>ML681984.1:44816580-45048184 GCA_007922195.1 Podocnemis expansa
GGAAGATACTGTTTCCAGTCTCTTAACTCCAGTGACTATTTAAGTATTCCACACAATGTGGAACAGCTTCAACAGGAGAAATACCGTTCCCAGAATACCTTAGAGCCCAGTGGTTAAGGCACTGAGAGGTAATTGGGGACTTGAACCCAAGGGTGAGTTGTCTTACCAATGGATTATAAGGTATAAAACCACCAACCCTGTGATTTAGGCAGTGGTCAGTGTGGTAGGAGGGCTTTTAGGTAACTTCTGGTAAAAACCTTCTCCATCAAGGCAGGTAATACCTGGTTTGAGCAGTTCTCCTGGACCTTAGGGAATTTTGTATATGTCTACTGGTGGAAATTTAGGCACTTCGTGACTTCAGGGCTAGACAGCAGCTGAGCAGAGGTTTGGATCTAAATTTTGGACTTAGGCACTTAATCCCTTTGTGGATCTAGTCCCATGGGCTTTAGAGAGGTGTCAAACTCATGCAATGTAGGGGGCCACTTTGGAGAGCAGGACACCTATCGTGGGCTGTGTGTCCGCACAGGCTCCACAACCATTTCTCCTGCCACATTCGGAGCGGCATGGGCTCCCTTTCCCCGTTCCCAACCTGCAGGCTCCGTAACACCTTCCCTTTTCCCTGCCTTCTGGACTCCCCTTTGCCATGCTGGTTCCCTGACTCCCCTTCTCCTATTGTTCAGGTCCCAGACCCCCCTCCCCTTCCCCTACCATGTGATGGCAGGCGATCAGTCTCAGTCACAGTCACAGGCAGGCTGGACTTCTGCCTCCCCACCACTCACTGTCAGTCATTCAGCATGGTTTCCTTTGGTTGCCTCAATCCAGGCTGGCCTTTGATTGGCTTGTTACCATGTAGGCCCCAGCCATTTTTTCTTTTCTTATTTGTGATTCAGTCAATGTACAGTCAGTCAGATCAGCATGCCACCTGACTGCCAGTGATGTGGAAGGCAGTGCGTTGGCTGTCTGGGAGCCAGGCTTAGCCTGCTGTGAATGAGAATGATTGGTTGGCAGACCACAGCGGAGCTGAGCCCGGATTGGCTGAAGTGCTTCCTTTGTGTCCCTGTGCTGTGACTCACTCACATGATCTGAGTCACAGGCACTAACCCTTCTGTGTCAGGGGGAGCCTGTCTTTGTTGTTTGCTGTTGCTGCAGAGAGTTCTCAGCCAGCAGCTCTTTGGGCCATGCCAGTTCCCTTGATGGGCCAGATCCGGCTCGTGGGCCATACGTTTGACAACCCTGGGTTAAATTCACAGCTGCAACTCTTACTGGCTTAAATGAGAGTTGCACCTACATAAATAGAAGAATTTGGACAGTAAACTAATGCCCAACAGTCTGCCTAAATTTGTTCAGTTATAAATGATGGGGCCTCTTCTCTAGTATGAGAGAAGGAAAATGTCATGACTTCAGCATGGATAAAAATTAATGATACTTTAAATTGGATTTTTATATTTTGTTATTTAAATTAACAAGGTTTTTTAAAAAAAATAAACCTATTTAAAATGGTATCTGAATTTAATGCAATATATGTTAAGGCATTAACCACTTACAATTTCCTAGTACTTAGAAACGTGCTGAGACCATGAGTCACTCTAAAAAGATTGCGTTAGCGATAAAGGCAGTTTTTCTATATAAAGAGCGAATCAGGGAGAAAATGTCTAACTTTTAAGGTCGAGCTTTATAACAATAAATCATGAGCAAAAAAGTGAATTATCTAGTAAATAAGCCATATATTTTTCACCATTCTCTGACATGCTGAAGATATATAATTAAGAAGAATCTGAACGTTAGCCTATATAAGCTATTAAAGGGTGTAGGTAGCACAAAGATGTATCCCGTGTAAAAACTATTTAATTGTAAATCAGCATGTTTTAATAGTTTTATCAACCAGTGAGAATGCACCTTTTTTTTTGAAAATAACTGAAGTACAAATGGAAAAGTTGATTTAAATCCATTCATTCTGACTTTTCCCCTTACCCCTTATTGAAGAAGCTAGGGGTTCTGTTACATGAATCTACAGCCTTCAGCAGAACCACATGAGGCAAGGGGCATCGTCACAGCTGATCTTCACCTCTGCTCTGCCGCCTGACTGCCATGGTAGGGGACCACAAGTTCTGAGCAGCAGCGCTTGGGCCCTTCCCTGGTCAGCCCCTTTTTGTCAGTTATTTTTAATAAAAGTCAGGGACAGTCACAAGAGTCCATGAATTTTTTTGTATTGCCCTTGACACGTCTCTGACTTTTACTAAAAATAACTGTGACAAAATACTATCTAAATTTATAACTGGTAAACAAAAGTACAATGGAATCAGATTAATGAATCAAAATTGGTGAATTAGAAATACTACCTTACCATTAGACAAAATAATGAGGGGTTGTCATTCCATAACTCCTTTTGAGGTCCTTGAAAAAGAGATGTTGGCGTGAAGCAGTGGCATAGTCAGCCCCCATTTTCTGGCCAGGCTCCTGGGCATGCAGGGTGGGCTTGGCCACGGGCAGTCATGTGACCCCAAACTTCCAGTAATGTGACCCCAAAACTGCCAGAGATGTTCCAATTTGTAGGTAGCAAGTGAAGCTCTGTGAGGAAGAGGATGGGAAGAGGTGGTGTGATGAGGCCTGCCCTCCACACTTCCCAGCAGCAGTGCAAGCTTTGCCACCATGGCTGCTGGCTGGCCCCACAGCCACTGCGGTGAAGTCTGTACCACTGCCAGATGCTGCAGTGGGCAGGCCTCATCACCATGTGGGTGGGCCTGGGCCCACCCATGGCTATGCCCCTGGAGTAAAGATGGCAGGACTAAGCATTATGTAGACCATCTGTGACAGTTACGCTAAAAAAAACTTCAGTGACAGATTTCACAGCTTCTCTAGGCAATTTATTCAGATACTTAACTACCCTGACAGTTCGCAAGTTTTCTTAATATCCAATGTAAACCTCCCTTGCTGCGATTTAAGCAAATTGCTTCTTGCCCTATGCTCAGAAGTTAAGGAGAACAGTTTTTCTCCTTCTTCCTTGTAACAACCTTTTATGCATTGAGACTGTTATTATGTCCCTTCTCGGTCTTCTCTTTTCTAGACCAGTGGTTCTCAACCTTTTGGGGGTTGCAACACCCTTGGTGGAGTATCACAACTCTATAGGACACACCAGTGCACCCACAACAGACCAAATCCAGCGGTCACTCTGGCTCTCCACAACACACTTACCTCCGTGTGACAACACAGTAATGTGTTCCTGACACTGGTTGAGAACCACTGCTCTAGACTAAACAAACTCTTTTTTTTCAATCTTTCCTCTCAAGTTGTGTTTTCTAGATTTTAATAATTTTTGTTGGTGTCCTCCAGATTTTCTCTTATTTGTGTACATCTTTCCTGAAATGTGGCACTCAGAACTGGACACGATACTCCAGTTGAGGCTGTATCCACACAGAACAGAGTAGAACATTTACTTCTTGTATTTTGCTTACAACACTCCTGCTAATACATTCCAGAATTATGTTTGCTTTTTTAGAAAGTGTCATATGGTTGACTCATAGTGGAATGGAAGGAGTGAACTTTACTATCATGGCTGCCACCCCACTGTCTCCTGAGATCCCAGTGTCCATAACAGCAGTACTGTTGGGCCTTCATTGTTCATCCTGAAAGTTGTTCTGATCAGACAGAGAACCAATGACATTGCTATCTCTAGTGGCTTCAGTAAAGTCTCTAAACAACACCTAGAATGTGAGAGCTGTTCCTGTGGTTGGTCCTTCCCTTGTGTGTCTTTTCCTATCTTATTTCATCTTTCGTGTATTTCTCCTTTTGCTTTCTGTTTAACAGTGGTCTGGCTTGGCTGGCCAAGACTGCAGCTTTTGCAGTGCTGTGTTGAGCCTGCGACCAATGAGACAATTAAAAGCGGCACCTTAATCAGCCTGAGGTTGGTGCAGGTCTGTCAGGTCTCTGAGTGGCTGATAAAAGCCCTTCGCTGCCCCTGTGTTTCTTCAGCAGCAAGGTTCAAGTGATAGTTGGCATTAGAGACAGAAGCTGCATGGCCTGTTTTTGCTGTTCTTCTCTTGTGTGCTTTTTGTCTTCACGGAAGCAAGATCAGAATTCTATAGCAACTGGGTCAGACTCTCTCCTCAAATTTCTCTCAAAAGTATAGTTAATACCATCTGAAAAGACTCTCAAATAGGTTTTTTCCCCTATAAAAAGCTCTCTGGAGATAAAGGCAAAAGGATTAAGGGATATTGCTAAAATAAAAGCTTTATTTAATATTTCAAGTGCTTTAACTGTTTCCTCCTTTTTCTGTATGTTGAATGAAAGGTTAGTGTCTAGTGATGGTCGTTGTGATAAGAGTAAGCCAGCACAACACGACACAAAACTCCAGACCAGACTTAAATGTTTAATGTTCTAAAAATAAATAAGGGTTTTATTTATCTCTTGTCTCTTTCGGGGCCTGAGACATATCCTTTTCAATAGATTAGGGCACACAAATAGGTAAAGCAAGATATATCTTCCTCTATATGCTGTTCCCCAGTGTTTAAATCTTAACTGCTTTGATTTGCTGTTACACTGTGACCTGATCTTATGACTTACACTTCCCTGCATTTATTTTCCTCCCATTCTATAAGTTCCCCCATCGTCAAAGCATCTGACAAAGTGAGATTTTCTCACACAAAAGCTCATGCGATAAATAAATTTGTTAGTCTTTAAACGTGCCAGAGGACTCCTTGTTTGTTTTGCAAGATATAGGTGTGTCATATAAGAACTTTGGTAATAATTTCCAAAGCCCTGATTGAGTTAAACATTTTTAGAACTTCTGAACAGTCATTCACTTAAAGAACCTTGGTTATTTCTACGTGACACTGCATCAGAAGTGGCTATGCATGTGTACTATTTCTTCTGGATAATGGCACATCATCCAAAGAATTACTAACTAAAGACTTATCAGTGTGAGTAATCCTCACACCTGAAAATAATCTCAGTGAAGGCATTTGGTCACAGAATTGTAAACTGCATGTGACTCACTAAAGGATCGGTTTTGTGAATAAGGACTGCAGGTCCATACTGCAAGAAATGAAACTTGAACCCCTCAGTGGTGTTTTTAGTGCTTCTACTCTTTCTTTCCTAAGGAGGTGGAACCTCCATCTTCAGAGGTTTTTAAGGCTTGATTTGACAAAGACCTGGCTGGGATGATTTAGATGGGGGTTAATCCTGCTTTGAGCAGGAGGCTGGACTAGATGACCTCCTGAGGTCCTTTTCCAACCCTAATCTATTATTCTATATGAATGAGTAACCAATAGGTGAGGCTGTGCTAATTAGACAGTCATCATTGGAAAAAAATATAATTATAGGAAACCATCAAAGTGATTTATTAATTTTAATGAGACAAATAAACCCAATTTGTCCATTTCAAAACATGCTTTTAAAAAAAGTTGACTCAGAATTGTTTAAGCAAAAGCTAAGTAAAACAATGAGGGAAGGGGAATTAAAATAACAAATATACAAAGGAAACTGATGCAATAAGACACATTTTAGTCCCAAGTTATGCATTTTTACAGTACATAAGCTCCATTTACTGTAGAAAAAAATATACTTTATCTGACTCAGCATGTGTA
Source organism: Podocnemis expansa (assembly GCA_007922195.1). Classification (NCBI taxonomy): domain Eukaryota; kingdom Metazoa; phylum Chordata; order Testudines; family Podocnemididae; genus Podocnemis; species Podocnemis expansa. The sequence continues at coordinate 44,822,163 of ML681984.1, forward strand.
TAATGTCTTACACAGAGACTGATAGTTTACGACAGTATTTCCTATGGAGTCAAAAGAGGCAATGTCAAACATGCTCATAAACTAAAACTTAAATCCAAAAGGTTCATAATCCAAAATAATCAGGGAACAAAAAGGTAACAAGTAATATACAGTATGTATCCCAGTACTGTCAAATTCATTAGCACATCATTGATAACTTCTGGACTCTTTTATTCAAGCTAATTTACACCTTTTTATGTTCCGTGTCTGTTTAGAACCAAGCAAGATCATTTTAACATATTAATAAAATTCTCAGATTATTTGAGGAAGGCCAATATCAACTTCTTGCTTCATTTTTCCATACACTGAGCACTGAAAGTGCCTTCTGCTAATTTTGTTCTGACAAATGATTTAGGTCATCATGAACCCTTACTGCTAATCCAAAAATTCCAATAAATATACAAAATATCTAGGTATACCTAGAATTCCTTGGTTTTAGTAAAGGCCAACTAACATACTCAGTATGTACACTGACATACTGTCTAAATCCCATTAATTAGTTTTTATATAAGGCATTGCTGGCTGCAGTTTTCAAAAGTTTTCTTTGTGACTGCTTGTTTGGGCTTTGTTGATAATCAGGCATGTTTATTATAACTATGCAGTACACGAAGGCTGAGGGGCCAGAAAATGCAGCTGCTGTTCTAGTGACACAATGAACACCTGAAAATGGAATACTCATACATTCTTTGACTATCATTTATTTATTTGATGGATACAAATCTAAGTAATCTACACATTCAGTCTTGTAAATGACCAGGGGCCAGGGCCTAGATCCTGCTAAGTACTAAGCACCTGGGAGGAATTAAGCATCCAGAGCTTCCATGGACATTAACAGCAACTAAGAGTGCTCAGCACTTTGTAGTCTTGGACCACAAATATCTTACAAACAAATCTTTGTCTTTACTCAGGCAGAATTCCGACTGAAAGTGGGAACAAAAGACTGAGGACTCTCATTGCTCAGTGAGGATGTGATCTGGGTGTGGGGTGTCTCCTCCGGAAGGCTGGGAGAAAGGGCAAAGCAAGGGTGTTGTAGACCTCTTTACTGGGTACAAGTGGATCCTCCTCTGCTTAAACCTTTCCTGACACCCACAGATTCAGTGTCTCAGCAAAAGGTAGAAACTGCAGAACAGAGCTCAGTGCTGAATGATACAGGGAGAGACATTCCCTACAAGCCGCTTTCCTCTTAAATATGCTTCTCCCACTTGTGCAGTGGAACCACCTAGCTGGATCGCTGCATCAATCTAGGACAAAGCACTGAGCAAGGACTGCACAGTTTGGCCCTTAGTTAACAATTAATAGTGATCCCTCTTGCATTTTTTTTCCCCTGAAAATAGGCTTACAAACCAAATTTAAGTTCTGGAAAAGTTTTCAGTTTCTCTGGAAAAGCTGGGTTTTTTTGCACCAAAACAACAAATACCAAAATCTTTATAAATGAAGTGGACACAAAGAAAAAGATCCTTGACTTCACCTTAAGTCTGAGAACAATACTGTATATTTTTCTGTACAAAATTTCCCCCGTTTCTGAAGAAATGAAAATGTATTGCTGGGATTTCAAGCTACAAATGTGAAACTTTAATTATTGGATTTTTTTAGAAAAATGTTGCGCTCAAGACTTTAGCTTTTCAATCTTAAAAACATTAGTGATCAAATTCTGTTTTCATTTATACCAGTAAAACTCTTTTGATTCAGTGTGTTTGAAAGCAGCATTTGATGAGCATCCCGCCACACTTTCATTTGCTTTCATGTTGTGGAGGAACAGAACCATAGCATTAGTCAGCAGCTTCTGAATTTTGACCCACAATAGAAAAGATACCATAAGACAGGAGAAATAGATGGAGGCAATTACAAATAGCCATTTGATTGATGGTTGACATTGTTAGGGCCTCAACTGTATGTCAGGTTGCAGTGGTGTTCAATTCCTGTCACTGCCAGTGGATGTTGCTATGGGCAACAGTGCACTGAAGCCAATAAAGAGGAAAGGAAATGAGGGAAAATTCAACCTTGGAGGAAGGTATAGGATATGTACTATAAATTTTGTTATACTTAACAATATGCAATATCAATGTTCAGGAAAGCTATGTGTAGCTGCCCGCTGTACCAAGTCAATCATGGTGTCTGTTTTTCCCACAGAGCACAGATTATATAAATAAGTTTCATACAGATTTGCAGAAGACTATCCAGGTCTTTCATTATTGGGGGAAAAAAATGAGGCGGTGAAAGCTAACAGAAACAAGTTCATACAGATACTGCATGTATTCATCTCTGTATAGCATAGATTCCCTTCTCCCCCCCCCCACTTTTCTCTTTGGTCGTAAACATGATATGGTTCAGTGGTTTAGATAACTAGATTTTCTTGCAATGGTTCTAGACTCTTCAGCCATTCTAAAGCCTACACATTATAAGTAGTACAAAGCATTTTAATAAACAGACATTTTTAAAAGTTGTCGATTAAATAGTAACAGACAAATTTTCAAAAGTGCTCAGTGCTCATCTTACTTAGGTGCGTATGTGGGAGTGGATGGTACTTAGCACTTGTGAGACTCCTATAGGCCAGCTTCTGATCTCAGTTCCACCAGTTACAATCCAGAGTATCTTTTCTGAAGTCAGAGCGTTATTCTGGTTTGACACCAGTGCAACTGAGATCAGAAGCTGGTTTTAATTTCTTATCCTCTTTTTACCAGTAGTAGCCATTCCTACATTCAAAGTGACATTTTCATGGCCTCCAGTAACTGAAGACCATAGTAGCTTTCTTTTTTCTTGAATGGAGCAATTTCCCATTTATGAAGACTTTATATGAAGGCTGGTAGCATTTTATCATTCATCCTCTTGTATCCGGGTGCTTTGAATAGAGCAAGCAGTCTCCAATCACAGATTACAGTGCTCTTTGGCCAAGGATCTCAGCACTAACTAAGAGGCCAATTGTCTTGTGGTGCTAGTATGGCCACTGAGAATTAGACATTTGAATTCTTGAGCTATCACATTTCATTAAAATTTTATTTACAACAGTTTATCTGATATGTGATCTTTGATTTGCCTTCTAGTAGCTGTAATAGGGTAGAAGATATGGTAAGAGAAATAAGAGGTACCGGTAGTCAATAATCCATGTGATGGTATTCTCTTCTCCCACCATATCTTATGGGTAACAGCCAAAATGTTCATGTCCATTGGAAATGTATATCAGAAAGACACACCCCTAGTATACTCTTCAATGCAGATTCTCTAGCACAAGGCAACAGATTTCCTTTTTATTCTATTTTTGTTAAAGGGCATTAGTCCTTTCTTTGGGGGAACAGTACAGCTTAAAAAATGAATGCTTTGAAACATTATCTCTAAAAGAACAAACCCAAATTACCATGCAATAATTTTTGCCTTAATACAAATTTCCACCTGCAAAGCAATTCACTACATTGTTAATATGAATCTTATGGAAGCTAGGACAGGTTGGTATTTTTAAGGATAATAAAGTTTGTTTTTAAATGTAGCAAAGACAGGCAATTCTAAAAGCCCTGATCAATCACTAAGAAGCTTTTGTTGTAAAAATATACTTCTGTAGAATACAAAGCAGGCTTCTGAGAACTCTCAAGCATAACAGAGGAAGGAAGAGTGAGAGAAACATTACAAAACCAGGCATAATTGGTTCATAACAAATACCAAAGAGATGCAAAACAACAAAGTAATTACACACTATTCTGTTTTCCCTCAGCTCCTTGCATATGGATTTATAAATGTGCATTCCAACTCTGCTCTGTATTGATTTTATTAAGCTGTAAATTCTTGTATTTCAGTCTGATTGGTGTGTGTGGATTTATTTATTTTATTTTTTTACAGCAGCAGTTGAAATGTGGCAGAGCTGAATGATTGCTTCTTGTGCTGTGTCTTTCATGTGACTTCAGTGATATCAGCATCATCTTATCACAGGGCTTCTTGTCACACCAACTGAACTCCCAGGTAAAAGCTAAATCATAGCCAGCAAAATTACATCCCATCAATTAATTGTGTTTGTGGGAGCACTTTTTAAAAATGATGTGGCTAAGCTTTTAAGAGAACTGACACTGGTAAGCTTACTGTATGTCTTCAAGAGACATCGTAAAGCTGGAAGAAGAGGAGGAGGATGCCGTCTGGGAAAGGAGTGTTGTCTGGTGCAGCTCCTCCCATTTGCCTCTGTTTACTGCCACAGAGTCCAACATGGGCTTCAGTTTCACATTCACCTTCACTAGAGACTGAAGGAATATATAAAAGGAAGAGAGAAAAATGATAAATAGACCAGCATTTCTGATCATCTGTTCTGACATACAGAGAATAATTAGATGAAGGAAACCTGTTGGCTGGACCAGCATTGACAACCCCAAGCTTTTTAAAACTGAATATGTTTTAGGTTCTTTTTATTTGTCCTCTGGGTTTAAGCTTTCAGGGTATACTCAGGTTACAATTTCAACCTTTTCTTCACAGTCCTGAGGGCTAGAGCCCTCATCCACACTTCAGCCTCTTTGTACTGAATAGAACTGCAAGTATAAATGGCTTGAAAAGCCCTGTATGTGGACGAGGGAAGATTAGTATAGGCACTGGGGCAGACAGCCATAAGACTTTCTCTCACTGAGAGGACCCTCTCACAACCCCTAGGTATAGGGAAGTGTTGGGGATGGGGCTGCAACATGCAGTGCTATGGAGATTCCAGGGAGCAATTGGGACCCACTGGGTATCAGGGAAGCCACTAAAAGCCTCGCTAGCCCCTGGAGCAGCCCAGGATCAGAAGGGGTCTAACCCAATTCCTAGAGCTGTGCTGAGCCATTTTAGGTTGGTCCACACTGCAAAAAAAAAAAAAAAACTCTGCTTAAACAGCAGTGAAGACACACCCACTTGGCTTTTAACTGGGTTTAGCAACTCGAGTTACAGCTTAGAGGAGAGCCTGGGGTTTGAACTTGAGCTGCTCACTGGTGTTAAACTGCTGTGCCTTCAATGCCATTTTAGCCCAAGTTAACGAATGTGAGTTTTAGTTACCCAGGTTTAAGAACACACCTTTTTTTTTGCAGTACCCAAAGTGTTTTAGCAGAGGACTCTCAAATCAAAGGAGTGGTTTATATGCACCCTATTTATCTTGCTCTGCTCCAGTAACTTGAGACGTTCCCTTAGGCTTACAGCAGGGGTCTCAAACATGTGGCCTGTGGGCTGCATGCGGCCCCTAAAGCTATTTCCTGGGCCCTGCAATGACACTATTGTTACCGATGTTTGCAATATTATTATATAACAAGTTTTCAGTGGTGCAGCCCTTGGGCTAATGTACTAATCCTCATGCAGCCCTCTTGGTGATTTGAGTTTGAGACCCCTGGCTTAGAGGCTCAGCAGAGAATCTCACCCTAATGAAAACTGAGAGTCTTCCACAGTCGCTTGTCTCTAGCAGCTGGGACTCTTCTGTAAACTACAAGACTAATAGTATAGTAATATAATATAATAATAATAATATGAGACAAGAATAATATTATGCATGTTGGCAAATGACCACAAATAGTTGAGCTTCCCTGTAGTTCTTACTCTTGTGAATTTTGCCATTTTATCCCTGAGGGGTACAGGATCAGCCTTGGATTCCAGGTCTTTATGAGCATGGGGGGGGGTCTATTAGTTGACTGACAGGGTGCACAAGATTGAGAAAAGTTTGTCTTACATGAACAATCCTCTGACCCCCTTGAAGATAAGGGAGCTTAGATTTCACATTACCTGGGTAAACTACCTATGGCACTCCGCAACAGTCAGCACTTGAATGTGCTTTCCAAGGCTGGAGCTGTATCACTTCTCAGCAGAGTTTAGATATTCATACAACATTCATGTAAGCTGTGTGTATTCAGGATCAAGAATGTGTAAAGCAACTTGACTAAAGTACAGAATTAGTTTCCTTCTCTCATCTTGTTGAAGCCAAAAAGCCTTATACAGGGTTTGATCAGAAGGCAGTGAGAATTTTTACATTGACTGCAGTGGATTTTGGAACAGCCATGAAATGTTGTAACCATCATAGATCTTCATAGGAGGCTTACTAGAGATGAATGAATTCATGGACAGAATATTTTGCCGCCATAAGTGTTGTGCAGTACCTCTGCCTGGGCTTCCCACTGTCCCCCTGGGTACATGAACATGGGCCAAACTGAGCCTGAAGGGCCATATCCTGCTCTTGGCTCCTAAAACAGTATTGGCCCTTGCTGTATTGGGAATGCCCCAGTATCGGTTTTACTTTTTGAGTCACAATGTAATCAGCATAAAATTTGTGAAATGTGAACATCTTTTTTATTCCTTATCTGAATGCATGAGTTGCTCAGTAATTTGGGTTTAAGTATATGTTAAAAGGCCTAGTATCTCAGGCATTTAAAGATTAAATCACAAAGATGAGGACACTTTTAGGATACTTCTTAAGATTACCCAAGGATATTAAAATTGGCTAAAATAAATTGAATGCAGTGTTTCACAAAGAATAAACCAGACCTTTGATTTTCAACCTTATTACATCACAGGCAATTAGTTCTGTTAAATAGTTACGGAATATGGAGTGCAATCTTAAAAACAATCTTGCACTTGTTACACATTAGGCAAGCTACCCTTTATGTTAGAAATGCTTCACAGTGCAGATTTTTCACACAGCATATAATATCTTTATTCATATACTGATATGATGTTTAAAACACTACTTCTGTATTATATAGTTTGGATTTGCTCCCCTTTATTTTGATCTACTCTTAATTAAACCACTATTATTATTCCTGTGGGAAATGAGCTTTTATTTTACTTTTTCTAGTTACCAAAGTACTTCACTAAGATTTTTCTGATACACGTTACACAAACTGGATTTTATTTATGCCTGAGACATAATCAAAAACTCATTTGATTACTGTATTTCTGGCACTGTTTTACTTATTAAATGCCCATAATCAGTTTTCTTTTATGAAGCTTCTGGGAAATTATCTCAAAAGCCACACATTTCTCCTCCCTGGCAGGTTTTTGAACATTTATGGCATTACATTCATAGCACCTGTCCATGATCTGAATTAATTCACCAATTTATTGCTTAAGCTATTTAAGTTTATTTGGCTTCAGCCCAGTCAGGGGTCTCCACCTGTAGCTCTTTGTTCTACGATGTACCTTCCATTTTACTGAATGAAAATCCATTGATGTACTTGTTCCTTCATGCAACCTTTTCCTTCTCATAGGAACTGTCATGCTAATGATCCACTTAATTTGGTGTCCAGGTTCATAAAATCCAGTCCACCTCTTATTGATGCAGAATTCCCTTTGACTTCTGTGGTAAAGGCTTAGTCCCCAACAGCTGCATGACACTGAATGCTTTGGACGAAGTCACAAATTCCCACTAATGCAGCTATTATAGTGTACATCTTTGTGTACCCTAGGAAAATGACCCAGCTGGTGATCAACTTATGCTGTGAAGCATGAGGAGAATTCAACACTGGAAAAGGACTCCCACCTCTAACTTTCAACCTGAAAACCAGTGACAGACAAGTAAAGTTGCTGATGTCAATGGGATGATCTAGGCACATGAATAAGAGATGCGGGATTGGGCTTCAAGAGTTAAAGATTTCCTAGCCAGTGTAAATGCTGTTTGTCTCCATTTCCATTGTCAAAATGTTGATAGAACATTCATGCACTCAAAGGTTAGGAAATACTAGTGAAGTTGGTGTGTATAACTCCACATTTTCCGCTTTCTGTCCATGTCGTGCAGACTTTAAATATAAGATTAAATACTGTTTCTCAAATGGTTCTATGTCACACAGTTTTCTCCTACATACTCAGACAGTAGGATGTTCTTGTTGTTCTGTGACACTCTGCATAGGCCATACAAAGAGAGAATGAAAGGATACACAGTGAATGAAGCAGGAGCCCTATCTATTCATTGTGCATTTCAGAGGACACAGCTGACAAAGGTATAAAAAAGGAAATCTGACAGACTTGTGTTACTTGAAAAATAGTGTGTGACTGTGTGATAGAAACTCTCATAATGCTTTGTGATAATACATATGCACAAAAGGGCAGAGTTCAGGCTGTGAAGGCCAGGAAGATGTTAATGGGAGAATGGCAAACAGCTGCAGACTGGGACCAAGAAGGGTAAGGCTATCTATGTCTTTGACTGGAATATCCACAGGCTTTACTAGACTGTCCTGCAGATATTACAGCTTTGCCTTTTATTAACTGGTACACAATCAAGTAGTTTGAATTGAGAGCCATGATTTCCTGTCTGACACTAACTTCCTCTGCAGCCTAGAACAAATCTCATGAACCTCTCTGCCTTATTTTCCCCCATTTGTAAAATTGTGGATCATAAATCTTGCCAACCTTACAGAGGTCATGCAAAGACTCAAGTATAGTGGCACTGTTGGTGGAGGTATGAGTGCAGCTTGCGTAGGAAGGCACATGACATGCGCTGGCAATAGACGTATGTACTCAGCATACCTGGTGGGGATGTCCATTATGTTTTCACTGCTATTTTTTGCAGTACTAACTCTATGAAAGCTAATACAGATATACCCTCACTTGCTGCAATCATGCCTCTGACTGCAGCACAGATGCATCCCTAGTGTGAGTCTTACATAGACATACCCTCAAGCTCTGAAGGCCTGAGCCCTCTGGTTACATCACATGGACTATTCATGGAGTAAGGCAAAGGTTAAAGTAAGCCAGAATGGCGTTTCAGGGCCCACTATTTTTAGGCAGTCAGCATTCTGGGCTCCCTAAAAATAGAAAATGGAGCAGGAATGCTGCATTACAGAGCCCACCATTTAAAAATAGTGGGCCCCGGAATGCAGCATTCTGCTCCATTTTCTGTTTTCAGGGGCCCGCTGAATGCTGAGCCCCTAAAAATAGCAGTCCCCGGAACACTGTTCTGGTATGTTCCAGCAGGGCAGGGAGCTGCATTAGGCTGGGAGATTTTAGATCTCCCCCCCGAGCCTGCTCAGTCAGTGCAGGCTCCGCATGGGAGCCTCAACCTGGGCCAGGGCTGCTCCACATGGCGGCCAGGTAAGGGGGCTTGGGGGGGGGGCACGGTTCAGGGACAGGCAAGCTGGCCAAGCAGGGAAAGAGCACGGGGAAGAGAGTTAGCCTGGGGCAGCAAGGGAAGATGACACAACACAGGAGGGGTTTGGGGAAGGGTTGGGAGACCAGCAGTGAGGTGGGGGGTTTGGGAGGGGGATGGGGAAAGGTTCAGGGGACCAGCGGTGAGATGGGGCTGGGCATGGTAGCTGGGGTAGAGGAGTAGTAGCTGGGGGGGCAACTGTTTGGGACTCAGTAGCTGGAGTGGGTGAAGGGGGCCTGGAAATTTAGGAGGGTTCCAGGGCCCACCAAATTATTCTTCAAATCCTGGAGTAAGGGTATCAGAATCTATCCTGTTTTAAATATTTGAAACAGCGACATTGCGCTTTTACAGCAGTTCAGCCAGGTGTGTTTAAAGAATGTCTCCTGGTGACAAGGGGAAGCCAAGAGGAAGAGTGCAGAGTTTTCTATCAAATGTTTCTGCTAAAAATTATTGAATTGTTTGTGTTCTTTACTACTAAAATTCCAAATGTGAATTCATAGCACGTGGACATTATCTGGTAAAACACAGCCTAAAAAGAAAAACATATTCCACAAGCATCTCAGTCAAATTCCAAAGGGGCAGCCATGTTAGTCTAATAAAGCAAAAAAAGCAAGGAGTCTTGTGGCCCTCAAAAACTAACAGATTTATTTATCGCATGAGCTTTCATGGGAGAATATCTTATTTCGTCAGATGCTTTGAAGAGGGAGAACTTACAGAATTGGATGAAAATAAATGCAGGGGAGTGTAAGACATGGGATCAGGTCACACTACAACAGCAAATCAAAGCATTTGTAAGGATTCAAACTCCATGAAACAGCATACAGAGGGAGAGTGAAATCAAATTACCTGTTATAATGTGACAAGAATCCATAGTCACAACTCAGCCCTGCTTTCACACAATCTAATCTGCATATTAGTTCGATTTCAACTGCTTCTCTTTGAAGTCTTGCTGTCCCATTGATTTTCTTGATGACCATCATTAACAAGTCATCAATGGAGTGGTTAGGAAGATGGAAGTGCTCAGCAACTGTTTATTTTTTTGTGTTGTGATTTCTGATATCAGTTTTGTGTGCATTTATTCTTCTGCATAGGGTCTGTCCTGTTTGTCCAATGTATAAGGCATGGGGGCATTTCCAGCACATGAGGGCATAAGTCACATTAGTGGATGAGCAGGAGAAGGACCCTTTGATGGAGTAGCTGGCTTGATTAGGTCCTATGATGGTGTCTTTTGTGCAGATATGTGGACAAAGCTGGCAGCGTGGTTTGTTGCAAGGATATGTGCCTGCTTTAATGTTTCTGTTGTTAGGTCTGTAGTTGCTGGTAAGTATCTGTTTAAAGTTCGGGGGTTGTCTATAGGTGAGGAGAGGTCTGTCTCCCACAGCTAGAGAGCTTGAGGGGTCATCTTTTAAAATAGGCTGGAGGTCCTTAATGATCTGTTGTAGAGGTCTGACTTGAGGATTGTATGTGGCGAATAGTGGCATTCTATTGTTTTCTTTTTGGGGGGCCTTTTCTGTAGTAGTTGATTTCAGGGCACCCGTCTGACCCTGTCAATCTGTTTCTTTACTTCTCCAGGTGGGTACTGTAGTTTTAAGAAAGCGTGATAGCGATCCTGAAGCTATCTGTGTCTGTCTGTGGGATCACAGCAAATGCGGTTATATCTTAGGGCTTGGCTGTAGACAACGGATTGTGTGGTGTGTTTAGGATGGAAGCTCAAGGGATGTAGATAACTATACTGATTAGCAGGTTTTCACTATAGAGTGGAGTTGATGTGTCCATCCCTAATTTGTACTATAGGGTCCAGAAACTGGATCTCTTGTGTGGAGTGTTCCAGGCTCAATTTGATTGTGGGGTGGAAATTGTGGAAATCTTCAAGAGCATCCCTGCCATGGGTCCAGATGACAAAGATGTCATCAGTATAGCGTAAGTAGAGGAGAGGTGTTTTAGGATGAGAGTTGAGGAAATGTTGTTCTAAGTTGCCCATAAAAATGTTGGCATATAGTGGGTCCATGCGGCTACCCATAGCAGTGCCACTGACTTGGAGGTATAAACTGTCCTCAAATCGTAAATGGTGGTGGGTGAGCACAAAGTCACAAAGTTCAGTCACAAGCTGTGCTGTGGCATCATCTGGGATGGTTCTTCTAATAGCTTGTAATGCATCCTTGTGTGGGATGTTGGTGTAAAGACTCATGGGAAAGAATGGCACCTCTTGACTCACACAGACCACTTTGTGCAAGATCCAGGTTGTCATCATTGATTCCTACCCAACATGGAGCAGTTCTGACTTTATCTTATTAGTGTTCACAAGATTCCAGCCCAAGGAGGTATGGCTGCAGGTCTAATATGGGTAAAGAAGATACCAATAAGACCATAATTCTGTTTTATCTTGAGAATGTCAGAATGTCATGGGTCACACCTTTCGCTCTGCTTTGGAATCCACTGATTTCTAATTACTCATTTTTCTTGTGTAGGAACTTCTGGATTTGTAAGGGAGAGATAGCAACCAGGATGCCATAGAGATAAAGTTAGACCAGGTGGTAGGGTGTGATGTACCACTGAAGGTGGTGGGATCAAAACAGAGCTGAATTGGAATCTTGAGTTTTGGTCCCATGATTTTCATAAGCGAATACATGGGTCAACTGGTGAACCATTTATCTGAACCTCCTTGCACTTCTGGAGGCCACCCATAGCTTTGGCTTGACAGAAACCACAGTCATCCCTTGGTTTGTGATTTCCGCATATGTGCTTGCAGGGCTAAAGCAGAAGATTTTGTGACAGACAGGTAGTGGCACCTACTTCCTCCCCATCCCCCAAATGAGCAACCTGCCTGTGAACTGATACTGGGCTTCATGCCCAAAGCACCAGCTGGAGCCAGTCTCCTGTGTGAATTGGCTGGGGCCTGATATAAGGTGTTTTGCAAGGCTTGGCTGTGATGTACTTCTTTTATCTGTTCCTTCAAGCTACCTCAGCCTTGGGCCTAAGCATATGAAAAGAAAGTGGGCTTGATCACCCCGCCTTCTTCTGAGATGCTATGTGTTAGCATAGCCCCTGGGAGTCACCACAGCACTAAGGATCAGACTGTCTTGGTAACCTAGGACCAAGGTGCTGCGGAAACCTACTCAGGCTTGTCCGCAGTTGTCAGGGGTCCCTGGCTGCTGAAAGGATGTATGCTCTCGCCACGTATTACTTTGCTTTGTTTGCTCGGGTTTGTTCATCCTGGCATGCAATAAAAATCATCCATCTTTTCAATGGTCTTTGACTGTGTCTGTTGAATTCACAAGCAAACTAACCCCTTGGGGTACATTTTTGGGGGAACAGTGCTAGTACTGAAAAACAAAAGTGTATTGCTAAAAGATGTCTGTTTTTGGGAAACTTGCTACAGAAGATGGACAACAGCTTGCTTAGCTTCCAGAAGCCATTTTGCAGAGGTGTGTGCATACTTTATTGTTTTGTTTTATGGACAAGGGTCAGTTTTGTTCCAGCTTCAATCATCAAACCCAGATGCAAAACTCCAGAAGGGGTAAGTGCAGAACAAGAGAAGGCTGAAGTTGTAAAAGAAGACTGCATTCTTCCCACTGATGTGTAGTCCACAAGAAGGGCTCCCAGAATCCTTGCTGGGAAGGGGTATGGCTAGAGACCCAGTAAATCACTGGATTTCTTCTGGACTTCTGCTGGTGCAGGTTTTCTGGAGCCTACCAATATAATTTAAAGGGGATTACACCTCTGAAGCCTTCAAAGGAGGGCTGACAAAACCAGTGCCTGACCTCCCTAGGGAATTAATTTACCTGGCTGAAGTGGCCTTCACTGGTGCAGGATAAGCAAACTGTGTGGAGGGGTGATCTGGCACAAAAAATATATTCAGCAGCCTCTGAATTAACTAGTTAATAAAGTTTCCTTCCAGTGAAAGTAAAACATGCTATATACTGTCAAAAATAATGCTGTAATATTTGTTTCTAATAATGTTATGGCTAGGGGATTAATAAAACTGGCTTCTTTTGATTGATAAAATGACCTATATGCTACAATGAGGGAAAAAGTATATTATATTTGTAAGTTCTTTGGAGCAAAGTGTGTACTTGATCAGAGTCAAAATTGTTGCTGTCAGAGGGAAGAAATGTGATTGAGAGACTAGAAATCTATTGTAATAGTTGAATGGATGTGTTGCTACCATTTCTAGGCAAACTGATAGCCCATCTGTTCATAATAACTTTAAAAACCCAAGGATTCAGTACCTGCTTTCTCTAGGAGATGGTAAATTACTATTTCATAAATATGAACACAATGGTTTACATGGCTTTGTAGCTCATGGTTTTGCTCTTGGTCTCCCCTATTTTAACACAGTGTGTGAAAAATATAAGATGACTACTCCTTTCCTTTCAACATTTGTACTGAGGGGCAATCAATGCCTCCTGCCTTGTCATTACTTGGACTTTGAACAACTCTTTAATCCAAACCAGTTTCATACCCTTACTTAGTCTCTACATTTACCCTCAGCTGGGAATTCTGTGATTCTGTGGTGTTCAATAGTTGAAGTGTTTCATCCATCATCATTTCTAGCCCTTTTCTGATGCAATGTAGTTTGTCCTTTGTCTTTCTTGAAAACTGAATGGCTGTTAAATTATCCATTTATCTTCTTTCAGATTTGCTGTACTCACTCTGGTGGTTGTCTTGCTATCTTATTTGGCAACGTTTCAATCCGTTTCCTCTACTCCTAATATGTGTCTTCATTCACTGCTCACTCCTTTTCAGTGTATTGGCCAACTAATTTTGTTGTCTTCTGATTTGAAAATTGTGGTACTTTCCAAACAGTTCATGACTTTTCATCACAGGGGATGCTGAAAAATCTCTGAAATCATCGTGTGAAATTTAGCCACACCGAGTCAATGGGAGATCTCCCAGTGACTTCACTAGGGCTAGCATTTCACCTCCTATTCTTTCCCCTATTCAGTCCTTCCCTCAGATGTCCTAGTTTTTGATCCATCATTCCAGCAGAAGATTAGATGGGGTTTCGTTTGTGGCCTGTCAATAACTCTGCTCTGATGGCAATCTGGTTTCTTAAGGAGCAATACTCACTCCATTGACAGGCTGAGTATAGTGTCTCCCCCTCCTCCGAGGCTTAGGGAAGCTTGCGTTTTCCTCCACTAGTAGGGGTGCCACTTCTTTGATCGTGTTGCCCTTTAAAAATCCCACCAAAATCGCATATTTAATTACCCAGATCAGGTTTTTCCTGAGTCTGACCTTCTATGGGCAAAGCAGATGTTGCTGCAGTTGCTATTCCTCCTTGAAAGGTTTTAGCAGCAATGGCCCATAGATGTCAACATTTTCAGCAGAAAACAAAACCATCGTTTAATCTGCCACTATCTATGCCAGATTTTATCTATAATGTGTCTTGTACAGCATGCTTGAGACTATAAGCCTTAATCATTTTTGTCAGTCAGGTTTTCCCAGAAAGCACAGACGGGTTATCATTCAGTACTCTAGAGTCACAAACACACGCTTTCAAATATCTGGTTCTCTGTGGTATTCTTTAACACCTAGCACAAGTTTTCAAAAGATTGACTTTTAGACCTTAAATAGGAAATAAACAGCCAGCCCAGAAGTCTATGTTCAATCAAAAATGTCATGAAAATTGTCTTTTTATCAAATTATTCATTGTGAATACATTTTATGAAGGAGCTAGCCCTTTTTTGTTCACAAACAGTCTGATTTTCATTAATTCATTCACTTTCAAAATGGCTATGTCCACACATACATCATTATTTCAAAATAACCCATTTCAAAATGAGTTATTTTGAAATAAAGTCCTTATTTCAAAATAAGTTAATTTGAATTAAGGGAAAGCCTGCTTTCAAAATAGCCGTTGTTTCGAAATGGTTATTTCGAAACAAGGCCATTCGGACACGTTGTTTTGAAACAGTTGCTGATCCCTGCCATATAGTAAATTCCAGGCAGGAGCACTCTCAATAGAAACAGTCAAATCCTGAAGCTCTTATTCAGTTTTTCCACAGCAAAAGCACTCACTGAATTCAGTGAGGATTGTAGGTGAGTAAGAGCTGATTCAGGATTGAGCACTGTGCAATACAGTACTTAAACTTCTCTCCTTGTGAAGAGAACAAAGGCCTCCTGGATCCTGTGTTGCAATCAGGGCTGGCCCAACTATATAGTGTATATATGCATGTATAAGCCTAGAATTTTCTTCCTTGAAATCAACTTTGAAAAAGGCATTCAGCTTATGTGTGGGTCCGTTTCATACCCAAGAGTACCAGTAAGCTGGAGTGCACCTGAAACAGAAAAAAATCCAGTGGAACACTGTGACAGGGGGCAGCCCCAGCCCAGGCTGGGAGTTTTAAAATCTCCCATCCTGAGCATGCTCAGGGCAGGAGCCCCAGCATGTGGTGTGGCCACTGAAGCCGCTAGGAAGGGGGCCCTGGGTGGGTGGAAGGGTTGGCCAGAGGGGATCATCAGCAGGATTGGGGGGCTAGGAAAGGAACTGGCCCTGATTTTGAACCTCAGCTCATGTGTGGGTCATGAGGTATTTTCCGGGTTTCTGGGGTTACTAGTTGAGGGTTGGCTTATACATGCATTGGTTTATGGATGAGTATATACAGGTGGGTGAACTAGGCAATTGCCTAGGATGCCAGGCTTTGAAGGGCACCAGATTAGACAGAATTGAATTTTACCTATTTGAAAAAATACATTAATATATTAGCTCTTATAAAACATAGATAGGGGGCAACAAAGTGATAGTTTTCCTAGGGTGTCCAAAACCCTTGGGCCAGCCCTCATTCCAGTGCCTAACTTTTAAGTACCTAGAAAAATCCCAGGCATCATAATTCCATCTACAAAGACTGCGTTAGGTGTTGAGGCTCCTGTACAATGTGTGAGGCAAGACAGGCAGCCAAGAATGTGATTCACAAAAACTGTCAGTCTATGAAAGAATCCACAGAAATGAGCCACTGCAGGTCTGTAACTAGGGCATAGGGAGTGGGGCAAAGCCCCAGGTGCCAAATTTTAGAGGGTGCCAAAGCATGGCTGGCAGCTGCAGACTTCACAAGGCCCCAAAGGCACATACCTCAAGAAGCCAGGCTGGGGCTGGGGCTGTGGAATTTGAAAATCTCCCGCCCTGCCCCTGAGCATGCTCAGATGCATGCTCCGGGGGCGAGGGGGCAAGGGAGAAGACTCTAGCCACACCATGCCACCAGGTGGTAGCTCTGCTGGGGGACCCGCAGCCAGGTAAGAGGGAAGGCACCCGCTCAGATGGGGGAACTAGTGGGGCAGCCGGGCTGATTTGTGGGTAGGGAAGCTGGCCAGCTGGCAGCGGGACTTGGCTGGGAAAGTGCGTGGCCGGCGGGTTGGGAAGCCACCTGCCCCCCCCAGCCATAGTGGAGGGCTGGAAAGCTGCCCACTTGGCTGGTGGGCTGGGAAGCCAGCCAGTGGGCCAGGGGACTCAGCAGGGAAGCCGTCCTCCTGCCCGGCTGGAAAGCTGCCCGCTAAGCTGCCTGCCTGACCAGAGGGCTAGGAAGCTTGCTGGAGGGTTGGGAAGCTGGCTGGCAGGCCAGGGGACTTGGTGGAGAAGCTGCCTGCTTGACCAGCGGGAGCAGAAGGTTGGGAAGCCAACTGCTTGCCTGCCCGGCCGGAGGCAGAAGACAGATCCAGCTCCCCACTGCCTACTGGCAGCAGCTGGGGCCAGACTGAGCCCCAGGTCGGGGGGGGGAGGTGCATTTTGGGGTGCTTATCCTGGGTGCCAAAATCTCTAGTTCTGGCACTGAGCCACTGAGAGATGGTGCAATCCACCCTGCCCCACATTAAGATAGATGTGATGAGTGTGGGCTGCAGGAAGCTGCTAATCTCTGTTAGCAATCAACAGCGCCTCTCCTACTAAAACTACATGCTTAAGTCATTTCTTTTGTGAATGAGTTAGGTGCCTGCACAATCAATACAAAGCTGCCAGAGGAGTTGGTGGGGGTGGGGCCATGCCCACACTATGACTTTTATCTAGTGGTTAGAGCGCTCGCAAATCCTTCATTCCTTTTAGCCAGGATGGGGGAAATCAACCCAGACCTGAGTTGGGCGTTTTAAGTGCTGCTGCTGCTGCAGAAGCTCTAACTGCACCTGGACTCAGTGCAGCAGCCACTGAGCATCCCTACATGAGTGGGCCTCATCTAAATTAGGTTGGTGACCCCATATCTTCTCCTCTTCATGGATTGTGCTGAGGCCTAGGTGTGGGGGCGAGAGTGGCACCAGGCTACCTTAAGTGGAGCAGAAGTAAGCATGCCCAGAAGCATAAATTTAGGAGCCTAGGGCTCTTCTACTGCAAAGCCTTAGCTGCAGCATGAGTTCAAATGCATACAGGGCTGGTGGTAGTGGAGTGGGAATTCTGTAGATCACAGGGGAGCCTAAAACTGGGATTTAAGTGCCTAAGTGTGAGGGGTTAGGTGCCTACACCTCTTTTGTAGATGTGTGCCAAAGGTACTATATTTCCTCTTGTGCTAAAAGAGTATTAAAATGTCACCCTACCCACCTTATATTCATAATAATAATTTAAACTTTAGGCCCAAGTCATGTAGCGCACACAAGTTCTTCTAGGTCATGTTTCAAGGCAAACACTGTTTACAAGGATGGGATACCTGCCCTACACAGCTGATTGAAAGGTGGATGTAGAGAAGGCAATACTGTTTGCATCTGGAGGCTGAGGTAGGCCAAATTAATGATGAAACCCAGCTGAAGGTGCTGGAGAAGCAGAGGAAGTATAGACCAGGAGGGGACTAGGGAGAAACTCTGTAGGTGGTTTCCTAGAAGCAGACTGGAAAGAGCCTTGTAGAGACTAGGAAGACACTTACAGGATGAGAAGTAAGGCTGAGTCTGGTACTGTGAAGATTGACTGGGTGATTTAAGGTTTCTGAACTGGAATTCCATGTGGACCTCTCGCTATCCACTCCCCTTCCCCTGCCATTGTGAAAGGTGGTATGAAGCCCTTGACAAAAAAGGATAAAGAATTTTGAAAGCCTTGAGAAAAGGCTGTATGGGCTCCTGGGCTCAGAACTGTAGGAAGCATTCCTTGTGGAAGACTAGGACACTTATTTGTAAGATGAAGGGAAGAGATTTAACAGTGACTTGTTTGTAGGGTCAAGTCAAAAGAAGCGGACCAGAGAGTGCTATAAGGATGGGCAGAAGTGCTATGCCATGCCCAACTGTGATGAGGGGCTGCAGTGGTGAGTCCACCCTCTTTGGGGATCTCTGTCTCTGCTCCTTGTGGGTTTCTACTGTTAAAAGTCATTGTCTTTGATCCACTCTTGAATATGAATGAACAAAATAAATTAGAAGATTGTAGCAATGACACCATTTCATAGTGATTTACCCTATAGATAGTATAATTCCAACAACAGAAGAGATTTGCTGTTTCATAAGGGTTAGTAAAATAGGCTATCAAAGTACATAAAGGAAACCACCTGATTTCTTCTGTGGTGTGTGAAGAATCATCTGGTAAAGAAGCAGGAACTCCTACTGTCCCTCAGCATGAAGTCTAAAATGCTGAAAATATCTGGTGATGAAAGAGACAGATTTCCCCCAAACTTTGAATTTCTCTAGCTAAGTTTCCATTCAAATTACTTCCTTCTGAGCACTACAGTTTGCAAGTTCTGGCACACAAAAGAATCTTTTCTACAACTGAAAGCAGCAGCTGTCCAGGGCGCCAAGGTAGAAGCTCATGGTTGTGGTCTTATTTATCATGCACAAAGACATCTCCCTTAAATGTAAAATAGCTGCTGTCACTTGTCACTGACTACCTGACTGTGTAGACACAGAAACAAGAGTTTGGCCTTTGACCTTGTTATTCATGATGTTGTTTTCCCTACCTAAAAGCGCAGTGAACAGCGGGTCGGTTTCTGTTAACATCTTTTGTCTGAAGTAACTCTTTGAGGCCAAAGCTTTAACGCTGTTTGTGAAAATCTCTGATCACATTTTGTAATGTTCTATATATGAGCCCTGTAGTTTTAGTAAGGGAAACTAAAGCTTTAAGGTCAACCCTGACCTAGGTGCACAAAAATGCAATTGGAGTCTAGAAGAGGCACCTTGTGCTGTTGAAACTTGAACATTCACAAATGCTGAATTATTCCAGTTACAGGAAAAATCATGTTCATTGTGTCTGATATCTGCTGGAACTGTAAGACTTCATCCCAAATTCACTTTCACATGCGATGGGCACATCACACAGTTGGCACGTGCAGACACTTTGTTTTCAGCACGATGCCCTAGATTTCTTCTGTTTTAAGACACATCCTTTTTTCTTCTCTTCTGAAGAGTGTGTCTTAGCCAAACCAGTGGTGGAAATTATAACATCTTAAATATAACCATGAACAAAGAATCAGGAAGCTCTTATCTTCACAACTGTAGGATGCACAGCAGAGAGGGAAGAATCAATTTTGATTACTACAAGCCCTGGAATTGGGAAGTTTCCAATGTCTTTTAAAAAAGTTTAATAACCTAAACTTTAACTGGTTAACAGTTAAACTAAATAACAAAAAAACAAACTAACCCCCATATAACCAACTTAAAAATATTCTGAATTTTGTTAATGCCTTCTAAAGGCAAATTCAAACTTGTTAATTTTTCTTTGTATTAAACTGTGTGCTGGTTAGGGCATAATACTAAGTAAGGTCTTGCTTTTAAAACACTATCTGTGTAACTGCACATGCAAGAAATGGTAGTATGATTATGTGCCTTATCAGCATGAACATTTTTGATATCTGCATATTCAGAAATTCATTCTCTATCTCACTGCTAATATGGGTGTACACACACACACACCCATTTACTACTTCCATAATCTCAAATGAAGCATAAAATAATTGCACACCATTATTTCTAAAAGTTCTAAAAGAAAGTCCTTATCCCCCATTAAAATACAATCTGTCCTATTCGTGGAATGGAGGTATTTAACTAATGTTCAGTCCAAACTGCTAAATGTAATTAATATAGCATTCTTAACAAGCTAAATTCGTATGGTAGAGTTCTAGTATCTCATTTGAAGTTCTGAAAGACTATACACCAAAATATACTTTAGATTTATGTTCTGTCATTAAATAATCACACATGTATACACTACTTCTAGAGAGATGCTACTATAAATCCTTTTCAAACAGATATTTGACTGATGTCAAATTCCCTGCAGGAGAAACTGATCTAGGTGGATTAAGGCATTGCTTAATGAAGTTCAAGGGATTATTTCAATTTTAGCTTCCTCACCCATTGGCTCCAATGATTTTTTTTTTTCTTAACTGGAAACAACCATATACTTAGGGTAGAAAAATAATTAATCCCTATGGGGTCTCCTCTGAGAGGTCACAGTGAACTGTAGTTTTACACACTTTTTGATAGCTCATTTAAGTTGACTGCTGTGGCCCAAGAGATCAAAGACCAGGAGCAAACTCAAAGACAGCCAATGCCACCCTCACAAGAAAAACACTTTCAGGTGACTGAATCTGGCTTCTGCTGTGCAACACCATAGGAGGCATTTCTGGGTGGCTGAGGACTGAGAGAACCAAGCTGAAAATGAATTGCACTCTAGGAACCCTTGACTAGTGAAGTGATGGATGGCCTGAGCCTCCACAATTAAGAGCAGCCTAAGGATCAGGCAAGTGCTACATTAGCAGAAGCCAGTACTGGTGAGTGGGCTTGTCTGTTTACATTTTTTAATTGATACAAAAGCCTTCAGATTGAGACTTTGGAAAGGTTTAGGTTTTTGCTTGCTTTCCTCCCCCACCCCCTTGGTTTGCTTTAACTGGAGCTTTGGAGGAATGTACAGTAGCATTATTACGTTCATGTGAAGTTAATCACCATGACGTGCAGCTCTCACTAAAGCCAAACTTCACTCTGCAATGGGGAAATGGCTATATTAACATGTCCTTGTTTATTGTTAGGATTAATATTACACTAAAATGGCAATACTCAATATAAAATTCTACACTTGTTCAAACAACCATTAATGTCAGAAGTATGTGCCAGTGCATTATATAAGCATTGCTCAGGTTCTGCTAATTCTCAATCTCCATCAATATTCCACCTCTTTATGCTTCATGCAAAAGTCTTAATGGTGTAACTATAAATAGAGCCACTGTATCCCATGATGTATAGTCCATACAATTTGTTATAAAAGTTAAAAATTAAAAGAGAAATAGATATGGAATGGGGGGGCACCCTGAACTTGCAATATTTGTAGTACAAACACAGTCCTAAAAGAGGTTTCTTACCATCTGTAAACAGAATTTACAGGGCCTCAGCGCATCATTGATGCGATGAGGATTCAGAGGTTTGATTAAGTTGGCTATGGAAATTAAAAACTGGCTTTACATTCAAGAGGGCAGCTCACGCAGTGCAATACTGTGACATAAAGATTTCTGTTTACCCCTAAGGCTGGTGCTGCAATGACTTCAAGGTTTGATGGTGTCTTTTTTTTTTTTTTTTAAGCTGTTGAGCAGCAGGCTAATAGCTGCACAGCACGATGCTAAGACAGCAGAAAGCAGGAGAATCAGATGTGAATATATTCCCCACAGATCTCCTGCTAGGATGGAGTTACTAAACAGTGTGGTAGTGTTCAGATCTAGTCTACTCATACACAGCCTGCTTTGACACTCTGCCCATGCTGCCTTATTGTACTCTTTCTGATTAAAGATGCTGTCACAAATAAGTCATGACTTCTGTCATAAGAACTAGTGTTCCTAATAAGGTTGCTATGGCTGGGAAATTAAGATTAGCAAAAAAACAGGTTTTCTTTCAATGTCCATTCTCCTCCTGCCCGCCTTAGTTATCTTTATATAAATGTAAACTCACTAGTTGTAAAGCAGGGGTCTCAAACATGTGGGCCACATGTGGCCCCTAAAGCTATTTCCTGTGGCCTGCAATGACACTATTGTTACCAATGTTTGCAATATTGGTTTTAGTGGTGTGGCCCTCAGGATAATGTTCTAGTCCTCATGCGGCCCTCATGGTGGTTTGAGTTTGAGACAGCTGTTGTAAAGGCTGTTTTGCTTTATGACCATTTATTCACTAGTTTGGAAGCTGTAAATTAGTCAGATTATGAAATAACTATTTCATAATGGTAGAGCCTGTGACTTGCTCCACCCACCCATCAGGAAAATACAGGTGTCTGAGGTACTACCAGTTTGGGTTTGGGGAAGACCAGCCTCAACAGGACTACTGCTCCAGCTATGAATCCCACACAAAGGACCAGAGGGAAGTGAGACTGGGCTCTATTGCCTCATGTCCCTCCACTTCCCCCTCTGCTTTAGCAGCCTACTATTGATGTGTGTGGCCCACAGTCAAAAGACAGATTTCAAAAACAAATCTCTTCTTGCATACAAGAGCTAAATCACACAACAACATGTCTGAGCAATGGCATTCAAGCAGGGCTGGATTACCACAGGAGACACGGGCTGAAGCCCTGGGCCCTGGACAAAAGGGGGGGGGCAGGCTCCAGCCCCTAAAACCCTGATGATGATCCAGCACCCTTGCCCCACTCAGCTGGTTGGAGCAGGGCCAGGATGGGAGTACCCTCTGGTCCCAGGGCCACTTTCAGCGATGGGAGGTGGGGGCCCAATCCCTGTGGTGGGGCCTCAGGCCACTTAATCCAGCCCTCAATTCATGTGAACGGACAGGAACTGCCATTAAAAATCTGTCCTTCATTTCTTGTACATTCAAATACCTGTTGAATTCATTGGTCATTCTGGGAGCACAAGGTTTTGTTCCCCTGCACACCTCTAATACAGAGTTCAAAGTGAAAAGATGGTCATGCTGGTAACATACAAAAAGTCCCCTTTAATGCCTCATTTGGATACTAATTTTCTAATGTATCTGTTCCCTATTTTTCATGCACTGTTGGCTGAAACCCACAGCCTTAATTCAAGCAAAATCCCCTCTGACTTCCATGAGAGGCTAGCTGCTAGCCTAAGACAGGATGAAAGGTTTGGTGCTGTGTTTGCCTGACAAGTTGGTATGAAAGTTGTTAACGCAGTGATTTGTGATTGAGCTTTACTTCTCATCTTTAGCCATTCTTGCATAGCTGTGCCTTATATTAAAAAACAGAACTGACAGTGAACTGGAAGTTCCATATGGACCAAATTCTGGATCTGTTTTTGTTCTAGCCATTTACTGTTTGTAAAGTGTCACACCTATATTCAAGGTTTGTTTGTACCTTTGGTGTAAGCAGAGGTACGTGCTGGCTTGAAACATCTGGAATAAACTGTAAGATTCTGATTGTGTGCAGCCCCTAACAAAACAATTTTATATGCACTTTGATTTGTACCAGTAATCTTTTTGGGTGCCTGATCATAGGAACACATTGTGGGTTAGATCAGTGATTCCCAACCTTTTTGATAGCAAGAACTGACTTCTTATACTGTCAGTGTCCAAAGGGATAGCCATGTTAGTCTAGTCCAGCAAAAACAAACAAGGAGTTGTGTGGCACTTTAAGACTAACAGATTTATTTTTCTCATGAGCTTTCATGGGAGAAAATCCCACTTCGTCCGATGAAGTGGGAATTTTTCCCACTAAAGCTCATGCAAAAAAAAAAAAATCTGTTAGTCTTTAAGTGCCATACGACTCCTTGTTTGTTTGTTTTCTTTTTTTTCTTATACTGTGCCAGAAGGACCTCAGGAACCAGTGCCAGACCATCGACCAGTTGTTAAGAAAAACTGGATTAGACCACGAGTTTGCTGAAGCAAGGACCACATCTCCAGTGACTTTTTAGGCCCTGGCCTGGAATGCCCTTCCAAAGTTTCTCTTAGACACATGCTGACCTTGGAGATGAGCCAGGCATAATTCAGTCCTGTGCTTTCCTTTGAGCTATAGTTATTCAGATGCCTTGTGCCTGCATGCAATGCTAAGCCAGAGTTAGCCATTGAACAAAACATTTGCTACAGCATATAGCCCTGTTATAATGTTGATATTGAGTCTCGTGTCAGGTAGAATTTAAAGAGAAATAATATTTACAACAAACATCTCTTTAATTGTTTTCTGTTTACACACGAGAATTGTGAGTAAAGCTGAAGAACAAAGCAAGTTAAAAGCATTGCATGAATAACTAGGGATTTAAAGATCCAGCTCTCCTCTAAGGCTGTTACGTAAGCACTCTATTGCTCTGAGGTGCTCCCTCTGAGATGCAGGACTAGTGTCCTTATCTCGTAAAAATTACCTGATACAGAGGCATGCAGATGCTATCAATCCATTCCAGCTGCAACCTGGGTAGTTCATCTTTTCTGTTCCGATCAAAAATTGCCTGAATTGACAGAAAATAAGGAAAAGTGTCGTGCTTTATTACGCAGAATATTTTACAGATGCTGCATTCAGCATTTTGTGACTATGATAAACTGTTACAAACTGAACACTTCATAAACAATCAGTGCTTACCATCATCCTTAACCTTTGTCTAGGATGAAAAATAAAACAGCTTATTTTCAGCTCTATTCATGAAATTTGTACATAATCTAACGGGATCATAGTGGAAACCAAGAATGGGATCCAAAAACACATTTGAAGAACTGAGAGAATGGGGTGAGATTCTGAAAATTTTAACCTGGGCTCTGATATAGCTATTTCTGAAAATCCCATTCTTTGTTCCGTGTAGACTGTTCTATAAACTTAATGTGAGGAAACTGCCTTGTGTGGACAAGTAGAAGATACCACTTTGTCTTCCTTACCCGGGTAGTTTTTTAGATTCATTAGCAGCAACCACATATTTATTTCCTTTAGGTGACCAGTGATAAGGCTGAATCATTCAACATTTCCATGACTACTGCTATAGTTTTTGAAAAAGTCCATTATTCAAATTGTAACGCTTTGTTGAATGATTTTGCTTCTTATCCCTCAGGAATTTACATTTGTATTTTCCATCATTTGTTCCAAGGCAGTTTGATTTAAAGCAAAGCAGATTAAAACATAGATTTTAATCATTTATTTAAATTATTGATTTTAATTGTCCTGCATCTGCAACTCTTTAGTTCTCTTCCTAAAGAAAGGCTGATTATCATCTGTTGATAACAGATAAAGCATATTGACGGCAACTAGGTATAGCCTTCACACTATATCTGGGGTATCTTTCCGCTAATGAGGAAGATGATGTGTGTGTATATGCTTATTAAACCAATTATATTGCTTAATTTAAACTTAGTGAGTTGCTTAATTTTAGTTTTTATTATATTAGAAAATGAATGATGCATTTCTTGTTCATCAGATTAAGTATTTACTAGTGATTTTTGTATCAAAAGATACCTGGATGGAAATTCAAATTCAATTAAAAATGCAGAAACAGCAGTTTTGAGTTTTTTAATTAAAGAAATGTATCTTAAATGTTGCATGGAGGGGGGGAGATGCAAATATTTCTGCATTTAAATGGATCCCTTAAACAAAAATGTATTATGTGTGGCTAATGAATTGATGTGATATGTTGACCAGAAACAGTGCTTTAAGATTTTAAAACTAATCCATCCTCTCACACCTAGTATTTTTTTATTAACAGACTGGAAAAGGAAAACAAGCTTTCCTGCTCCCACCCCTCCTCCCTTCTTAACTTTGAATGAGCCAGTCATGGAACTGAATTTGTTGAACAAACTGAAATAAAGGAAGTATCTATTCTTGCTGCACCTGCAGAAGAAACTTCTGTTTTCAAAAACTTGTTTAGCAGTTCAACAAACTCTGATTTCAGGTGCTTAATCAGTGATTTTCACCAGTCTAAAGTTTTGACTTTCTTTAAGAGTTGGCAGCAAATAAGTACTGCTTAATATTGTAATTTAAATGCCTTTTAATAGATATCTGCAGCTATTGTAACCACATTGGTCCTAAGATATTACAGACACTGAAGTAATATTTTTTTATTGAATCAATTTCTGTTGGTGAGAGACACAAGCTTTTGAGCTACACAGAGGTCATCAGTTTTGAGGAAGATACTAAGTGTCACAGCTAAATACAAGATTGAGCAGATAGCTAACTACTTGATGCTATTACCTCACACACCTTGTCTCTTTAATAGACAGAACCGTAACGCTGGTTTTTGCCACCTGGAGCATGCTCCAATCAGAATGTGCCCCTCGCCATTAGTGGTGCTTGGAGCCAGCACCATGAAAGCCGCCCTCTAATAGAGCGGCTCTATTGAACTGCTCCGCACCACCCGGGGCTTTCTCCCGTTGGCCCTGCTGCAGTTACAGCTCTGTTTATAGATAACCCTAAGTTTTAGATTCAGTTTTAAATAGGTTAACTTTTCAAAATAAGCCTATACTTAACATCAGGGTCTTTATATTAACTTGAACTCTAATTTTTAATTTAAAAAAAAATTGTGTAGTTTGTTTTTATTCCACTCTCATTGGTTCACATAGGCTCAACCCCCCCCCCCATAACTTTCTAGACACTTGAGAACGCCATGGAGGTAAAGGGGAGGGTAGACTTCTTTCAGGTCCTAGAGCATAATGTGGTCACTACCCCATCTTACTATCTGGAGTAGACACCACAGCCCCAGTTTCAGTGTAGGAGAGAAAGCCTTGAGGGTGTGTGTGAGGGTACATTCTCTGTCTTTACCCTCTTTCTAAAGTTGCTGCATGCAGCTTTGCCAGAATGGAGCTAAGGTAACAGACCCCTGCAAGTAGTCTCAGCATCCTATTCATATACCTGCCCTCACCCTGCATCTGCTGCTTCAGCAAGGTGGCCTCTATCACATTAGAGAGACTGCATGTCCATGAACTGATCAAAATGCATATTTTATGGCTTGGTCTGGATTCATTGATAAGATTGCTGGTGCAAGGCTATTTGCATTAAATGCTCCAAGGCATTCAAATTCCTAGCTGTTTGAAGAGGAGGGTGTTTTAAATGTAAAATTTTCTATTACAGTGGAACTTCCTTAGAGTGAGGAGCACACTTTGGCTTCTATATGCATTATGTTAAAGACCCTAAATACATAATCTGTGATATATCTTCTGTTATTTAGGGCTAGACTTCACTGAAGGCACCAGCATTGTTAGGGCTCTGTTAATTAGCTGTTAATTCACCGTACTTATAGCTGCTTATGTCCTTGGGAAGGCCTACCCAGATAACTACTAAAGGAGAGAAAGTCATTAACTTCCCAAGATTCTATAGTGTATCGAGTTGTAAGCCTTGCTGACTCAGGTCACTGTGACTGAAAGTCACTGAGTCAGAGCCTCAACTGGTTTAAATTGCTGTAACTCTATTGACCTCAATAGAACTATGCTGATTCAAGCTGGGGATCTGGCCCAGGAAGTGCTAGCCACACAGACAACTTGTATGAGTGGGCTGCATTACTTTTCTTGAAGTATCAGCTACATATGGATTTTTTACATAGATTTAGATGACTGATCTTTAAGTTCTTGAATGGCTTGAATCTGAACCAGTTAGAAGCCCCAACTGTCTTGTCTGCCCTGCCCCCCCCCCCCCTTGCAATTAGCTTTTAAGATGTTTAACTGTGAATGTCCCCTTTTCTACTACAAATCTTTGTGACAAGTGTTTTTGTTGTCACTTTTCCTCTTTGCAATGTGCTTTGATACTTTATTCCTTTTCACGTTTTATCTATATATGTACAGACTCTGTATCTGTGCCCCAAATAGCCCTCCAATGATCGTGGTAATGTTACTTGTGCTCATATAGAAGAAGCAATTCCGCAAGAGGGTACTGGATATGTCACATAAAAGTGATGTCAGAAATGTCACACTGTTACACAAAGTCATTATGTTTCTTAGGAATGTGACTTCTGTTTCACTATTGCATCTTGGAAACTTGTACTCTATGTTATAAAATGAGTTTGTGACATAAACCTTGGGATGGGTGCAGCACATTGGGTGCAAGGCCTTGATTCAGAGTCTCTGGCAGGTATCTTTCTATTGAGTTCAATGGACAGTGGATCAGGCCCTAAATTTAACTACTAGATTCTAGTGGTAGACTGTTTGTTTATTCCTGTTTATGAAACTCAGTTGCTTCTCTGAATTAAAGCAGTAACAAAGAACAACTTTTTCTCCTCCACACACAGGTAACTTGGTTTAAAAGTGATAAACTTACCGAAGGAGTGAGTTTGAGTTCAGATCTCTCTCTGTCTCCTTGTTCAAAGAACTCGCTGGTTACCAATTCAGCTGCCTAAAATATAATTACACTAAAGATTAAGGTTCATGTTGTTTGTTAGGGTCTCAAAAATTTTTTTTGCTTAAGGTCCCAGTTCAGCAAGATACTTGTACTTGTGCTTAACTGTAAATTCATGGCTAGTTCCACTCATATGCTTGGAATAAGGCATATGTTTTTAAGTACCTCACTACACTTGGGTATCAGTCACAGACATGATAGGCGTATTTATATCTGTCTCTTGGTAGTCATGTTCCATAGTCTCCTTTCTTTTTTTGATGCCTGTCAATGACTAGTCACATTGGAGCTGCATGTAGCTTGTGCACTTGAGAGTACAATAAATCATTATTAGTTCCATGTGGGTATATAACATTACCTTTGTAAAAAGACTTTCTAAATGTGCATGAGCATGCTGGGTGCTGTAGCTGCTTCTGACAGTGTTGGAACTGATCATGCATCAGATGAAGTGGGATTGTGCCCACGAAAACTCATGTGATAAATAATTTTTTTTAGTCTTTAAAAGTGCCACAGGACTCCTTGCTGTTTTGCTGAAATAGGGTAACATGGCTACCCTGCTGCAGCTCTCACTTGTTGGAGAAGAAACAGAGCTAGTCAGTAAATTCTGTCCCGAGGGGTAGCCAAGTTAGTCTGTGTACAGCAAAAACAATGAGAGTCCTGAGGCACCATATAGACTAGACAGATTTCTTTGAGCATAAGCTTTTGTGGGCTCCAACTGACATCTGATGAAGGGGGTTGGAGCCCATGAAAGCTTATGCCCAAAGAAATCTGTCTAGTCTATATGGTGCCACAGGACTCGCTGCTTTTTTTTTTTTTTTTAAAGTAAATTCTTAATGTAAAATCGTAAGGCTCCTTCTTCACCCAGCTTTGTTTTTCTGTACTATATCTACCACATATCTCTTCATTGTTGTTGCTCTTAAGCATCTAAAGTGAACACAGACTAAAATGGTCATATGTGGTGTTAGATGGAAGAATGGGAAGGTTGACTTTTTTGGAAATGTATTGTACACTCTTCCACCAGACTGCATGAAGGTGCCTTCATTTTTGACAAGGGGATGTTCTACTTGGAAGGCAGTGGGATTCAAAACTAGATTATTTTCTAAAACAGTGTAAAAGCTAAAGAAAGCAGTAAAGTCCAACAAGCAATTTTAGTATAAACAGCAGCCCTAAGTGAATGTACTGGTTGTCATGTACATACATAAAAATGTGACTACTGAGATAAAGGTGCATTTCTAAATTTAAAAAAAAAATTCAAGATGACATTCTGTTCTTAATGCATTCTGTTATGCCTAATTACTGTTCTAAGATACAGGAGTCAGAAACCATTTCATACCAAGGCACAGCAGGGTGAACTGAGGACAGAATTTGCACCTCAGAATAACTCTAAATTTCCTGGTCTAGCATGGAAATGCATGATATCCTGTCCAAATGACTGCACAGCAATCAACAGAGATTAAATTTACTGCAATTTAAAAGTGAGTCTCAAACTTAAAGCACATGAACTGAAATTTAAAATCTTCAAGTTAAGGACAATTACTGGCAGAAACTTCTTGCACAGGTTGGAACTATTGTTTCTGTAGAGAACCCCATCAAATGTATAAAATCATGGATTAATACACCTTGCACTGGAAAAACTTAACAGCAATTCTGGATTTTCCAAGTATCTTCTAGATGAAGAATCAGTATATACTTGCTTCTTGCTCTCCAACACTCCATCTCTCTCTCTCTTTTGCATGTTTTTGTCCCACTCAATTTTCTGCAATGTTTGTCTTTTGCGTTTATTCTTTAGAGCAGTGGTTTTCAAACAGAGGGTCGGGACCCAGTACTGGGTTGTGGAGCCACCTACTGCCACCACCAAAACACTCGAATGTATTGCTCAGGGATGTAACTGTTGGGTCATGGGCATAAATGATTTTTTTTTCAATGGGGTCCTGAGGAAAAAAGTTTGAAAATCACTGCTTTAGACCCTTCCCTTTATGATTTTTTTGCAGGGTCCACCTCTCCCCTTTCAAAGGACTCCTCTTCCAGACTTGGTTGAGGTTGAACGGGTTTCTTCAATCTGTGGCCTCATTATGATATCTATTTATTTTCATCTTGAAAAACTCAAGCAGATGAGGCTTAATGCCTCTAGACTGGTTTTTAATATAAACTACCTGCCTATTAAATCACAAGGGAAGGTTTAGCTGGAGCATTTGGAAGTCATAAGATAGTTGATTTACACTTCAGTAGGTGGCCCTGAATTTCTGTACTGATCCTCCATAGTGCTTCTTAAGTAGTTTTTGAACTAAGCAGCTTCTGACCTTTTTTTAAATCCTAGGAAGTTTGGGTTATAGAGGGAAAATGGAAGAATGTCACATGCTGCAACCACAGCTGACCTGGGATTGAAGAGATCTGAAACTCTTATCCTGCATTGGGAGAAAGTTCTATTGATTTCTATGAATTACTTTCATTATCTGTCAGTGGAATAAGAGTCCTGGAAGGTGGTGAATACCAAAATGCTTTTTAAAATATAAAAGCAGAGCATTAAAATAATGTGTGTACTATCCATAATACCTCCTCCTCCAACCACAGTCCCTCCTTTCCCATCACCAAGAGAACAGGCTTCTTTCCATTTCTCCATCTCTCGCCTAGCCTTCATCTTTTAGCTAATCCTGTCAAATTCACTCGTGCTGCTTATCCACTTTACACTGTCAGTGGCACATCTCCTGCATGCCTGCCGCTTATATTTCTCCCAACAGGAGCTGCCTCATACCTCTGTGTCACTGGTAGGTTGGGAGATGGGTCACACCAGAGATTGAGGCTGGCAGGTGGAGGAAGATTTCTGGCAGCAGTGAAAGGATGGCTAAGGTCCAGGCTCTTGCACAGAGCTAATCCTGACCCAGCCAGCCTTCCAGCTACAGGACTCTCATCCTATAGTGGCTTGTCCTGCCAAATACTAAATGTTGCTGGTGAATGCACAGGCACTATATACATTTCTCAGGGCCACACTCAGCAATGAAGGTTTGAGGTTTTTTTCCTGACTAAGGACTGTTGAACAGGGCTTTAAAAGTACATCTTATAATGTTAAGCCCCTGATGGGATAAATAGCAGATTTCTTTATGCTTAAAAAAAAAAAAAAAAAAAAGCACATTCTATGTCCATTATGACAGGTGCATCAATTGGCAGTCCCTGCTGGTGTTCTATATTTAGGATAAATTCTGCTAGTGCAGTTGATTATAGAGTTAGTAACATTGTAAAAGAACACTGGGGTTACCAAAAACCGAAAAGGTCCATTTTTGGCATGGAGTTAAAAAGGTGAACATATGAGGAAAGGATATGCTATATCTCTTCAGGTTCCTAAATATTTCTCAACAGGATCAAGCAAAGGTTAAGACTGTACAATAAACTAAACCTGGCAGAAAGCCTTTGCTACTCTTTTTTTTTTTTAAGCTGCATTAAGACTGCTGTAAATTAACTGCACTTTTGCTCCCTTGCAAGTCATGGCCCTGGGAATATTGTCCTACCAGTACCGCCTCTTTCTAGCCCTGCTATTAATCATGACTTGCCTGTCTTGAAATCTCCCACGGTTTGGTCACAGCTCCAAGATCACAGGCTGTCATTAGCATTGATCTGAAAAACAGAAATGAACAATACAAACTGAATAAACCTTTGTATTCCTAAATAAATCTACCCTGAATGCATAAATAAGAGAAGTGTCAGGATTAGCATCTTCTTCTCTGGAAGAAACAGCACTAGTTGAAATCTTAACCATCAGCATAGCTTTCATATCCACTTTATACCTAAGAAGTCTAATATTTACTAGATGATGCATATAATTTAAAATTTGTGTGCTGAAAAGAAATGGATCACTAGTTTTTTGCTACCAACTTCTAACTAGTGATAATTACACTGTACAATGTAGTGTGTTCATTACCATGATGCAAGTAAGGGAGTTGTTTATATAATATCACACAGACTGGATTAATCATTCGTCTATTTAAAAGTGATTGCTTAGCAAATAACTTATAATCATGAGAGGCATCCCAGACATTGTTTCAGCAGTTTCTAGTGCTCATTTGCAATAAAAATTCAGGATTTATAAGGGCTACACTGTTACAGTGTAGTTTAATACTTGGCTACACTGTTTTATGCACATTAGCAGGAATTATTCAGCTGTAAAAAAACATTTTATGTATACTGCATGATGTAGATAACTGTGTTAAAGTTTAAATGAAAACAAGGATATTGAAAATGAAACATTAAATATATTGCCCAGTTCTAAAATTGGGGATGGGTGAAATTATATGGAAAAATAGGATATGGCCCATGTAACCCAGCCCTCAAACCCCCAAATGAAACAACCTTTAGGAAATTTCAGATAAATCAACACAGGTTGGTGCAGGTGCATGCATAGGTGATATCTCAGGTTTCTCTTGTACCCAAGCCACCCTCCCCTCCCTCTCCTAGTCTGCTGAGATCTTGGCTGTGGTGGGCACTCAGAATGTGGAAAACACTCTAGGTTACACTGCTGTCCTCAAACCTTTCACAAATTGGCAGCTCTAATGGAGTGCGATGCACTTGCAAGTCCCTAACTGAGGAGCTGATGGAGAAAGGGAAATTCAGTCAGGAAAAGAGGCATCAAGAGTGGGAAGAGGAGTCACTGGGTCTAGGCTGAGGTGGAGGATCAACTAGAATGTGGGGGTTTGTTTTATTTCTTTGGGATTTTGTTCTCTGTAGGCACAAAGGGAATAAAATATTTGATTGGGTTGGCAGAAGTGAGAAAGATGAGTGGGGGAGGAGCAAGGTAGGATGGACCCATGACAACTCCTCCCCTGCTGGCTTTTTGAATTGGGGTGTGATAAATGTTGACTGAAACTGAAGGTGCTCCAGGAGTCCTTGCTCCTCCTCTACCAAGGGCTGTGCTTTTATAGCCACAGTCTGGCCCTATAGCAGGAAATGATTACAAAATACTTGAGGCTTCTCCTTATTACTTTAAACTTTCTGCATTTCTAACATTTATCTCCTCACACAAATTGAGGTTACATCTCAAGCAATAGGAAAGCAAAGGAAAGACTCACCGAAATATTTCTCGATGACTTTTGATGTTCCAATTGTAATTGCCTTTACTAACAAGTTCAAAAAACTCAGTCCTCTTCCTGCAACAAAATACACAATCAGGAGGAAAAAACAGAAGCTTCTGGGGCTGTGTTGTGACATAAACAAAATTTCTGTGAGAACACAAGATCACTGTGCCTCCTGTCTTAATGTTAGACCATGTTAAGATGACAATACAGTTAACTGAGTAATTTTAATTATTAGAATATACTCTAACTGCTTATGACAGTGGTTCCCAACCTTTTTGACTCAAGGGCCACCAGTTTCCATCAGCAGCCCTGTGTCTCCCCCCCCCCTTCCCTTTCTGTAGCACAGGTGGAAGGAGTTCAGGAAGGCAGCTGTCTTCTCAGTGATCTCCCTGGCTGTAACAGGAAAACCTCATGCATCCTACAGCCCCATGTTTCACCAGGGTCCCATAGCAGCAGGCTCCCCTCTGCAGCTGGTGGGGGCGGGGGGGAGGATGGAAGATCAGTGCTCCTCTGGCTCCAGCGACCTCAGCACCTATGAACTCAGACAGAGTGCTTTTGCCATGTTCCCTACTATGCCCTGGAAGAGGGGAGCACTGATCTCCCATCCCATTTTGCTGCAGCAAGGAGCCTGCACCAATCTTGTAGCCCTACAGCAACACAGTCCACTTGAGTCCTTGCACAGCTACTCCCTTCTGCAGCTAGCAGGAGGGGAGCCATGGCATGCAGGTTTTGGCCCTGGGGCACAGGTTGGGAGCTACTGGCTTAGTAACAAGATCAGAACTGTTTGAATTGCTATACAATACATACGTGTACACACACAACTAAATGGCACCTCAATACTCAGGATTTATGGAAGAAGGAAAGTTTTAACTGCCATGACGTATAGCCAATATGGTGATATGCACATAAATGGTGATACTTTTCCTTTAACTTGAGGATATCAGAGGGCTTCATAAAGATGGATCAACATTATTATTTCTGTCTAAGGCACAGACAGGTTTAATGACTTATTCAAGGTCGAATACTGAGTCATGAATAGAAGCAAAAATGACTGCCTTTCCACTGCTCTAATCTACTGCCTTCCACAAGACTGAGGGGGAGGGGAGATATTAAAAGGAAGGCAATCCAAATTGATGTTCCATTTTGATCATCCATAATTGTTCGATGTGAACTCAAGAAGGGATGCTAAACAGTCTGTCAATCAAAACCCATGTTTACCTTCCACTTGCATATCAAGGCATATGCCTACACTGCGATAGAACACCTGCTGCTGGTCTGTATCTGCTGCAATGGGCTTGAGGCCATCAAACTGTGTTGGGCTAGAATCCCAAAGCCTAGGCTTCCAGCATGCGACCAAATACCTACACTGTGATTTTTATAGCTTGAGCAAGGATCAGCTGATGCAAGCTAGCCACAGGTGTGTTACTGCAATGTAGACATACTTGCTATTTGCTTATATCATGATGAACTAGCTTGAGGATAAAGGCAGTGAATGTAGGTGTCAAGATTTACTGCTAGAAACCTCCTAATAGCTGTCCTCACTAAACTAATGACCCTATAGTTACCAGCGAACTCACTTGTCCTAAACCTGAACTGTCCACTACTCTGTATCTCAGCTGTTTGTGTTAAAGTCTCACTGAAACTGACCAATATTGCCACCTCTGGCTCAAGAAAGAACATTTACCTATTATATTTACAAATCACCCACCCCACAAAAGGCACAGGAAAGGTAGCGTCAGTTAAGGATGGAAATTTTTTTTTGCCTTAATTGTCAATGTTTTTGATTGTCTGATTTTTTTTTTTTTTTTACAGTTTTTTCCGGTTACAGAAATATGCTTTTTATTAATTCATGTTATTACATTTTAACATAAAGAGAAAACTCTGCCTTTTAAATCTACAACATGTTGCCAAAAGGCTAACGGAGTTTTAGGCTGTATGGATAGGAGCACTGCCAGCAGACTGAGGGAAGCAATTATTCCCCTCTATTTGGTACTGGTGAGATCACATCTGGAGTATTGTGTTGAGTTTTGGTCCTGTGCTACAGAAAGGATGTGGACAACTTGAAGAGAATCCAGTGGAGGGCAACAAAAATGAGTAGGTGGCTGGAGCACATGATTTATGAGAAAACACTGGGGGAACTAGGCTTTTTTAATCTGCAGAAGAGTGAGAGTGGGGATTTGGTAGTAGTCTTCAACTATCTGATGTGGGTTTCCAAAGAGGATGGAACTTGGGGTTAAAGTATTATTTGGCGGGCCCAAGAACCCTCCTAAATTTCTAGGCCCCCTTCATGCACTTCCTGCTATTGCCCCCCATCCCAGCTACTGCCCCAAAAATGCCTGCCCTCACCCCAGTTACTGGCCCAGAAACAACTACTCACATCAGGCCACCCTTTCCCCATCTCTGCCTCTGCCCCAATCCCCATTCCCTAAGCTCCCTGCCCCCATGTCCCCATTCCAGTCCTCCTAACCCTCCACTCCCACATCTTCACTTCACCCTCTTCAGCCCCCTAACCCCTTCCACACCTCTGCAGCCCACCTCCCCCAAGTTCCTCCAACTCCTTCCCTAGCCCCCCTCCCCACTGCTGGCTTCTTCTGCTCCCCTGAGACACCTCAACACCTTGCTGGCTTCTCCTGTTCCCCCAAACAGCCCAGACCCAACCCCCCAGTCCAGCTGCTGGCCCCTGCAGTCCACTGAGCCCTTCCCTACCCCCCCTTGCCCTGCCATCAGCTCTGAGGCATGCTCAGTCAGAGCAGGCCCAGGGCAGGAGTTTTAAAAACTCCCAGGCCCAAGATGGGTCAGTTCCCTACTGACGTGGTTGCTGGCTGTGTGCCCCCTTAAGCTGGCCCTGGGTGAATGCACTGGGGTGCTGCATTCTGGTGTGTTCCTTTATTTTTAGGGGGCCTGGAATGCTGATCCCCTAAAAATAGGGGGCCCTAGAACACCCTTCTGAGGCATTCCAGCTTATTTTAAACCCTGGATGAAACTAGGCTTGATCTCACTGGTGGCAGATTACAGAACAAGGAGCAATGGTCTCAAGTTGCAGTGGAGAGGTCTAGGTTGGATATTAGGCAGAACTTTTTTCACTAGAAAGGTGCTGAAGCACAGAATGGGTTACCTTGGGAGGTAATGGAATCTCTATACATAGAGCTTTTTAAGGTGTGGCTTGACAAAGCCCTGGTTGGGATGGTTTAGTTGAGGTTGGCTCTGCTTTGAGCAGGGGGTTGGACTAGATGACCTCCTGAGGTCCTTTCTGAGCCTATATTCTGTGATCACAAGGATCATTCACAGGGGAAAACTGATACACAGTAAGATGGTTGAGACCATGTTAAATCTAGCTTGGAGCCTTCTCACTAACTACCTTGACTTAGTACAATCTATTTTTTGTATTTGAACTGGGTGTATAAAATGCTCCTGTAATATGGGGGAGGAGACACTGTGCAAGGCACTGTACAAATACACAGTGAAAGAAACTGTCCAAGGAACTATCTATCTAAGCACAGACCTTCTCCAAGGTCACACAGCAGATTAGTGTGACAGCTGGAAGGAGACTCCAGAGATACATCTACACAGCATTTTGGAGTGAGCTTCCAGACTGCATCAACAGACTGACTAGAAAGTTTACACTAGCGGTCTGAAACTAGCTCATTAGAAAACACTTTGAAGTTGCAGATCAAGGTCTGAAGCCCATCTGCCTCCATATGCTTCACCTTCTGAGCCCCATCTGCAATTTCACAGAGCTTGCTAAACAGCTACTTTTAGAGTGCTAATACAAGCTTCTAGCCTGAGGCTTGCTACAAAATGCTCTGTAGTTGTACCTCTACTACCTCAGCTCTCTTGAGCAACACCCTCATGCCCCTTCCTACACTGGACCTGCCATCTCTGTATCAAGCAAAAGTATAGTTAGATTCCTAGTATGATGGAGCTTCATGGGTCTTACCACTTTATGGGTTACTGTAGTCTGTTGAATGAAGGTTTAGTAAGATCAGTGGCTTCCAACCTGTGGCAGCTTTCAAAGCGGCTCACAGCTCCATTCCTGATGGTTGCAGAAGGGAGCCCCTGCTTAGGGACCTAGTCAGAGCACATTTCCTCAGAGCTGAAAGACCACTGCAACTCTTTGCAAGAGGATGGGAGATCAGTGCTCCCCTTCCCCACCTGTAGCAGGGAGCATGGCAACTTCACCTAAGTTTACTGGGATCTCTGCTGGAGCCAGGGAGATGGCAGACCAGGGAAGAGGTAGCCTTGTTGCTGAACTCTTTCCAACTGGCTGCAGGGGTGGGGAGCCTGCTGGCAGGGACTGGTGGCCTGTTGGGTTTTTAGAAATGTTATCTGTGGCCTTTAAGCCAAAAAGGCTGGGAACCACTGAGTTAGACTAAAATCATAAACATCAACCTCTTCATCCACCACTGAAATGCATCTACTTCTCCACTAACAACTGCATGTTCAAATGAACATACTGATGCACTTATATGATAACACATTCAGATTGTACTTTTCAAATAACCATATTCAATTCAAATTTCATACCT
The DNA here is from genome assembly GCA_007922195.1 of Podocnemis expansa. NCBI lineage: Eukaryota > Metazoa > Chordata > Testudines > Podocnemididae > Podocnemis > Podocnemis expansa. Next base: position 44,859,978 of record ML681984.1, read on the forward strand.
TTGGTGCTGCCCACTCTTGCTTATTATAATTGGATATAAATGGGGCATGTAGAGGCCTAGCAGAATTACTGCAGATAGCTTCTATCATGTTGATAAAAATCATCCCTATGTAAAGGTCCTTCAGTTATGAATTCTAAGGCATAATGGGTGGTTCTCCAATAATCTATGACAGGAATATGAGCTCCATTTATTTAACTTAAGAAAAAGATATGGTTAAGGCATGATTTGATTAGTCTACAAGTACCAACAGTGGGAACAAGTATTAATAATGAGCTCTTCAGTCTAGCAGAGGTAGAACATGATCTGGCTGAAGTTGGAGCAAGACAAATTCAGACTGGAAATAAGACATGCATTTTTTAACAGTGCGAGTAATTAACTATTGCAACAATTTATCAAGGGTCATGGTGGATTGATTCTTCATCACTGACAAGATTTAAATTGAGATTGTATAGGTTTTTTCCCCCTAAAAACTGTGCTCTAGGAATTATTTTGGGGAAGTTCTATGGCTTGTATAGGAAGTCAGACTAGATAATCACAACAATCCTTTCTGGCCATGGAATCTAAAAGAGAATTAAATAGAGAAATAATAGAACTATTTCTGTTGGTTGGATTACAATGCAAGAACAACACAGACATCTCACTGACTTATCACAAATCACAGAATTTTTCTAATGAACTTTGTATGACTTTCCCTCCTTTTATTTAACGTGGAGGCTGCTAGCACACTCATGAAGCAGCTGATAAGATGATACTATGCACCTTGCTTTGAGCTTTTTTATGAAATACGATAGAGTGGCTGGATGAAAGTTGCTAAAACAATGCAAAGTCACACAAGCAGAAAATGAAAAATTCATTTTTCTCATAGATTCCTGACATGATGGCATAACCGCCCCTGTGGGAATAAATATTGCAATGATGAAAATTTTAATGGCCTAGAGTAGCTGGCGCATAGACCTTAAATCAGCCTAATCTTGAGCTGATCACTGGCAATTCTACACTCTTATTAGCACAGCTGGAGGTGGTGGCCTTTTACATTTTTCTGTTTAATGCACGTTTCCTTGCCAAAGACAAAAATACCAGTAGAGCAAAATTTAATAACTCTTTCATTTCCAGTTATTGCTGATTCCTAGGCAATACGTATTACCTGGGCAACAAAGTGACAATTCAGAAAAAGAAGGTGACCCCTCCTGTCTAACCTGAACATTGTGATATCACAAATAAAAAAGCAGATTTATAGACTGGTAATGCAAAATAGAGGTGACTCAAGGCATTTGGGTGAGCCAGACACTTCCGAGTAACAGCGCTGCTTTAGGCTGCCATTGGAATAGATGCAGAAGAAACATGCTATAAATCCCCACAGAGATTTTAGCATCTGAAAGGCTGTCTGTGAAAAGCAGCCATGATTGAGGAAACAACTTGATGCTTCTTAAGTGGATGCTGAAACATGGTGTCCACTAGGACTAGTTTTGTAAGTTTTGTAAATAAAGTTATGCAAATAACATTGAGAGTCACAAGACGCCTTGTTTGTTTTGCTGAACTGGACTACCCCGCTGAATCTGATACTGGTTACATGTCTGTTTCTGGTGCCATAATAATTGCAATCTACAGCTTTACTCCTCACTGCCCAGCCACTCTCTTGCAGCCCTGACTCATCATCTCAAGCAATTCATTGCCCCCAGATGCTTCTCCATGCATCTGACTCTTGCCAGGCAATCCAATAGTTAATTTTAAAATGGAGACCTTTTCTAGAACAACTTTTGTTGAGAGCAGTTACATGAGTCTATTTGTGTGGGGGTTGGCTCTCTTTCCCCTCACCCGCCATAACTCTTCCTTCAGCCCAGGAGGACTATATCCAGTCACTTCTGGAACCCACCAATGCTATTTCCAGATGTCAGTGCTAGTTTATAAAGAGCTTTCTAACTGTGGGCCAGTAAGGCTTTCTAAAGAACTGCTTACACTTGGACTTCTAAGGAGCAGATATCTGCTAAAATTGCTTAAATTATCTACTAAAACATTAAGATAATTTATCATCAACATATGTATACATCTAAAAAATGTCAGGGCTGATCTTTCCTTTCCAGGTCATCTTTTTATTTGTTTATCAAAGTCCTATAAACATACAATACCTTGAGCAAGTTTCCCATCTATATTTGTACTGCATCAAAAATCAGATCCCTAAGTGTGATGTGAACTTTATGAATAGCAGTAGAAATCCAAGAATGCTGCAGTGCTGACTTTTCTCCCCAAAGGCAGTTAAGAGTCAGAAAACCGAGAAATTATGTCAATGCAGCAGGAATGTGCTTGCCCAAAAGAATCAGTATGCCTACATTGGCTTTTAAATGCACATACTGTCAGAAAGCTTACATTGTGGTGGTTTTCAAACGTAGAGTAAATCATACAATTAGCACAGAATAGTACAAGCAGCGCAATTAACACAATTGGCAAAATAGAAGCTGGATTTATCTTGATATGTGATAGGACATCTTTCTTCTCAGTACTGTTTATTAAAGGCAAGGCATTAGTTCTTCTGAAAACATGCTGAATAAATCAGAACCTCAATGTCAATAATAAAACACACAAATGAATATTCTTGAACCTCAGTTACTGCAAGTTATTTGAAATCAGTGCAATTTATGATACACAAAACTTGATCTTGCAGGCTGAGCCAGATTCACCCCTTCTGATGTCAGCAGGTGGAAAGGCTGCTGTACCCAGGTGGTGATTTACCCTCATTGGAAAGCAGCAAGTACCTGCTTTCTCCTGCGTGTTTTTGCTGAGAGGGAGTGCTTCATGCTTTTCCAGGAGCTCCAGAGGACTCCTGCTGGTGGAGTCTGTTCAAGAACTGTGCAAAATTGATCATCATCATCATCACTCCTTAGCCAGCCTGTCCACACTCTCTTAGCAGGGAATGCCAACCATTTTTAGAGCACTAACTACTGTTTTTAGTACACTGGGGAGTTATTCAGAGAGCTCACTATGACCCCAAACATCACTGTCTCAAGTCACTAGCAAGTTCCATTATTGTACTGTCCCTCAAAATCAGGAGCTATCTGCAGAGACAACTTAATAGGTAGGGAAAACCAGAAAGTGGGAAGTTTGGTAGCAGCTGGGAAAGCTGCCTTCTCTTGACCAAGGTGCCATGTATATGTTCTGTTCACTGAAGAAATACCTTTTAGTGAAGTAATTATTATTTGAAGAAATGTTTAGCAAAATTGTTTAATTTTGTGTTGAGAGGGAGATGCCTCAGTTTGTCTGTGAAAAGTCTTTAGGTGATTGTAGGCTGCCATGGTGGAGAAAAGAAAGCAGTTTACTGTGAGAGATGGCCAGTATTAGCAGAGGGTGAGATCTCAACGCAGCAGTCCAATAACACAAAAAATAGACAAAACAAGCTTTGTCTGCACCATTCCAATCAGTCCTGAATGGAATGGCTTATTTTTAATAGAGTTTAACAGAGGTAGGAGGAAAAGATTTTGCCTGAAGTTCTTTGGAAACCTGGATGGGCATCAAGCCATCAGCACTGAAGGAAAAATCCATATCCTTTTCCATACAATCATTAAATAAATGCCAGCTAGCAGAGTGCATGTATGGTGCTAATGGACAACAAGCTGTTTTCTAATCCACTGAAATGTTGTGCCTGGACAGTAGACGAGATATAACAGCACATTTTATTGCACTCCTCCCAGTAAAATACCCAAGAGCATAGCAGCAAGTAGAATTCTGACTGATCCACACTATTGGAGGAGTGACACTCAGAATGTGTAAGACCACTGAGATGCCAACAACTGCACATATGACTCCATGTGTCTGTTGGACGTTGATTTACTCATTTTGAATCTCTGGGTTGGTTTGTTAGGTGTTTTTTGTTTGTTTTTTTTTAACTAATGACAGTGCCAGGAAAACTGAAGAACTGGCATTACTTTGGTTATCTGGTGACACGATAGGAAAACCAAGAAGGAATATGAGGCAACTGCATTTGGGGGATGCCTCCAGTCATGCTTGATCCAGTTCAACTTTGCAGGGAGGGACCTCATTTGAGATGAATAATCCTATTTTGTCTTAAATGGAGCTACTTTGATTTATACCACCTGAGCATCTGATCCTGTAACTAAATACAGTAATTTTTTTTTTAGCACAATAACACCATTGGGTATTTAACTAAACATTTTAAAAAGGCTAAAGAAAAATATATAATCTGTTTGCATCTTCTAACTGCTCCTGGAAACAATCTTGAATTCTTTATACATGAAATCCTTTGGGAAACCTATGTACAGAAATACAGGATTCTGTTATGACTCTCTTCTGCAATTGCTTCAAGTTTGAGAACAGGACAAGTCTTGGCTTTTGGTGAACATCAAAATGAAACTCACTTGGTCATATGAGAAACTTCCTTTAGCCTAAGATAAAATAAGTGTTAGACTAAATCTTCCAAATCACAATTAGCCACTAACATCATATATTATGTATCCCCAATGGGGCTTTATGGGTCACTAAGAGAATGTTCTTTGGACTTTTCATTTGTCAAATAGAAAAAAAATGCCAATACCTACTCAAAATACAGAGTGAGATCTGTTGCCAATATTGATTGCTTCAAAAGCTGCATAAGGTCACTGTATTCTTTGGAGGACAAGTTAGCAAAGATGTTGTGACCCTATAATGAAAGAGTACAAAAAGGTAAAGGGTTAACAATCATTATAGATTTTTAAAAGGTTTCTAACTCTCTAAACCTGTCTCATTTCACTGCACAGAAGTTCTTCTGAATCATGGCAAAACCATGCCAAAATAATAAAGTTAGTGCTGCTGAGACCTACATTACGGCAGGAAGTGGTGGCCACTGTAATCAATAAGCTGGGTTGTGTTTCTTAATTGTACTGAAATTACAGCCTCTTACAACAAGATTTATTCTTTGGTCTGACTCTGCACAGACCCAATTGCTCGAGGGAAAACCCAGGATACATCTCAATCTTTCCCTTTTAGCAAATGGTTTTGGAGTTGTGCTTTGTGGCTTTTCTGTTATGCTGCCAGCAGATTCATCTGTGCTGCTGCTCACAGGCATACAAGCTGCTGTTAGAGCAGTCACAGACACTAAATCAGTTTTTCATTCACAGGACTGGCTCTGCACTCATGCTGACTCTCTTCCACCATCTCCCTGTACATTCCAGCTTTAACTGCTCAGGAGAAGCTAAGTTTGTGGAGCCCTAGGCAGCTTAATGACCTTGTGGGCCCCTAAAAGAAGGCTCTTTTTAAAGGACCATAAAAGCTTATGACTCTGTACAATTGTTTTGCAGCCAGAATGTAACCATTGTCTGCACCCTCCCTATTTCCCTCACTTAACACCTTGCTAGTTTGTTGCATCATGTGCATAAAAAATAAGCTTGAGGCATGGACTGTGCCTCCCCATGCATTTGGAACACTGAGTATTACTGCGGTGTATGTCATAAGCCCAAAAAAGCTATTAAAAATACAAAACTAAATGCTACAAACATATCATGGTTGTCCACAAGACAAAAGCAGATTTAATGCTTTAATTTTTTTATTTTCACAATAGGTGTGTGACACAATAAACACATTAGCTGGGAAAAGATTAAGAATTCCTTGACTATCAGGATCCAAAAGAGTAGCCGTGTTAGTCTAGTTCAGCAAAAGAAGTAAGTAGTCCTGTGGCACTTAAAAACTAACAGATTTATTTATTGCATAAGCTTTCATGGGAGAAAATCCCACTTCATCAGATGCTTTGAAGATGGGGGAATTTACAGAATGGGGTGAAAATAAATGCAAGGGAGTGTGAAACAGGGGATCAGGTCATACAGCAATAGCAAATAAGACCAGTTGTTAAGATTCAAACACTGGGAAACAGCACATAGAGGAGGGTGAAGTCAAATCACCTGTTGTAATGGGAAAAGAAGCCATAGTCACGATTTAATCCTGCTTTCACACAATCTAATCTGCATATCAAGTCTAATTCAGCCTTTTCTCTTTGGAGTCTTGATGTCCCATTGACTTTCATGAGCACAACTTTTAACAAATCGTCCATAGAGTGATTAGAAAGATGGAAGTGCTCAGCAATTGTTTTTTGCGTGTTGGGATTTCTGATGCCTCCTCTATGTGCTGTTTCCCAGTGTTTGAATTTTAACTACTCTGATTTGCTGTTACTCCATGGCCTGATCCATGTGTTAAACTCCCTTGCATTAATTTTCATCCCATTCTGAAAGTTCCCCCATCTTCAAAGCATCTGACAAATGGGATTTTCTCACACAATAGCTCATGTGATAAACAAATCTGTTAGTGTTTAAGTGTCACAGGACTCCTTGCTTCTTTTGACTATCAGGGTATATAAAGAAACAAATGGTTGAAGGGGGACAGGGAGGAAGGGTGTCTCCTCTTTTCCTGTGCCTGAATGAAGCAGGTGGAGAGGCAGAGGGTGGAGGAGAAGACCAGTGATCGCAGTTGAATTCTTCTTAGGTTGTGTTCTTTGCAAGCTTTGTAGTAGACAAACAGTGCCCAGAAAAAAGGGCCATTAAAAGGGTTTGGGCATGGGATGAAACAGCCCACCACTCTACAGAAAAAAACAATAATCCAGCTAGCCTTGTACCTCACTTTGAAGAATCATGACAGCATGATTAAAATGATGGTGCTCCAAAGTAGCAGAAGTTCCATAAAGTTGAGCCAAAGCTGATCCACTCCTGAAAAAGAAGGGATAGTGGCAGCCCTCTTATCAAACACATTTTAAGTTATGCCTTACACCAGCCACCCTCAGATACAGTGTATGGAAATCCAGAGACAGAGTTCGACAGCCATTAATATACTAATTTAGTGTTAGACTCAATTACCAGAGTCCAGAACCTGCAAATCTATAATTTTAAGTTTGTCTTGACCAACTAAGGATTCCTCCTGAGTAACATAGAAATTGAGTGAGCTTTTCAAAAGCAGCTGACTCATTTAAATTCAGCAGTGTTGGTGCCTTATCATGGTCTCTACAATAACAAGAGTAAGAATAGTTTAATTTCAAATTATATGGCATTTGTATATGCTCTATATGTTGCGGATGGGTAGCACCCATACATAGATATATGCACAGACAAGTAATGTATATTGTGCAGCAGGGACCACCTTTTTTCTACCTTTGTACCAAGTCAGTATCCAATACAAATGATAATGGTAGATAGCAGGCATTCTCAAAACTCTGCTGTAAAAAAGCCTTGAGAGTAGTTAAAATCCTGTCCCTGCAATGGGATACACCAGAGTGATTTCAAAAGGTGACCACATAAGAAAAAAACAGAAGCAGAAACCATAAGTGAACAGTCTTAGAATAAATTTTCTAATCATCATTGTTTATAAATGGTTGACTACAAAATATATACAGCATACAGTTTAAAACTTCTAAGCTGAAACTTTAAAAGAAGAAAAACTCTGAAATGTAATTATGAAATTGAGAGTTGTTGGAAGGTGGAGGGAAGTGGGATTGGACTGTCAGAGCAGATTAATGTCCACTACTATTTCACTTCTGGGACCCAGCCTAAAGCGACACGATGGGTTTTCTTTCTAAAGAAATGAATATAAGAGATTATGCTAGAACTGAATAGCAGATGTCTCCTAGGAACATACACTACAAAGCAGTACCATGCTGATATTTAATCATCGGGGCAGCTGTAATAGAGAGGGGGGGGGATAAGTGGGGAAACATCATCCCTCGAGAAACAGTGTTGAGGTGTACTAACAGAGCAATTTCAGAGAACTGTGATATTCCTGCCATCATCTACCTCTTGATCTTTCATCAAACAAAACACTGGTACTCAGCAGTAAGATAAAATAGGAAATGTGATTCTTAACTTTCTAGATAAGCTTGGAAGAATAAATCAAAGCTGCTGTTATTAAACATACAACTTTCTTCAGGGATATTTTGTGTATATGTTGTGTATTCTCTTAACTGTCTTTGATCATTTCTTTCTAGCATTAGAAACAGATTATCCTCTTTGTACTCAGTTGTCTAACAACAACTGGAAAAGATGATACTGTTCAAGTGCTGACCTCTTCTGTTTCAAACTTCCCAAGAGAAACAAACAAAGAGTCTTGTGGCACTTAAAAAGTAACAAATTTATTTATTGCATGAGCTTTCATGGGAGACGATCCCACTTTGTCAAACACTTTCTTCTATGCGTCTGATGAAGTGGGATCGTCTCCCATGAAAGCTCATGCAATAAATAAATTTGTTAGTCTTTAAGAGTCATAGGACTCCTTATTTGTTTTACTGAACTGGACTAATACAGCTTCCCCTTTGGAACCCAAGAGAAATATTACACAACTCTCCAACAGAGATATGGCTAGGTTAATCCCAGTCCAAATCAATAGCTATTTAAATCCTACCTAAATCTAATTTTTATGAATTTGGGATATAACTATCAATCAGCAAAGTTCTGCCATTTATCTTACACACAATCCCATCTTTTTGTGCTTTTCTGAAAGATTCCAACAGCAGGAAGTAACTGGTGATTCTTTGTAACCTTTGCACCAGTAATCCTGTCTGTTGAACACTGCAAATGATTTTTCTTGCCTTGGCAAGTGAAGATCCAGACAATGTAATTGCTTTATTGAGAGTGAGCAGCGGCACCAGCAACCTGAGGAAGCAGCAGTTTAAAGAAATGCTAACTAGGTGCATCAGAAACATCAAATGGGTAGAGTGTAATGAACCAGTTTGCCCTAAGAAACAAAGCAATCCATGTACACAACACACTGGACACACATGCTTCTTTTTTGCACACAAAAATATGTGTGTTTGCAAGAAGAAAGAGGGATACAAGGGGGAAGAGAGAGACAATAACAGCACAGCAACTTTGGCTTTCAAATAGCTGTGGAGTTGGCTCTCTTCTGGTCCACAGGACGAGCGGTAATGTGGAGCCACAAAACCAATCTCTGACCCGGGAATCTGTGGGACAGCAAAACCCCAGATCCTTTTGGATTCTGGTTATCTACAGGTGGTCATATTTTCTTTTTCAGTGAACCAGTGAAGTAATATAGGTCCTGGATTAGACGCCTATCTGACTGACAGCTCTATTACAGAGCTCAGCTGGCAGAGTCTCCTTTCAAATACAGAGAGGGGAACAGTGTGTTGAGAAGGAGAGAAATGCCCTTTGATCAAAAGAACTTCTTTATTATCACAGATAAAAAGAAAGGGAATAAACCTTTCTCACCCCACTATACTATATTACCTCTGCATAAGGGGACTGCCTGAGTCAATAACTGTTTTTTAACCGACAGTAAATGTCAGTAAAGATCCAGAGGAGTAGTTGTGTTAGTCTATTTCAGGAAAACAAACAAGGAGTCGTATAGCATTTTGAAAAATGAACAAATTTATTTATCACATGAGATTTCTTGGGCATAATTGGCTGAAGTGAGATTATACACATGAAAGATCACATGTTAATACGTGTTAGTCTTTAAGAGTGCCCAAGGACTTCTTGTTTGTTTTGTCAGTAAAGAGTAACTGTTTAAACAAGGAGTTGTGTGGCACTTTAAGACTAACAGATTTATTTTTTGCGTGAGCTTTCATGGGAGAAGATCCCACTTCCTCAGATGCTTCGAAGATGGGTGAACTTACAGAAAGGAATGAAACCAAATGCAAGGGGGTGTGCCGCACAACTCCTTGTTTGTTTTTTCACTGGACTAGACTAACACGGCTATCCCTTTTAAAATTGTTTAAACAAGGACTGCAGGAAAAAGCCCTGGAGCCTTTAACTAGATTTCCTTTTAGAGAGAAAGTCACTGTGGTCTGTCCAGCAGGTGCATGATTCTCCTTGAGATACAAGAATCTGAACACAAAGTTTAACACAAGCTCCACAGCGTATTCACCAATAAGCTGGCCTCAAAGAGGTGCCTTCACACCTTCTATGCACCATGTCATAAGTCTCCAAGCCAGCTCCACGGTCTCACTGGGAGTAGGCCAAGGAAGAAGCTGCAAACCTGTGTTTCATTAGAACCAGTGGCCCCAGGACTTCACCTAGCTCAGGGGTCTCAAACTCAAATCACCAGAAGGGCCACATGAGGACTAGTACATTAGCCTGAGGGCCACACAACTGAAAACTTTTCATACAACGATTTTGCAAATATCAGTAATGATAGTGTCATTGCTGGCCGTAAGAAATAACTTGAGGGGCTGCATGTGGCCCGCAAGCCGTGAGTTTGAAACCCCTGACCTGGCTGGTGTAGCAGAGTATGGCATCTATTTCAGCCCATCAGGTGTGGAGAGATTGCACAGATTTCAGGTTTTAAGTTCATGGCAATCTTTGTGGGTGCTGAAGACCAAAAATGTGGACTTCATGAAGGTGGAATGAATATAACCCTTTTGTGGAACCAGGGCTTCAATTTCGTCTTTTTTTTTTAATTTAAATATATTAAATAACTAGAAAAGGTTTCATTATGTTTCCAACATAGCTGTCAAGGGGGGGGAGGGGAATTTGCAATGCTTCTCATATTCAGTGCTGGCAGATCTCCAGTTGGCAGATGTTCTGACTGGAGGTATCATTGAAGGTGGCATCCCATTTCTATATTAGGTCTTAGTTCACAAGTGGCAACCCCAGTCAACAGCAAGACACACAAGGCAAGTCAGCAACTACCAGAAAGAAAAGGGAATTATAAAGATGGATAGCCCCTCATTACTTGTAAGCACAGGAATACTTGGCCTTGGCTTAGGAGCCCTGAAATTAAAGCCTCATTCTTTATCCCCTGTCACCTTTTGCTCTGATATGGAAGGGAAACAAATTAAAGCAATAAGAATTAGAAAACTTACTTGGCTTGGAAGGCATTGTTGGTTCCCCTGTGGTCAAGGTCGTGACACAAACATCCCACAATCAAAGCTAAAATTTCAATTTCAGTGAGAATCTCCTGAAATCCTGCTGTCTGAGAACAGGAAAAAAAAAACAAACTATCAGACATAGGAAGGGTAGATAATGTTCGTGCATTGAGTAACAGTCATCATTGTTTTGAAACCACCATCATTTAGATAAGGACAAGATAAATGCTTTTTTGTCATATTATATTCACTGCTATATGCTAGGTGGTTAGTAGAACAGATAATGTCCTTGTAGTGATCTATTATTATCCCTGTCACATTTTTAATACACTTTTCCTCAGTACCCAGAAGGTGCAGTGGAAAGGAGCTGAAAATAAAAACAATTCCTGCACACTAAGATGAGAAGCTGAGTTTACCTATATGGAAAACATGAAATCAAATTAGACCCATTTTAAAATTGCTGTTAAGTATACAGGAACTTCTTATACCCTGAGGTGCTGTATTTGTTGCTCTACATTGTTGGAGACAAATTAGAAACTAAATCAAAGGCAGATTAAGGGAGAAACTTTATTCATTATGCAAATACAAAAGTAATCAGAGACTGAAACAAAGGGATTAGAAACAATGTTGTATGATTTCAGGTGGAAATGCCTTCAATAGCATAATTCTACTAAAAATACCCAGCATGAGTTTGAGAGGAGGTTATTCTTAAATAATAAATTGGAATTCTTCAGCAATAAAAAGGACATGGTAGATGTGAGAAACACAGAAAACATTTTATATCCAAATCATGGTCACCTTAACTCAAGTGGCTAGTGTGTTCTCATGGAGCACAATCTTGCATACCCAGTGATACTGCAAGACCTGTATATTTTCACAGCATCGTGGAGCAGTGGGTATGCCAGACTGAGCTCTACGATTCCATGAGACCACACTTTCTCACTCTTTGTTAGGGAGACAGTATAGTCTCACAGAGAACGGTTGTGGGTTGGACAGAAGAGGTTTGTGGGTCCAGGGCCATATGTCTGACACCCATGCTATAGACTGTAAATCCTACTTTGTTAAATCTTCAGATCTGTATCACTGATATGATAAGCATAAGCTTTTTAGGTCAGCTATGTGAATGTCACATGAAGGGCCTGATCCTTCAGGGTCCCAAGTGCTCTCAATTATCATACATTTCAGTGGGAGTTGAGGGTGCATAGCACCTTCTGGAGGGCTCTGCACCCTGCAGAATTGGACATTTCAAAAAGACTAATCTAAATGCAAAAGAAGATTATACACATGAAGAATCCATGATAGAATAACTTGACTATGTACTAAATGGTTGCTTATGAATTGTAGATAACTTGCATTTAAAAGGCTAGTTTCAATAACAGTTTCAAGATACAGAAAGCATCTGAAAATAGTCATTTTAATTTTTTTAAGATTACTCTTGTATAACAAAATAAGGAAGGTCCCTTTAAAAGAAGTATAAATAAAATAGCTAATAACTTAACAACACGATGTGCCAAGTTTCAGTCCAAATAAAATGTCCATGACCGAGTTCTAAACCACTGAAAACTGGAGTTTTATAATGGAAAACTGATGCCATTTGAAATGGGCCTTACCTTAACACAAGGTTTGATTGAATTCAAGACTTTAACCTGCATCATAAATGCAGGAGTAGAGATTAAGCAACTTATTAACAGTTGCAATAGCTCAAGAATAAATTCAACTTTTTATCAAATCAAAAATCTTACCAATGAATTATAAATAGATATAGGATTTTTCACTTAATAACATTAATTTAAAAATAATATTATGGTAGGAGCATGTCTGCTTTGCACATAATGTAGGAAGAGAGAGTGACTGTCCCCCCACTTTTTAAATTTACACACAGAGAGAAAAAATACCTAGCTCTGGATGATGGTGTAATAGAATTTATTTTCACCAGAAGGGGAATGACCCATAATTCATGAGTGGCAGAACTGAGTTATGAAGGTCACTCTTTCACATGAGGAAATGAATTGCATGATACCATGCCCCACTTTTATGTATTTTGTTATTAGCACACTAGCTGCAACTTTAATTATTTGTTACTCTACTTTTCCTTCACATTTATTTTTAAAAATAAATATTGATGAAGGGTGGGTCAGATGAAGATATTGTCATTATGGCCTGGTCAACACTACTGTGTTATTAGCTAGCTAGTGTGTCTCATGTTGACATACTTACTTTTAAACAATGTGGTGTCTTCATGATGCTACATCAATGAGAGTATCTCCCACTGACACTGCTTTGTGCCTTTTGGGGAGGTGGACTACTCTGAGTAAATAGGAGAGCGCTCTCCCATTGACTGAGTGGGTCTGCATAGACCTGCTCAATCAATGCCATTGCATCAATGCCTGCCACAGAAGCAGTGTAGACATGCCTTAAGTTAGGGTCTGGTCCTGTGATTTCTTCTCATACCATAGTCATACACCCATTGATGTGAATGAGAGTGTTCACAGTTAGAAATACAGAAGTGTGATAATGATAGGTCTGTATCCAGCACTGGAGTTCCATTCCCATATCTTTGCACATTCAAAACTCCTATTAATTTTGGGTGACTGAATCCATTTGAGGCTTCAGTGGGCTTATATCCATACAGGTAGGAATGAATCCTATTTCTATTTAAATCCATCTGAATTTTGCCACTAATCTCAATGGAAGCAGAACTGGGTACTTACAGACCATCATGTTGCAGTAAGGCCTACCTGAGTGCTCTAAAATAGACACTATAGACCACAGGACCTATTTAATTCATTCTTAGTTTTATCATGCTGAATCAGTGATGCAGAAAAACCATAGTTCTCTGGATTGATTTTGTCCATAGCACTGATTTCCATGGAGTTGGAGGGGTTAAAGATAAAGTACAATTGTAATAATCTTCAGGGTATGTCTACCTACGGTTAGATGCTCCTAACCTGTGCCAGCTGACTTGGGCTCATCCTAAGGAACAGTTTGATTGCAGTGTAGATCAGTGTTTTCCAACCAGTGTACCATGGCACATGGGTGTTCTGTCAGGCCTGAGCAGGTGTGCCATGGAATTTTTAAAAAGTTACACAGAGTTCTGGACTGGCTAATGAATATTCATGAATTTGTTTGGAGACTATATTGTGGTGTACCTCAAAATAATTAAAGGTACAAAGGTGCGCCACGGCAGAGAAAAGGATGGGAACCACGGATGTAGATGTTCAACCTAAGGCCTCAGCGCTGGGAGCCTTCTATCTGGCAGGGTCCTAGGCTATGTCTACACTACAGGGCTCTGTTAAGTTGATTTAAGCTTCCTTAAGTCTACTTAAGTCCCTAGTGTAGTCTAGAGTCCAGAGGCCAGCCTGAGCCTGAACATCAGCACTACAATTAAACAGCATCTAAGGAAGCCCAAGTCAGCTGGCATGGGACAGTCATAGTTACTTAAATGCAGTGTGGACATACCCTCAGAGAACCTTCTGCTATAGAAGTCTAGGAGTAAACTTTTTAACTAGAGGCACCTTTTGGATATTTAACATGTGATATCACTTTCCACTCAAATACCAATTCATAATGAAGAGCAACTCCAGATTAAAGGTAGACCTTTATAAAAAATTAAGGCTTGGGTTTTCAAAGGAACCTAAGAGTTAGGTGCCTAAATCCCACTGAAATGTTCACAATCTGCATTCTGTGTAACCTCTGTACTGTCCCCAATTTGAAGTAATAGTAAATTTTTCAGCTTATCTCTGGAAATCAGATTGCTGACATCACAAATATGGATTTTAAATGTGTATTACATTTAAAGAAACATACAGCAGTGTCTGCTGTGATATTTGTTGTTAGTGTTGAGCTCCATTTCTCTAGTTCAGCTATACTAGAAGCACAATCATAAATTTGAATGGGAGTGAGTGCTTTTTCCTTCTGTTATCAATGAGTTCTATAAAATTCTAGTATTTCACATTAGACAGCTATGTAAGGTTTTTAGGTGGAGAGGAAATAACACAATTTCTTCTGGTCAGCTCATATATAATTACATAAAAGTTTTATATAATAAGGCTGTGATGAACAGCAGACAAAATGATTATCTAAAAATTACTACAGGTAAAGAGAAAGTTAAAAGGATAACCACTCAATGCATGAATACTAATTCTGAAAGCAAATCTATCCTTAATCTTCAAAGACAGGGTAACAGAGACTAATCACAACTGACATACCAGTAGCATATTATTTTGATCTTTTGTCCCTTTGAATCCAACCCTATTTTTTAAAATTATAAATATGCTGAAAAGTCAAGCAAGCCTTCAGAATCATTTAGAGTCACTAACTTCTGAGTTTGGCATGATCTTCCCTTTGGGCCTTTTTTTTCTAATACAGGAAATTAGCTACATTAACTCGGGCCTGCTAGATACTGATACAGTATTACTTTTTATTCAGTTAAAGAATGAAATATTATTAAAACTCTCCTATACAGCTGGTTATGCAGTACCTCATCACCTTCCATATAATCATGAATTTATCCTCTCTACAATTCTGAAACGGAATTATTTCTAAAATGGGGAAAATCACATAGAGAGAAATTGTGACTTGCTTACAGTTAAGCAGAGCACCTCTGCCAGAGCCAGGAACTGATCCCAGATCAACTGAGTGCCGGTCTGATATCTCATGCACAAGACTATCCTTCCTACCCAAAATGAGAAACACATGGAATGCACTCTTGTTCCCAGTGAAATCAGTATCAAAGTTGGAGCACACTCATTGTAAACCTAATTCCATTACAGCACTTTTTCAGCAGTTTGCTTACAATCAGTTGTACAGTCATTCCTGGGTTTTTCAGGATCAACATTTGTCAAAGCATGATGTGAATGGTTTGAACAATTTACATTGTTTGGGTTGAAATATCTATCTTATACAATATTTGAGGGGATTCTGAAATGAGGCTCAGAGAACTACTATCGAAGCAAGTAAAAATTTAGGCCTGCGAGACTTGATGTCAAGTCTTCAAAGAAAGCCAGATGATCTACTCCCCTGCCCGCCCCCCCGGCCCATTTAGTCATCTCTATGAAAAGAGGCTACTTGGTAGGATGGAATATATTCCCCTGCCCATGTTGAAAACTTGGCATTACAGCACCACCCAAAGGACAGTTTATATTACATGGTGTTTGTGGCACTTGCTGAGTGCGCAAAGGTGTCACACAAGCTGGTAGCATTTAACAGAAATACACAGAATTTAATTCTGTCAAATTTCAAATACTTAAACAGTCCTGGCTTTGGTTTTACTCCTCAGATCAGTATCAGTGGCTTGTCTGGCAGCCTGTTTTCCTTCCTTACCATGAAAAATCACCATTCTAAAACTTGTACTATCGCTAGTTGCCTGCATATTATCAGTTTGATTATGAAGTTTAACTGTAAGGTTCAGACACTGTGTCTAATACAATACTTCAGATACAGAAAAGTATCCCTGTAGATCTGCCTGTAGAAACAATTTTATTTCAGTTTATCGGAACAACCTTTCTCCAACTATCAGAATAGTGAATCACTGTCATTCTCCAGCCTCTTTAAGCCTTTTTCCACACTCAACCTCTATTTCCTTTTATGGTAAGCAATGAAATACACTTGGTCTTCTGAAATGCTGCATGGTTTAATGGTCTGAGACGTGGCTATGAACTAGGAGATGGATTTCTAATTTTGGCTGTGTTAGACTTGCTTCATACCTCTTTACTTTTCTACCTCACTCTGTACACCTGTATAATGGGGATATTAATACTTACCTAACTCAAAGGAGTATTGTGCAAATGTATTAGATTATATTTGTGCAGCATGTGTATGAAGGCATGAAATACTAAGGACCTGATCCAATGTCCACTGAAGTCAATAAAATAACTTCAGTAAGCCCTGGATCAGGCCCAGTTACAGGACAGAGTATGTAGCCTCTTCTGATAACACAGCTAGCAGCAACATCAGTGATGTAAATAATGTTCTATACATTGGCAGATGGTAGGAGTTTTCAAAAGCAGCAGTACTCACATGCCCTCCCTTCCTCTCCCTTTAGAGAATAAGTACACAATCTTTGCAATGCACCTGGCGTCCAGCAAAGCCCTTGCTTGCTAATTTCCACAAATAAAACCAGGATTCTCCAAAATGGAGATGTTGGAATATACCATGAAACTGACTGTGTGGTTTGATTTTTTTTAACCTATTTCTGTTAACAAAATGCAATGAACCAGTTTAATTCTTGGACTGGCACATTGTTGTCCACTTTTGCACTCCTTAAATTTCATCTCAGATTTCACCACCTAGACTTCTGCTATCCCCGTAAGTGACATGTTCCAGTTCTTTCACTTATTCTTCTGCAACTATTTGGATGGAGGGAGCCTGTCAATTCCCAACTGATTTACAGGAGTACCTCCTACAGTGTCATAGACTCATAGACTCTAAGGTCAGAAGGGACCAATATGATCATCTAGTCTGACCTCCTGCACAGTGCAGGCCACAAACACTCACTGATCCACTCCTACAATGAACCTCAAACCTATAACTGAGCTATTAAAGTCCTCAAATCATGATTTAAAGACTTTAATACAGAGAATCAACCAGCAAGTGGGCCATGCCCAATGCTACAGAGGAAGGCAAAAAAACCTCCAGCGCCCAAGCCAATCTGCCCTGGGGGAAAATTCCTTCCCGACCCCAAATATGGCGATTAGTTAAACCCTGAGCGTGAGGGCAAGTCCACAACAGCCAGTCAAGAAGAACTTCTCTGTAATAACTCAGAACCCACTCGATTAAATGCCCCTTCCTACGTCCCTATCATACCCATCAGCAGTAGTAAAAGACAGACAATGGCCAAACTATACTGTCCATCATATCATTCCCTCCATAAACTTATCAAGCTCAGTTTTGAAGGCACCTAAGTTTTTTGCCCCCACCACTTCCCTTGGTAGACTATTCCAGAACTTTACTCCTCTGATGGTTAGGAATCTGCATCTAATTTCAAGCCTAAATTTTCTGAAGGACAGTTTGTATCCATTTGTTCTTGTGTCCACTTTGGCGCTGTATTCAAATAATTCCTCTCCCTCCCTTGTATTTATTCCTCTAATGTATTTATAAAGAGCAATCATATCTCCTCTCAGCCTTCTTTTGGTCAGACTAAACAAACCAAGCTCTTTAAGTCAGCTCTCATAGGGAAGATTTTCCTTTCCATGAATCATCCTTGTAGCCCTTCTTCGCACCTGTTCCAGTTTGACTTCCTCTTTCTTAAACATGGGTGACCAGAACTGTACACAATACTCCAAGTGAGGTCACACCAGCACCTTGTATAATGGTACTAACACCTCCCTATCTCTACTGGAAATACCCCTTCTGATGCACCCCAGGACCACATTAGCTTTTTTCACTGCCACATCATATTGGCTACTCACTGTCATTCTGTGATCAACCAGTACGCCCAGGTCCTTCTCCTCCCCCATCACTTCCAGATGATGCATTCCCAGCGTATAAGAAAAAGTCCTGTTATTTGTCCCTAAGTGCATGACCTTGCACTTCCCATTGTTGAATTTCATCCTATTTCTAATGCTCCACTTTACAAGGTCATCCAAATCATTCTGTATGCTATCCCGATCCTCCTCTGTATTGGCAGTACCTCCCAGCTTGGTGTCATCTGCAAACTTAATTAGCACATTCCCACTTTTTGTGCCAAGGTCAGTAACAAAAAGGTTGAATAAGATGGATTCCAGGACTGATCCTTGGGGAACTCCACTAGTAACCTCCTTCCAGCTAGACAGTTCACCTTTCACTATGAGCCTCTGTAGTCTCCCCTGTAACCAGTTCTTTATCCACCTTTCTATTTTCATATTAATCCCCATCCTTCCCAATTTAACTAATAATTCCCTGTGTGGAACTGTATCAAATGCCTTGCTGAAATCTAAGTAAATTAGGTCCACAGCATTCCCTTTATCCAAAAAATCTGTTATCTTCTCAAAAAAGGAGATCAGGTTGCTCAGGTAGGATCTACCTTTTGTAAAGCCGTGTTGTACTTTATCACAGTTACCATTTTCCTCTATATCCTTAAGTACTTTCTCCTTCAAAATTTTCTCCAAGACCTTGCATACTGCTGAGGTCAAACTAACAGGCCTGGATCACTTTTACTCCCTTTCTTGAAAATAGGGACCATGTTAGCTATTCTCCAGTCATAAGGTACAACCCCATGTTCCTCGATACTTTAAAAATCCTTGCTAAAGGGCTGGCAATTTCATGTGCAATTTCCTTCAATATTCTTGGATGAAGATTATCTGGACCCCCTGATTTAGTTCCATTAAGCAGCTGAAGCTTGGCTTCCACCTCAGATATGGTAATTTCCACTTCTACATTCTCATTCCCATTAGCTGCCCTACCTCTGTTCCCAATCTCACCATCACCCTCATTAAAGACAGAGGCAAAGTACTTATTTAGATATTCAGCCATGCCTAGATTATCCTTGATCTGTACCCCATCCTCAGTGTATAGTGGTCCAACCTCCTCCTCCTGTGTTTTCTTTCTATTTATATGGCTGAAGAACCCTTTACTATTGGTTTTGATTCCCTTTGTGTTTACTTCCTTAAAGGCCTTAAAGAGTTCTCTGTCCACATCCAAATCAGATCCCAGTGGTCTGTAACACACCCCAAGCACTAATCCAGAAGAAACTCTAGTAGCTTTCTTCTCCAATGTGATTTTGAGCCAGATAGACTCTGCCCTGCTAATTTCATCACTCTGAATTTCTTTGCATTCTATTGCATCATTGATATACAATGCCACACTGCCACCTTTGCCATTACATCTGTCTTTCCTAAAGAGCACGTAGCCTTTAATGCCCGTATACCAGTCGTGACTACTATTCCGCCATGTTTCTGTTATCCCTATAATATCCGATTTCAATTCCTCCACCAGTGGTTCCAGTTCCTCCATTTTATTACCTAGGCTTCTTGCATTGGTATATGAACATTTTAGCTTTTGCTGCTTGGCTTTGCTCACATTCTGTACCCGACATGACCTTTTATTTTACTGATGCCAGCATTGCCCATCAGACCAGTATTTGTGCTTCCCTCCTTTCTAGCATCTATACTGTGTCCCACATCTTTGTCTTTTCTGAATTCAGTTTCCTGCCTCTCAATGCTAGTATCAGGCTTAGAGATTGTCCAAGCATCTCCCCACCATCTCCCCACACTCCTTAGTTTAAAGCTCTCTTAATCAGTTGAGCTAGCCTCCTTCCCAGAAGTCTGTTTCCCTCCCTACTCAGGTGAAGTCCATCCCTAGCAAACAATCTTCTGTCCATGAACGCCTCCCAGTGCCCATACATCCCAAAGCCCTCCTTGTAACACCACTGCCTAAGCCATCTGTTAACTGCCAGAATCTTCTCACAGCTGTGTTGTCCTCCTCTAGGGACAGGCAGAATCCCACTAAAGATTACCTGAGCCTCCAGCTCCTTGAGAGTCACCCCCAGCCTGGCATAGTCTCCTTTGATACATTCTAGTGAGAATCTAGCTATATCATTTATACCCACATGAAGGACAATCAGAGGATTCTTTCCTCTCCCATGAGGATCCTCTTCAGCCTCAGATTCACATTGTGTATCTTAGCTACAGGCAACCCTCCTGTTCTCAGGGTCACTTCTAGTTATAGGCCTGTCTGTCTGTCCTCATCAGCAGAGAATCCCCAATCACATATACTTGCCTTTTCCTGGAAACAGTGTGCTTCTCCAGTCTATCCCCAGCTCTCTCTGGCCGGGAGTCATGATGTCTACAGCTGCTGTTCACAATCCTTTGCATCTGCTCCTGAATGTTCCTTGGGCTCTTATTTATCACCAGAGTCTCAACTCCCCTTTGAATGGGACTAGCTGCTCTCCTCTTCTTCCTCACACTCCCACCTTCAGTGTTCTCCTGCTGGACTCCTTCATCTGCTAATTCAGCAAACCTGTTACTGAGTTCTATTTCACCTTCACTAGCTGGTCTTTTTCTCTGCCACCTTCTCACAGTCACGTTTCCACTGCTCACTTTCCTCACCTAGCAGTCTCCCCTCGGAAGTGGCTGCTCCTGTTTCCATCTGCAGGTCTGAGTTTTGTCTCCAGCGTCTCCAGTCCTCTGCTCCATCAACTGTTCAAACCTCCTTCTAAACTCAGCCATAGTTGCCACCTGCATCTCCAACCCTCAGATTTTCTCCTCCAACAGCTCTGAGGTGGCACTTCATACAAACAAAATTCTTTGGGGTTATACCCCCCAAGATGATGTACATCCCACAGCTTCCACATCCTCTCATCTTCATTGTCTCTTCTCTTCTTGGAGTGATTTCTGCTGCTACCTCCCTCTCTGCCATAAATCTGCTTTTCTCCCTCCAAACTCCCCAACAAACTCCCTCTCAAAACTCTCCTTTTAACAGCCTCCAGGGGATGTCAGCATTTTAATATTGTACAACAGAGATTCCATTAACAGAAAAGTGAATAAATCAGCATACCACATAGCCATACAAAAAAAATATGATAGCTCACCGTCCACTTATGGTACCTCACATTTACCATAAAGATTAATATTCACTTAGAAAAAGATATATAGCTGAAACTTCTCTGGACAATCTTGACTCAAAGGGATGGATGCTGTTGTGGCTAAATTACAGGACAAGTGCTTCAGAACCTTTGAGTTCTATTCTGCTGTGTCACTCACTGGCTTTATGTATGGCCATGGGCTTGCATCTGCAACAGGGGCCTGGCTTTTGGGTCATCAATTTATTGGTGACTAATCTGAATCCAATTGGAGAAAGCAAGTCTCTCTGTCACTCCAGTTTTTGTATTACCCTGCTCACAAATATTATATTTACTTTCCAAATTAGGACTCTGTTTGAAAAATAAATTTTAAAAAAGCAGAACTAGTACCCCCCCCCAAGCATTCATAAGTTTGTGGGATCAGGGAGTTTAAAAGTTTTAGTTTATCTACATTTTTATGGGGGGGGGAGCAGTAAAATTGTCATTCACTATTTTTTGCCCAGAGGGTAGAGATTTATCACTTTTTTTCCATAGAATCATGTCTGTTGCCAGAAACAACAATAGTTTTGTCCCAGAAGAGATTTGTAAATAATAGTGAAGATACAAAATTTCATATGCAAATAGTCATGGAGTAAAAATAAGTTGTTTTGCAAAGGTATGTGCAGCATCTTACATGTTTATTGGTTTAGACAGATGTATGTTGGGGACAGGCCAGCATTTTGGAAAAGGATGAATGAAACTATTCAAATAACTGTTAAATATTAGAAACTTTCCATAGATGTGTTTGAAAGTATATATGAAGAAATGTTGGCACAAACCATGCACTGCAAAGCCTTCTCTTAAGGATTCAGATAAACCGATGAAGCTGTAACTAGATGCAGATCAACTTTACACTAGAGTTTGAGGCTAAATCAGGGTTAATGTTCAGTTTGGGGAGTTAACAGGTTGTAATTTTTAAACTTGAGCTCCTAACAGTGCAAATCTCAGGATGTATCAGTTTCTGTTCCCTTTAACTGTACAGATTTTGCATCTGCCCTCAAAGCTTTCCACCATCTTGGGCTGACATCTCCAATTGCTGTTCTCACAAGGTTTCAGCTGAATCTGCATCAGAAAATAAGCCCCTTCCAGTTTGGTTTTAACCACAAATTTAAGAGCAAGTTTGGATCCAGGAATCCAAACTATATTCTCCTGAAATGAAGGGATTTTGATTTTCAGTTTTGGTTTTAGACCATCTTTAATTTAAAAATGAACCTTTAAAAGAAGGCAACTCAAAAAAACAATCAGAACTACAATCCTGTTCTCCAGGTCCAGCAACCAGGGTCAGTTATCTCAAAACTGTACTTGCAGAAATTACATCACCAAATTCTGAATATGAATTCTCTGATATGGTAAGTCTTTTGGTGGGGGGAAGAGAGATTAGCCCCTTTGACCCTATGTTTGCTGAACAGCAGAGGACAATGTGTGGAGGCTGCTGAATCCATTCAGATCTTCTCTGAAGAAAACCATTTTAAAAATGGTTTGTAAGGCAGTATTTCCTAAATCAATTTAGATGAAGCTAGGGACATAGCTGATAAGTATCAACCCACCAAATAACTGTGCTGATAGGATTCTATTCTCCCATGTTTTTGAGATCTCCATTTTCAGATGCAGAAATAAATGCAAAATCAAAGGTTTCAGAACATGAACATGCTGTAAGATCAAGATCTCTAATAAGTGTCCTACTCCAGCACTGTCATCTGTTAATTACTAGTCATTTTAATGTGTCTGCAAGATCGCTGTTGCTAACACACTGTAAAATGTTGCCAGAGATGCACTGCCATAATTAGGATACTTTGAAATCTTGTACATGGCTATCAAATAAATTAATAGAATAACTAGAAAACAAATGTTGGAAAAGATGCTTAGACATGTCGGACAATGTGATGATAAAAGCTCTTATATAGCGCTGTCCTTGAGGCTGAATACTTACGGTTAACATTGCAAACATTAACTGGCACACGTTGAAAGCATGCCTCCAGTTGTGATACAGAACCATTCGATAATTCTTCCTAACTGTCAAAAGCCACCTACACAGTGTCTGAAATGAAAAGTACAAATTGTATCATGTCTACTAACCATGTACACATGGACTTAGCACTGCCAAGACAAAGCAGTGGGTAGTTTTACAGAACAGATGGTTACCTCATAGTCAATTTTAAATTTCTGAACCATTCCAAGCTCCATGAACATCCGAAGGGCTGCCGTTATCATGGCATCAACATCAAGTGAAAAGTCATCAAAATGGATATTATCAATGCCCAGCTCTGACACCAGTGGTATATTTGCTGCCTGGAAACGACAAACCAAAAGGAAAACTACTTGATCAAAATTCAGGGTTTTTTTGTTTTTTTTAAATTTTGTCTGATTCTTGGAACAAATGTACTATACAAATCCTGATCTGAAAACATACTCTGTTAGACCTAAACTTCTAACTATCTTTTGTTTCAAAAGTACTATTGGATGACTAAGCAAACAGGCGGGAGAAAAGCTAATCAGAGCAGATAATATGCTTACCATCAATACTGGCACCCATAGGTAGAACTCAGACTGTAAGAGCTCACCATTTGACAGTTATTGTAGTAACACAATATATTCAATGGAAATTACAATGATTAATGCAACCAACACCTGGACAATCAGCACCTGTGAATTTTAACTGCTACCATTCAGGGTATGTCTATACTAGAAAGGCAAGCCAACCCAACACAGGTTGACTTACAGCCACTGCAATAATTACTGCAGTAGTGCATGTTTGCATTACTCTCCTTGGGTCTGTGGTACATGTTCTCACTGGGAGCACTTCCACTGACCTAAGAGGATCAGTGTGGGAGGTGAGAGCCTGGTCTCTTAGCTCCATTGGCAGCTCCCTTCCAGAAGCCTAGCTATCCCCACAGGCTTCCACACTCCCAGCAGACTGCCACCACCCTTGCATCCCTGTTCCCTACTGAGAGCCAGCAAAAGGTGCCCGGAGAGCAGGATTCAGCTGCACTGGCTTCTGCCCTACCACCCCAGCCCACTTCCTCTGGGAGCCCCACAGCATGGTCAATTTCAAAGCTCACTGAACTGTGAAATTAACAAGGCTGCCTTGCTCTGGTGGGAAGGAGGATCAGAGGCTGCCTGAGGGTCCAGCTGCACAGCGATTCAGGAGAGTGCAGGGCAGCTGGGCTCTAGCTGCCTGGCCTTCTAGTCAGTTTAATAGCACCTTCTTCTACACAGATATTGTGTTGCCCCCTCCCCCTCACCGACATTTGCCTTATACCTCATGAACAGCGAGTTGATATGCTGATGCAGTAGGACACTTACATCAGCTGAAGGAAGGCTGTAGTGTAGACAGTGACATAGTTAGGCTGGTATAAGCTGCCTTATGTTAACCTAACTGAGTAGACCAGCCTTCAGAAATGGAGAAGTCGATATACCACCCTGAAGAGTTTCTCTGGCCAAATGTTTTTACGTCCCACAGCTGTACAATTACCCTCTGTTGTACATACTTTTACTGTAGGTTCAGAGATAAAATGGGTAATAAGGTATTTCTAATATAAATATTTTTCATATTCAAGCAGTTTCAAGAATTCAGTTCATTTTATAAATAACAAAAACAGTCTTTCATTTTGTTCTGTGTAAATATAACATATATTTATGAAAATCTTTTCTTTAAAAATATTGAGGTTTTTACCTGTAATCGTAGAACACTACATATTATCCTCTGTGCACTTACTGCATTTGTGCACCAAAATCAGTTCAATCTGAATGGACACAACTAGTGTGGCCACTAGTTGGTCATTTGCACACATGTATCTGATTTGCCCATTCAGTCATATTGTCTTGCTATTTTTTTTAAAGTAGGCTCCAATCTTGCTTCTCTGTTTTTGAAACTCATCCTTTATAATAGTACTCATAAACATGCAGAGTTACCCACACACAAAGCCTTTTCTAAACAAAAGTGCCTGGTAATCACTTTATACTAGGTTCAAGCCAGTTCAACCACGCCATGGAATTTGAGATGATGCGAACTTGCCATAATATAGTACAGATGTTAGAATATTAAAGCAACTGGTTAATAGACATCTAAAATAAAATAGTATTTTTAACCCCACATCTAATGGAGGGGAGCCAGTTGCAAAAAAAATCACCACTACTAGTGTTAGCTGAAAGGGTTTGCCAACCTAGAACTGAACTGGCCATGGAAACTAATAATTATCTGAATCCGAGTGTCTTTCCAATAAATAGCTGAATTTCTGCAAGATCCATATGAGGAAGCTGGCTTCACTATTGCCTGAATGATATCTGCTGTGGAAATTAACATAAGACTTTCATTTTTATCAATTTATTGTCTTCCACAGGGGCAAATCCAGCAAGCTTCTGAACATCTCTGTTTTATATCAACATGAGTAACTGCTGCCTGACATTTCTTGAAATTTCACTAGTGAACACTAAATTCATTTTTTAAGGTAGAGAAAAATCATAGTTTTTATTATAAAATGCAGTAGATGTGAAACATGCAGTGTTGTTGCAACTGTGTCCATCCCAGGACGTTAAAGACACAAGATGGATGAAGTAATGTCCTTTACTGGTCCAGCTTCTATTGGTGAGAGAGATAAGCTTACATAGCTTGTATGTTTTACAGAATTAAGCTCTATAAAAGATATTACCTCACCCATCCCCTTTCTGTAGATGTAAAATTGAGCTATAAGTGCTAGGTCTTTGCTATGCAAAGTTTCAGGAAGATAACAGACAATAAATAAAACAAACAAGGAGTCCTGTGGCAGTTAAAGACTAAGAAATATATTTATTGCATGAGCTTTTGTGGGAGAAAATCCCACTTCATCAGATACTTTGAAGATTGGGGGAACTTACTATTTTACTTCTTGTTTTACTGAACTAGACTAACACGGTTGCCCCTTTGGATCTTGGCAACTTAATAGATAATGGCAAAGTTTCTTATGGTTCACTCATACCTCAAAGCTTTATCAGGCTGTTTCCCCCATTATTACATGCATTATTTGGGATAAATGCATTTTCTGCAAAATATCTGGGCCTTTTCTGAGGTGAATGTTAAAAAGAGTTTATAGGCTTGAGCTTCGAAAGTGCTAGCAACAAAAGAGCTATGTTAGAAGTAGACTTGGCTGAAATTTTTCAACAGATACATTGCTGGAAAGTTTTCACTTTTTGTCTTAAGGTTTTTTTTGGGGGGGAGCACTGTTGAAAAGCGAAAAAAAAAAACCCTCAGAAAATTGAAAAAAGTTGAAATTTTTCCCAAAAAAGATGCATCACCCAGCCAATCCTAATTCAGAGAGAGAGAGTTGATGATAGGAGACTGGGTTCTTTTCCCATTACAAAGGGTAATTTGACTTCAGGCTTCCCATGGTTTGAGCCTGTAAACTGCTCTGATTTGCTGTTACTTTATGACCTGATCCTATGTTTTACACCCCCTTGCATTTAGTTTCATTCCTTTCTGTAAGTTCACCCATCTTCGAAGCATCTGAGGAAGTGGAATCTTCTCCCGCGAAAGCTCATGCAAAAAATAAATCTGTTAGTCTTAAAGTGCCACACAACTCCTTGTTGTTTTTTGTAGCTCAAATACACTATCACCATTTTCTTCTCTCTTTGTCAAAGAACAGAGCAGCAGCTTGACTCACACAGGGTATTAATAAAGCAAGTCAAAGAAAATTTCCTTCAATGTCAGTCTTAAACTTCTAAATATTTATGAGGCTTTACATCCCTAAATTTAATAGGACTGCCATAATCTAAAATAATTAGTGGATTAATAGGCAGGAGATAACATTTGTACAAAAGAACCATTTGCTTTACAACAGCAATAAAGGAAACAACAGAATTATGAGTGCTGAAGCTAATTTGAATAATGTTTATAAAAATGATGTGAGGCAGCAGTAGTGCTGGCTGCAGCTGGCATTGTCTGACCTCACTTTCTTATATCTGAGCTGCAGCAGTCTGGTATTTATAGGAGAGGGGCCATTTAACTTGATTTTTTAGATTAAAAAAGGACTTAAAATTCAATATACAGAATATTAAAACTCTCATAACACAGCCCTGAATCCTTAGATGTCCACATGGACAGCAGGAGAATTCTTGTACAGCAGGGTGAATTCCACTGAATTTCTTTTAAAACAAACAAAACCTACAAAAGCACTCATTCTGGAGGATAGATGGAATTAAGGCTCCAGGGACTAGATTAGTGGGGTAAAATTTTCAAAGGTGTCTCACGATTTAGAAGTCTCTGGAATTTCACGTAAGTCCAATTGGCTTTCAATGGGATTTATGTTCCTAGTCGGTTGGGCATATTTGAAAATTTTACTCTTGGGGAATAATTTTTTCTATCTTTCTCAAAATGACTGAGAACATCATTTTGCACTGGGGTCTCTTCCCCCCACTACAGGCAGGATAATTACAAATATCTTCATTTCAACATTAGTCAGGAAAGTGTCACGTATGTCTATTGTAATCAGAAATGCAGCTGCCTTCATGGGTTGTACCCCCACTGGTCTCAAAATAGATTTGATTTAGACACGTTGTTTTTGTGACCCAGTTTAACACACGTGGCCTGATTATTGTTTTATCTCAAAAGCTACAGGAGGGCCAAAGTTTCCTCTTAAATTGAAAGCTCCTGGGTCTGGAGATGGATCATTCACTTCAGAGGGTGTGACTTGGCATCTAATGCAGGGAACAAAAGAGTTAGAAAAGATGGCAAGGGTAATCTAGTCTAATCTCCTGCCAAGAAGCAAGATTTGTTGTGTCTCAACCATCCAAAACACATGGCTGTCCATCCTCCTATTCAAAGCCTCCAGTGAAGGAGCCTCCACAAGCTCCCTAGGCTGTCTGTTCTGTTGTCCTACTGGTCTTACAGTTAGTAAGTTTTTCCTGAGACTTAATCTAAATTTGCTATGCTGTACTTTGAACCCATTGCCTCTCGTACTGCTCTCTGTGGCAAGAATGTGACACACTGTACCCTATGTACACCCTTAGACTATGTTTACACTTGTAGCTTAAGTCAACTCAAGCAAACCCTGGGCTATATTTAGAATCTATTAAGTCGACTTAATAACTCCTGCCCTGTAAATTGACTTAAGCCTTTAAGTCGACTTTACAGGGCAGGAAGCTCTGGGCAACACCCCTGGTCCCGACTGGGCTCCTGGAGTCTTATCAGACTCCAGGGGCCTGATTTGGCCCCAGCTGCTGCTGGCAAGCAGCTGGGAAATGGATCCAGCTCCCAGACCCTTGCAGAAAGCAGCAGAGCCAAGAGCTGACTCCTGCTACCCACAGAGAGGGGCTGGGAGCTGGATCTGGCTCCCAGACCCTTGTGGCAGGGGTGGTGGCTTGGATCAAGAGGCTGGGAGCCCAATTGTAGCCTGTGAAATTGAGTAGGCTCTGAGCTGCCTGCCTGCAGTGACAAGTGGCTCAGGGCCAGATGGGGCTCTGAGTCGATTCCTAGCTCCCACAGCTTGCAGCAAGGGACTGGGGGTCAGATTGGGCTCCCAGCCACTCTCTGCTATCTGCTGGCCCCACCCTCCCAG
Source organism: Podocnemis expansa (assembly GCA_007922195.1). NCBI lineage: Eukaryota > Metazoa > Chordata > Testudines > Podocnemididae > Podocnemis > Podocnemis expansa. The sequence continues at coordinate 44,888,827 of ML681984.1, forward strand.
CCCCAGCTGCTGGACGGCAGACCTCAGAGCCGGATCAGGCTCCAGGAGGCCTATTGGAACCAGGGTGGGGCAGGGGATGGGGCAGCCCCGTGTATATCTGCACTGTGTCCAGTGCAGACATACCCTGAAGTTGACCTTACATGATTGACTTCAAATTGACCATGTTAAGTCAACTTGCAGGGGCCCCCTGATGTAGAGATAGCCTTACAGTGTGATTTGTATATCATTCCTAGTCACCATTGAATTGCTGCTGTGTGTTGTCTTAAGCAAAGTTATGTTATATAAAATATTTTTGGAATGCTCATGAGATACTCCACATTATTGTTATGGTGGCATGTGTCCTGCAATGTCCTACATATGTATAGATATGACACTCTGCCATATCATGTTCCTAAATGTGTATTTCACATGGGCTGAACAGATGCAGACAAATACAAAGCTGAGGTTCCATCTCACGCCCTGCAGAGGCATGCATACAGAAGCAGTGGACTGGCCTAAGCACCTTTTGAGCACTTTGGCTTAAGTGATAAAAATCATTCCCATTGCCATACATGGCCCATCAGCAGACCCAGGGAGTGCTGAGGAAACAATGCATCTTTGTGGCAAGGTTCTCTTTGAAGCCACCTTCTAAGAAACACTGTAGACTGTGCATCTACCCATGGGTGCGGGTGGAGACAGTGGGGGAGGTTAAGGGGGGGGTGGTTGTTAGAGGCATCACAGCCAGCCTGTGGCATAAGCTAATGTCACAGACAGAAAGCTACTGAAATATTCTTAGTTTAGGATGCATGTTGCCTTTCAGTTGATTGTGACCAACTCCTTGACTCATTATTATTCTCTTGTTTTATATTAATCTGACTTACATTCATTTCAAATCTTGCTGCAGTTAATGAACTTTTGGGGTTTTTTTAAACTAAAACAGTTCATGTGAATGGAGTGCATGTAAAGACTTCCATGTATAGCACTGAACCCTGTAAGACAGCAATTCCCAAGGTTGTGTCTGGGACTGGGGGTATTTGCTGGAGATTCATCTCATGAGCTGCTGGCCACAAGCACTTCTTCACTGGGTCAGGGACTGATTACTTGCAAGAGGTTGGATATGGACTGACCCAGGAGTGGGTGGTTCACACAGCAAATCAGAGTTAAGTCTGGGCCCCGCAGTGAGGAGTTGGAGTGACACAACTACATGCTGGTCCATACTGCAGGGGGAGAACCACATGAAGCGAGACCAACTTTTCCCCCATGTTTTTTTATGGCAGGCTTGCAAGTACCTTTAGACCACTATCATGTGCTCCTGCAGTCTCCTCTTTTCCAAACTGAACATATCCAGTTCCTTCAGTCTTTGCTCATATGACTTACTTTCCATCCCTCTGATCACCTTTGTTACTCACCTCTGGATCCTTTCCAGTTTCTCCACATCCTTTCTATATACTTGTGACCAAAACTGGGCAGAGCAATCCAGCTTAGGCCTAAACAGGATAGAATAGAGTGGTACTACCACTTCCTGTGACTTGCATGCTATGCCTCTGTTAATGCAATCTAAAGTCGTATTTGCTTTTTTTGCAATAGCGTTGCATTACACATTGAAATTGTGATCCACCACAACTCCTAGATCTGTCTCAGGGATCTCTCAAGAATAGATGGGTAACTCCTAATCAAAGAACATGAACCAGAACTGTGGCTACCCTTGCCCCAATGGTATGAGGTGCATGGTGATGGTGGCAAGAACCTCAGGTTTTGGCAGCCCCCCCAGTGTGGCACCCAAGTAAGACCAGACATGATTAATCCTTTTCCCCCTCTTCTTACTTTGCTGGTTTTATTTCATGTGTACAAATATCATCATACGTATTTGTAGCAACAAGTGAAGTGCTAGAGTGAGAATGAATTGGCCCTGCTGAGATAATTTATTGACTAGTTTTGGGGGGGGGGCGCATTAAAGGCCAATGGCTCTGCTAGGATTCTAGATCAGAAATTAAATGGAGCAAGGGAGCACATAAGGGTATACAAAATGTAGCCTCTGGTTTTGGCCACTGTTACAGACAGCATAGAGGAACAGGTGGATTGATTGCTGGTCTGATCCTAGACACCTATGACTATATAGAGTGGGAGGCAGAATCTAAACAAAGAAACTTCAGCAAATCAAGATTGGGAAGCACTGAGAGTTTATTATTTCAACTGATGCTTATACCCCAGCAATGCTAGAGGCAAGTATGTTATAGCATTCTCTAATCTTATAATATACTGACTATGTATATTTGTTTCTTTATGATTTGGCATATAACAAGATGAAAATGATAAATATTTATTCCCTTGTGTTCTTACAGGTGTGTGTGTGTGTGTGTGTGTGTGTGTGTGTGTGTGTAAAATCCACTTGTGTAGTAAAAACACAGTGTTTTAAAGTGTTCACACTGTAAGGACTAACTAATGCAATCATGCAGAGAAAGAGCAATCACCCAAGCAAACCAAAAGTGGAAGCTTCTGCTGGTCTCACCGAGTACATTTCCCATACTGGAACTTTATACCTGGTTTTACATTTAGCCTGGTGAATGTTCCCACAAACAATTATATTTTTAATTTTATTTTCAAATTCTAATAATACAGTGTATTAAAATTCATACGGTGGTCAAGACTGCAATCTTGTCTTTGAAAAAGCTTGCAAAATGTATCACTAAACATGCTCTAATTCATTAATACCTTAAAGAAAAACAGGGGTCTTCAAACCATTTTTGGGAAATATTTCCCTTGCTGAATAATTTGTGGATGACTGCTGGTCAAAAGCTCATAGCGAGCATCTTTCTATATTTAGATCTGGAAATATGTTACCACTGTCTCAAAATTGTTTAGCTTTATAAGTTCCAAAGGGGTAGCCACCTTAGTCTAGTTCAGCAAAACAAACAACAAGGTTTCCCTGATGGTCTCACAAACACAGGTATTCTAGATAAGAGGGAACTCTTGTTTTCCACAACCAAAAGCTACAACACATTCTAAATTAACATGACTAGCCTACTCAGTTTAGGTAGTCTGATACATAGAAGGGAGATCAGGGTCAAGACGAGATCTGTCATAAGAGATAATTCTAGAAAGGAGAACTCTTACATAAAGGGAAATTATAACATAGTGGAAACATGTAAATGGTTACTTGGAACATTAAGCAGAATGATTCAGTTCTGCAGCTGTGAAAATTTGAAGGGTAGTGATTGTAATCTCTCCTGTCTTTTTAGCTCCTTGTCTAGTCCTCATTCACAGAGGTCAGCGCACGTGGGACTAAGCGGCATCAAGAATTTCTTCCACAAACTTCCTATAGATCAAACTCGAACTGAAATCATTCTAATTAGCATTGTTTTACTTACATGGATCTAAATTTGGGTTTCCCATTTGGCAATAAGAACAGAGTGCAGAGGATCATTCTATTCCTTTCATTTTAGATGGAATATGACAATGGAACCACCTTACTGTCACTGTCTTCCATATCTGCCACATTCAAATTTGCAGCCGATTCTACAATACCCCACTTATAAAATATTCACTACCACTGAGGCCATCTTTCCAAGTGGTCAGAGCAGTAGATTGGGAGACATGGATGCTGCTCCTAGCTCCGCCAATGGGTTGCTGTGTGAGCTTAACATCTGTGCCTGAAATACCTTTATTTCTTTACAGAGAAAGTCCCAGTAAACCTTCTATATGTGCAAAGAAACGTAAAGCCGCTTTTAATTGAAATTTCTTTATAATCAGATGATGTCATTAACTGCGGTGGGCCAAACTTTGCTTCTCTGTACAATTATACAAAATGAAACCTGCTATCTCCAAGGGGCAGCATACCTAAAAGCATCTTTTTGCCTGTTTCTCTGTAGAAGATGGAGCTAAATTGTTTCAAATGTGGGATATTTTAATGCTCAGAGCAAACCTGGTTTTAAAAGGTCTCCATCTGCAACTGCAGCCTGCTGATGGCAAGTCTCTGCCCTTCATGATGCTGAATCAGCACCTCCTCCCAAGCAATCTGCAGCAGAGAAATAGGACAGCAGCCTCTAAAGAGAATTTTTGACTATTTATAGTAAAAGGGGTGAATGGAAAATAGAATCAAGGAGAGAGTTTGCATGTGTTCTTTCTGTATTTGAATTCTGATGTGCCTAGCGTGGAAATATTGATTTCGTGCTCCAGGGTCAAAATGACAGTTGTAAATATTGATACTGCTCTTATTTGCATTTCAACTACACCCCCCCCTCAAACTTTGATCACAAGATGGGTCATAGTATATGGGAATGCTGAAGCAACTGGATGCAGAGAAAGCAATGAAGTGGAAACAGTGGAAGGGCTTTAGGGTTGTTTGAAGGTGCTTTATGGACATCTAGCATCTTGCCTCTCCCTGCTTCCACTAGACCACCCATAGGTCTTTCCATCTTCCCGCTCCTTCACCTTCCAATTTTCCACCCCTCCTTCCTTACCCGCAGACACAATTGTGTACCAGTATAACCAGCCTGGGTCCCCCCACGCCTCTGCAAAAAATAACTTTGTCTGCCACTGATTTGAACCTTGAGGTTAAGCTGTAGTTACACAGGTGCACACTAGAGCCTGGGATGATTCGTATAACTGGGATGCAGCAGTATTTGAAGCACACAAGCTATCTACTTCTGCTTATTGACCAGCCACATAGCGCAAGCCTTGACTAATAATATGTTTCTGGTCACCATGGAAACCAGTTTTAGCAGCCTGTCACCTTGCTCCACTACAGAAATATAATGGAGGCATGTCCTCCAGCGACCAGAAGTAAAATTGCTGGTGCCTAGCGTAAGCCAATTTTGTCCACACCTGACATAGGGGATTATTGCACAGAAAGGATATGTTGCAAGGGAAGAGTGAATTGTAAGAGCAATCAGGTTGCTGAGGGAAGAAGGTTACTCAACCAAATATTGAAACCAAGATGAAATACCAGAGACAGCCATGAAAGAAATCAGTGGACCTGAACACTTTGACTTCTAAGATGTTAGGATTCAGACTTGAAACCAAACTTTGCAATTAGCCCTATTATTAGAAACACAAATGTGCGCCCCTTTCACATGAAAATGTCAACACTAACAGAATTATGCACTACAAGTGAAATCCTTGCTCTGCTTTACTCAGAGTGATTTTTGCCATTCATGTCAATGGAGCTGAGATTTCACACCCCCCCCCATGCATTTGGCATTTTTGCGTAGCCTAAATGAAGAAGTATGTGTCTGCAATTTGTGGTCATGGCTCTGGGGAAGCACATAATCCACCCTCCCCAGGCAAACTCCATGAACGTTTTCCCTGCTTGTCCTCTGCATGTAGAGTGCTTCTAGTAATTGCCACTGTAGCACCATCCCTCAATACCCCTTCCCTCTGACTTTCTCCCTCCTCTGTGGTTCTGGCTCATAAAGCCCTGACTAATAGTATGTGGTTCAAAAAAAAAAAAAAAAAGACCCACACATGCAAGGTGAGTGTATATTTAGTGTACCTCAATTAACATTGCCCTCGTGCAACTTAAAATGTGCCACTAGCACTGACTCCTCTTAGGAGACACTGCTGACCTTAGCAGCACCACAAGAATCATATTTTCACATAATTTCACAGCAACTCCATCTTCAAATATTCTGATCAGTAAGCTGATCCTTTCAGAATCAGCATTTTTTTCCAAACTAGAACTCATGAAGAGACAAATGTTAGACTACCAAAGCAAAAATGTTACATTTCAAAGTTTTGTCACAAAATAGAATAGTAAAAGCATAGATTACATGTTAATTTTAACACTAAAGATTTATTTAATTTTTGTTTTCTAGCACACAGAAACACCACTGTGTAATAACATTTTTTTTAAAATGGTCACTAGTATGGGCAAAGAGCTACACTAATCTACCAGTGCAGTCCTGGCCCAGAGTCCCGAGAGGGGAAGTGTTTCCCAAATCAGTCTAAAGAACAGCAATCAGACATGCAGGCTACCCAACCTCACAAGGTCCTTACCTGCTTTTATGGAACTGAGGCCTAACTGGTTGCCCCCATGAAGAGGCAGGATGAGTAAATCTAAAAGCAAGAGAGCAAAGAAGTCAGCACTGTGTTCCTCCAGCAGATTTCGGGGATAGAAGAGAGATCCAGTGGCCTCTCACAGAAGATCCAGTAAGGATAGAGAGTCAATTAAGGGAAGAGGTAAATAGTCAGGCTTCTCTAAAGGAGGAAAGAAGAAATCCAAGGTAATTTGGGGGCCAACTAACTGTTCTCATTCTCCCTATGAGAAAGGAAGGAAGGGGTTTATTGTGTGTGAGAGAGAGAGAGACAGAGAGACAGAAAAGGGGGGTTAGGAGTAGGTGCCTTTAAAAAAATATATATCTGCAGTAGCTATGTGCAAGTATTAAACCACTTTTTATTCCACTCTACATCAGCAGAATTCCCTGAATCTGATCCAGCTTGATACAGTTCCAAGTATTGACCCTACTGGCCAGAGAGGAAGTTGAACTAGGCAATCTTATTTATAGTTGGCTGGCTGGCTGGCACAGTCCTAGAAACATACGTATTAATGAAGCAGAATGCATATGTTCTTTTGGGATCTGCGGTTTTCTTTCTAAGTGTTTGTGACCAATCAGGCTGGCAGAAGAGTGATGGATGGTAGAAGCTATGAAAATATAAGTGGGCTAGTATTCTACTGTGGATAAAATCTTATTTCAGACTGATGTGAGAGACAGCTATAGCAGAGCAATGTTAATTTCATTCTGATTTAAAGTCTAACACCACCTTTAATTGAATAACATAAATTTACAGGCAAGCATCTAGAGAGAACCTCAAAGGTCCTCTACAAAATATTTATCTGTCTATTGTTCTTTTGGTTTCTATCAAGTTCCAAGTACAGGTTTTAAAAACACACCCAACATGCTGAGTCATTAAATCATATCTTAGGCACCTTCATGGTGACTGATTCCCCTGACATGGTCTGCTTTTTTTTTTCTTTTAAATCTTGCCTTACTACAGCTCTTGCAGGGTAGCTTGAGTTCTTGTGGTTTAAGATAGGCTAGCCGATGATACCATACAGTGACACAGAGCTTACTTTCCCTCCTAACCCTGAAACTGAGTATGATACCTTTGTAGTCACCTATCAGGGTTGAAGAATGTTGCAAATGAGGAAATTCAAATTCCAAACCCATGTCCCCCTAGTGGCACACAGTTCTGTTTTATGCCAATGACTGAGCCTAATAACAGAGTATAAAGGACTTATAAGAAGATGTAAAAAGACTAAACTGCAATTGATTTCTTACAGAATGCAGAGACATGATAAGAGCTCTCAAGATAGCAGCCCTATCACCTGGAAGTAAATAATAAATATCAACCTTGTGTTTATTTAGCACATTTCTTCTCAAGAGATCCCAAAATGTTCTACAAATTTTATAAATTATCTGTACAAACAAGAATCATGCCCATCCACCTCTAAAATGCTTTGAGTTTGAAGATAGCTGCTGTATAACAACTTAAAGACTAATTTTCAGCAGTTCTTGGGTTTTCTCTGAACAAATTTCTCATCCTCTCCTTCCTTGTATTTCACTTTATTTTCTTCTATTCCATTTTTAGCTCCCATTCCTGGGGTTTTTACACAGTGTCTCACAATACAGTATTCTAATCAAATAGGGGTTTAATTTCATGATATTTTGCTGTGGCCCAAAGCTTTAAAAATGGTATTCTTGTTCTGTTAGTTGAATGTGTAAAGCTATCTTGACTAGTCTGCAAATAGAGTGAAACAAAAGCTCAGATGGTGGTGGGAACTTCCCCTGTTCATTTTAGAGTGATAGTAACTCAAAGTCCAGCTGTTAACATTTATTGCGGAAAAGGACTTCCCTGCTGACACAAATCCCAAAAATAATTTACCTCTGTGTATTCTCTTTGCTATTACAGCAGTATTTGTGCATAGCGAGCAAGAGCTTTCTCCCATCCACTGCTGACCAGCTTCTACATTTACTTAATCCTGCATAGTCATAATTCTGTTTTATGACATCAGTCTGTTTCCATGGATATCTTTGTCCTGCTATAGATTCACTTAGGAGAAAACCCATGAAGGAAAATGCTCAAAGATTTCTGCAAAATGAGTTAACCCTGCAGTGAGTGCTGTATGTCTTTAAATAGCAAGAAGAGGGCCAATCAAGCATATATATTAGTTGAAGTATACCATCTAAAACTTCTTTCTCAAAGGAATGAGGCTCCCCAAGCTGTCACCTGGCTGTATGTCACAATTCCTGGGATACCATGGATACCAGAAACTTCTTTAGAGCAAAGGAACTGGGCCACAGGAGATCAAATAAGTGAGTGGTGACTTCTCAGAAGATAAACTATTTCCCTTGACTTTCCTGGGGGCCCTATTCCAAGGGTCCTGAAGGCACAAGAAGAGTGTCAGGAACCAAGAGGGGATGCCCAAGTGGTAGCAAAGAAAGACTAGTTTCTTCTCTTGTGAGCAGAGTGAAAAGAGGCTCTAGTGAGGCTGAGATGCCAAGGAGGTAAAGAATGGTTTGAGGAGGCCAGGAGAAGCAAACATAACGGGTAATCTAAATGCAGTTCAGCGGCATGGTGAAAAATGTATGGTTTACTGAGGAGCATCGACAGTCTCTTCTCTTCTGAAGGAAGCCAGCTGATTTAGTCATTTGATTTAACTAGTAAGTTCTTCAGGGCAAAGCCCATATCTTTTATGGTTCTTCATTGCACTTACCAAAATGCATCTGGGACTTTCAGCTGCTTTCACAATACAGATAATAAATGATGATTATCTGAAGCAAGAACCAGGGCATAAAAAAGGCTGAATCCAGGAACAATGGACTGAAGCGAGGTTACTCCAGTAAGTTGCTGCAGTGGAGAAGACAGAAGAAACTACTGCTATTACCCCCTGTCCTGACATCATGAAGGAATGATTTTGGAGCATGGAAATGGAAAAGGTCACAGATGAGTAATATGAGCTTAGCATAGTAATATGCATAAGTAATATGAGATTGCGCCCTATCTATGGGGCTGGTTGTGGGACACTAAAATAAGACTATGCGCATGACAGTCCTTTTATTAACTAACTAATATTTCTGTGCTTATTGTTTTCCTTTAGATCCTGTTTTAAACACAACAAACAAAGAGTTTTGTGATGCTTTTAAAAACTAACAAATTTGCTGAACAAGAGTGACACATCTACCCCGTTGGAATGTTTCAAATGTAGTGCACATGCAAATAGTCATCTAGAATCTATTTAGTGGCAGAGCCTCTGTGGGCCTAGATGCAGAATCACTCACTTCTTTTGTATTCCAGTTTGTAGTAAAGATGGGATGTACAAAGTGCCATGACACTCACTGGGGATACAAAATAGCATCGATTACACTATTAATAGGCAATATCTAGATCTATACATGTGCGGTCAAGTTTGTAACTACACTAGGAAACATGGATCTGCAATGTTCCCACTTGTTTTTCTTGTTCACACTGCTGAATATAGCTTGCTGCAAAGTGAAAGATGACAGTACCCTTCACAGAAATTGCCTCATAAAATATTTAGTTTACTGTTCTCGCCTGGGGTGCAATCTGTACAGTCTCTATGCAGTTGAAGAAAGAAACTGAATCAAATTCTCACATATTTAAAATGTTTATAATTTAAGAGACTGAAAATGCAAAAGTACCAACATATTTCTTGTATTAGAAAATATGTTCACTATCCCTGGGCTTTTGTTAGGAGGAAAAGAATGCATGAACTCTGTAGATTAAAAAGAATTCTGAATCGCCCTGACAGGTAGTGAAACAAAATAAATAACCTTTGTCAAAGTGTAATCACGTACTTTTACATAATGATTCTGTCTGTCTGTCACACCTAATGGCCTCTGTGGCCCCACTTGCACACGTGAATAACTTTACTCCAGCTAGGTGGCCCAATGAAAGCCAAGTGAAACTACTCTTGGGAACAAGTGTCCTCACATGCATGCAAAACATAGCAGCACTCACCCTACTCCCAGATCAGTTTACAGAGGTTCATGAAATGATATTGGTGTGGGGCTTTGATTCTAACACATCTGAACCAGTGATGATATTCTTTGAGGCTCTCACCTCATTCCCCTGTGCAAGAGAAATAAACTGCCTATGTTGCTAACATATTCTAGTACATGCTTACACAAAAGCATTATTACAGCTTGAAATTATACTTGAATTACCTTCTTTAGAATTTTACATTTTTAAAGTAATGCTGCTCAGCTACCAGTCTTAATGTGGAGCAAGGATGGCACCCAGTGGCCAAACATGTTCATCTCACAGTGGATTTATTTCTCATAGATTTCTAGCTTTTGACCTCTCCTGAGCTGTCTAAGTACAAAGAGGTTCTAGCATTAATGCAAACCATTTGGCTCTACCTAAAAAAAAGTAAGGGGCACTACTCAACTAACTTTGGCCAAATTTTATTTGTAAAAATAAGCTTTTATTAAAAGAAAACCTATAGAAAAATCATCATTAATGATTAAAAACAATTTATCATAGAAGGTTGTGAAAAAACAATTAAGCATCCCAGTGTCGGATTTATAACCAAACCACTGCAGGATTTTAGAGCATAAGGTCAGAAAATGAACTGGGTTTTTAACAAAGGAAAAACTGCCTACTCCATTTTCATTATCCACACTGAGAGAAACGCAACTTCTTTTCGGTTTTAATATCATGATTGTTACTAATATAAGGGATTATACTTTTTAATATGATTTTAAGATAAAAATTTTCATTTAATATTCAGTGTGTGCAGACAATACTAGAGCTTGTGAGAAAAGTTTGTGAAATGAACTTTGATGAAAAACAAAGTATTGTTTGCATTTTCCAACAAATGGATACCACAGAGAAAACAGTCAAATTAGACTTGTAAAAATATATAATTTTATATAGTTTTGTACTAGATTCTTTTGAAGTACTTTATCAACATTTAGAGAAAATATCAGTACAGTGCTCCTAATAAGGTCATATTGGTGCTGTGCTCCCACTGGTGAGCAAATTTCACACAGGTTGCCTCAGTGTCAGTAGACTACTTCTGTGAATATTTGCTCTCCTTTGTAAATGGTTCACAGTCAGTTCCATAATCCACAATATGCATGATAATTTCTGGATCAAGGAGTCTTGAATGCACAGACACTCTGTCTTTACTCCTATTGGCTTGTCTTTTTCCAGTATATACTTAAAATCACATGCAAGCGTTCATAAGTGAAACATACTACTTTATCATTTGGACAAGTTGTTCATGCTTTATCATAAAACAAATATTTCTCTCACTCAGAACATTTTCTGTGGACTACATGTTATTTTTGGAGGGTTTGGGGGCTTGTTTTGGCTTCAGTTTGTGAAGATAATAATGCTGAATTGCATGTATTCCTTGGACGTTTTCAGATGACAAGATTTCTGTAGAGAGGGGTGACCAAACAGATTGAAGGAAAGACAGTAACTGTATTGGATAATGAATCATTTCACTCCTGCTATGAATGAGGCAATGTCCCTAACATTTGCTTAGAAAAACAAGCAAACTGGAAACAGCATTCTTAAGCCCTGAGGCAGTATTTCTGGACACCACAATAAATGCAACAAAAGGAGAAATTTCCAACATAAACAACTGTATACAGTATCAGAACTGATAGGAGCAGCACACTAACACCTGAAGTCTTTTTTAGCATGGAGTAAATCAGTCAATATGAATCCTTCTTCTTTACATAAACACCTAGCTAACAAGTTCAGAAAACACTGGAATCATCTCAGTTTTCAGCCTAAACCCCAATGCATTTTGCATGGGTTTATGGTAGTTCATCATAGTATTTTTGTACTGGTATAGCATCCACATAGTCAAGAATCAGTGAGCTTTACAGAGGGGTTTAAATACTATTATCCTCATTTCACAGATGGGGAAACAGAACGTAAATAGGTGATGAGACCTGCCCTTCTCATTCACGTGATCTATCAGTGACAGAGCTTGTAACCTATCTAGATACCAACACGTAGATACTATGGTGACAGACATCATATAAATACACTAGACAGATATACCAGCTGCATCTTGGAATCTAAACATTCCACCTGACCTACAAGTAAGAGAATTTCCTTTTTGCACATGAACTTATTCACCTGAATTAACTAGAGCTTTTTCTGAAAATAGAAATGAAAATAAAAATGGAAACATTTCAATGAAATTTTTGGAACATTTATTACATTGATAAATCTGGAGATTTTTTTAAAATTTCAACTTAATTTTGCTTCTACTGTCCATCACAGAGTATCTAACAATGTGTACAAAATTATAACCTAATATTAAATTAATTTAGTACATCCATTGTATGTCTACAGCTGGTGCCTTCACAGAATTCAATTTCTGTAAATCAGTTACCTTGAAAGCATCCAGCCATTTAGATCAACAGGTATTGTAGCAGTACTAAAATTTCATGTGTCCCCCTACCACCACCTTTGTCTCAATCTTTATTTTGTGAAACATGCATAACTTTGAAGAGACAAAAATCCAAGCACGACTTTTAGTTTTCCAAATTTAGGCTAGTCCTTTAGCAGCACAGTTATGCAAAAGTAGCTGAGGCAGGAGGGCTATATTATTATCACTATATTGTGAATCAAAGATTTTGTGGAGAGGTGATCTATGTTATTGTGTTGCTCGCCTGTGTATTGTTTGCTGTACAGAAGGGAATATCGCAAAAGGCTATAAATAATGAAACATGTCCATTAAATATTGATCTGGCTTATACCATTCAGATCTACACAATCAGGTTACCTTTTTAAAAACAGCTTCCTATATATTACACATGAATAGAGGATTGTGCACTTATTCTCTTTGGAAAATACGTTATCTGAATTTTAAGGTGGTGCATGTTTGTGGGTGTGTCTCTTTGCAATTTTAGTTTTAAAACTGATCTAAGACATTTACTTGTTTAATCCTGTCTCAGAATTCAGTGACTTCCTAAAAGTATCAGGTCCTGGAGCTCAATCCTGCTTTCTTTGATCATGGTGACTGGCTTTCTAAATATGGATAGCACTGGGGAAAAAGGACAATTATGTTTTAGGCTTGATGAACCTAGATCTCAATGAAAAGGCACCAGCCACTGTAGCACTGTTCTATATGATATAAATGAACCTTCTTTAGCCTAATTCAGTTAACTGAGACTTTTTCAGTCTATAATATTATAAATAATTTTTCCAGACACTAATAATAGGAGAATTGAAATGAGAGATGTCTGCCTAATTTTACATCGGATAAAAGAGAGTGCTTTAATTTCCATTCTGACTTAGCAAACAGCTTTTAAAGACACAAATAGCCCTGACTTCCCAGTAAAGAAAATTAACTAATGTAGATATGGGGCATGATCCACCACTGTGACTCCAGTTTAATGCTGATGTAATTCATTTTGAGTGTAATGAAATTACACTGAGGTAAATCAGGCCAAATATAGCAGTGAATCAGGCCCTTGACCTTATTAATTCATTATAATGCTCAATATAGGAGAGGAGATTTGCACCCCTAATAGAAATGGGAGTATTCTCCAAAAATCTGAGAAATAGTCACTTGAATTTTTAAGTAACTTGCTTTATCCGTATTTTCATTCCTCTTGTCTTCAACTCCTGTGAACATTCACATGACTGAGTTTTAGAAATAGGAATACTTGTGTAAAGCATATTTTAACCTCATGTTCACAAATGTTTATGGAATGCTAAATTAGCTTTCTGGCAACAGAGCAGATGCAGCAGAAACCTGCCTATAAGAATTATGTTGTTCCAGTCAGAGACTAGAAACAACAATATGATTTGTGTGACCGGCCCAAACAAAGTAACACAGATCTAAATAGTGAGCCATTAGAGAAATATATTACCAAAAAAAAACCCCACTCGAGTAATTTTGAGTAGCAAATAAAATTTAAGAGAATCTGTTCATGGGAATTCTGTGAATAGGAGAAGATTGTTTGTCCAATGCACTATTTGTTAGAAACTATTTATTCACAGAATTGATAGATTAGAGTTGGAAGGAACCTCGGGAGGTCATCTTGTCCAATGCCCTGCTCAAAGCAAGCCAAACCTCAATTAAATCATCCCAGCCAGGGCTTTGTCAAGCCACACCTCAAAAACCTCTATGGATAGAGATTCCACCACCTCTCCTGGTAACCCATTACAGTGCTTCACGACCCTCCTAGTGAAAAACTTTTTCATAATATCCAAAGTAGACCCCCCCCCCACTGGAATGTGAGACCATTTCCACTAACTCTGTCATCTACTATCACTGAGAACTGCATAGCTCCATGCTCCCTGGAACCCCCTTTCAGGTAGCTAAAAACTACTATCAGACCTTCCTCATTCTTCTTTTCTGCAGACTAAACAAGACTGTGCATCTTCCCATAAGTCATATGCTCCAGTCCCCTATTCATTTTTGCTGCCCTCTGCTGGACTCTTTTCAATTTGTCCATATCCTTTCTGTAGTAGGGGACCCAAAACTGGACACAGTACTCCAAATGTGGCCTCACCAGTACTGAACAGGGAGGAATAAATCCCTTCCCTCAGTCTGCTGGCACTGCTCCTACTAATGCAGCCCAATATGCTGTTATTCTTCTTAGCAATAAAGGCACACTGTTGGTTCATGTCCAACTTCTTGCCCACTGAACCCCCAGGTCCTTTTCTGCAGAACTGGTGCCTAGTCAGTCAGTCCCCAGTCTGTAGCAGTACATGGGATTTTTCTGCCCTAAGTTCAGGACTCGACATTTGTCCTTGTTAAACCTCATCAGATTTTTTTTCTTTTTTTAGCTCAATCCTCCAATTTCTCTGTGTCACTTTGTATCCCATCCCTATCCTCCAGCATATCTACCATTCCGCTGAACTTAGTGTCATTTCCAACTTGCTGAGGGTGCAATCCAGCCCATCCTCCAAATCATTTATGAAAATGTTGAATGAAACTGGACACAACACTGACCTCTAGGGTACTGTGCTTGTTACCAGCTGCCAGCTAGACTTTGAGCTCTTGATCATTACCCATTAAGCCCAAGTCCATTCATCCAACTCATATATTAATTTACCAATAAAAATATTGTGGGGTGCTGTATCTAAAGCTCTGCTGAAATCACGGTATATCATGCCCTTTCCTTTCCCCACACCTATAGAACTAGTTATCTCATCATACTGACTGCTCCTGATCACCCTCCTCTCTTCAGAGTACCTCAAGGCATTCCTTGAGGACCTGTGCCATGATTTTTAAGTACAGCTGTAGACTGTAGTGTAATATTATGCTTAAATGTCTCTTATTTCTTCTGCTCTTCTACTTCCATACATCATTCACATAAGCAACATCCATTTTCAAATGGAAGATAGATGTACTGCACACATCCTAATTGGGAACAGTGGTAGAAAATCTAACAGTAATAGTCCTGATTGACTATGCTTGGCAGCGCTTCTTGTGTAAACTTCCCTAATTCCCTCCCCCACCTAAAAGCCACTTGTTGATTTATAATTACAGTAACTGAAAAAGGGTCCATCCCAAACTGCATGGTACGTTAACCCCAAACTCGCATTGACTACAATGACTGTTTTTAAAATTGTCAAGAAATGTAGGTTTGCGCCGTAATGTGCCATTTGTTCTTAACTGATATCATGGATCCACTGTGGTAAACACTTTACACATTAACAGAGCATACAAAGACAGCCTGTCATACTAAGAGCTTACAGTAGAAATAGACAACACAGACAAACAGTGGGGAAAGGTAAAACTGCATAATTATGGTTCAAACAAGGGATCTGAAGCAAAAAGAATGAAATCCTAGGCCCACTGAGGACATTAGCTAATGTCTCCCATGCACTTCAATGGGACCAGAATTACACCCAGACAAACTTATTTGTCCAAAGGTCACACAAAAATTATGCATAAGAACTGGATTCTGAACCTAGATCTCCTGAATCCACTCCAGTGCCTAGCCAAAAGACTAATTTTCCACTCTCATTATAGTGACAAATTCCAAAGGGGTAGCTGTGTTAGTCTAGTTCAGCAAAACAAACAAGGCATCCTGTGGCACTTAAAGACTAACAAATAAATTTATTACTGTAAGTGCCACAGGACTCCTTGTTCATAATGACAAACTGAGCTAGAATAAGAAAATAAATTACATTTTATTCTTCTTCTCTGTTATTGGCAGCAGAATGTATGGGCAAATTTCCATGAAGTCAGTAGTGCTGTACTTGTTCACACCACACTACATTTCATAGAGTTCTGCCTCTCACACTGGCCATTTGAGAAATGTATGCTAAGTAACTAACTGCTCATAGGCAAAAAGAATAGAATAAATGCATTTTCATGTTGTTTTAGTCAATTTTTTAATGATTCAAAAGTGAAAATGGCTGGTGCAATTAATTTTCAGAGTAATGATCCATATAACTGGATTTCTTATTGACATGGAACCTCAACTTATAATAAAATTTTGGTATAACTGCAAATGCAGGGTTATTTAGAGAGTAATTTCAAATAATATAAGCATTTTTAAAGGAAGGCAACTCAGTTTTTAGACCCATTATCAGAGAGAGGTTATTTTTAGGAGGGATATTTCAATAATTTAAATAGTGGAATTGCAAAAATGGAGAAAACTAAATATGTGGAGATATGACAACCCTTCAGCACTGAACTGTTTTTTGAATAACAGTCATAAAAAAGAGATACGGAAAACACCCATTTGGTTATATAGTACATAATCATGCTCGTTTAGGAAGTTCTGCATTGTATCTTTCCTCCTGTACTATCCAGTATGGATTTCAGCCTCCCAACCAATGGTGCTTTCACAACAAGATCTTTATACAGCCTATTATAACTAGACTTCAAATTAAGGACATTTCTTTAAAAAACAATAAATAAAAAGGTTAATTTTCAATAGGGGAATAGCAGCAAAAGCAACCAAAGCATCTTACTTTGTAAATTTAAAAATGGCATTTGCTGATTATAAGAATTCTCTGATGAACTGTAACTCTTTTTCAAAGGGGCAGTGTGCATTATTTTCAGCTATAATAATTAAAGTTGAGTTTTAATTAGAATTTCATCAATGATTCTTCAATGGCCTAGACTACAACTGCCATATATTTATTGTGATACCTTTTGTTTTGTAACAGACAAAAGCTTGAGGAAAAACAAACTTCAAGTAGACCTACTCATTTTTATCACTCTGTAACAGTAAATGCTTAAAAGTTTATGCAGATAAAAATAAATAGGAAAAACATTTTTGGGATAGATAAAATAAAGAAGAAAAATATAGGACCCAAGAGAAACAAAGATGGTAAAGAGAGAAAAAAGACTGAGAGGGAAACTTTATTCATGTATTTTTATAAAAATGTGTAAAAGTGCCCAGCCTTGTCTGAACACACATCCCTAGTTCAAATAGAAAATGTATTTGAGAACTAGCTGTAACCCATCAAAAATGATGGGGGGAAAGCAAAAGGGATTTATGAAATAGTTATTTTAAATTGATTAATAGCTCTTTAACTGCAATATTTTTTGCAAAAGTTCTATCGTCCACTAACACTCAGAATCATCTGAGCGAATGTTGTCATTAAAGTGATGATAATTTGGATCCTGAAGATTACTCAAAAGACTCTGCAAAAATGGTGGAAACTGGCTACTTTGCTCTCCTTCAATTTCCAGAAGCACAGTTCCTTTGTGGCAGCAACACTTGAAAGTACTGTTGGCTTGAAAGTTCAATGAATGACAATACTGATATTGAATGTTTATCAATTCGCAGTTATGAGTAATCACTCCATTTTCACTGAATGTGTCGTGATTAGGAATAACAGTATGACACACATTACAAAGCTGTCTCATTCATTGAGCATGACACTCAGCACCTTGCTCTTGTGTTTCCTGATCTCATCAGTTTTGGTAATTTCTCATTTGTTCTGCACATTGACCTCAGTATGTAGCAGCTTGTTCCACAGATTCTTGTTCTTGGTGATAGCAAGTTGCTCAATAATTTCTCATGCGTGCGGTGTGTGCTGCATGATGCGCAGCTGCTTGATCTTCGGTTTCATCATTATGTTGATGCTTTGTAATTTCTTGCATTTGTGGACCTTGTTGACAGCACTTAGTTTTCTACAGATGTTATCTTATGTATGTTACGTACCTCATTATCCATATTATACTGATGAATTGACCAAATTGTATGAGTCGAAATGTAGCTTAAGATTTAGTTTCTTTGTTACCAAGGCAACATACGTAACATAAAATTTGTTACCATGGCAACTTACGTACCACTGTCACATTTCACATCATGCATGCACACTACAAATTAGGGAGGTTTGATTTTTCACTCCTCTTGACATACAAATCTAGTAGCAAATATTAAATCTGGCCATTGGTGGATCACGTTGTGGAGTGAGTTCCATAGTCAAGGAATCTTTATGGAGAACACTCCACCAAACAGCTTCCTTCCATTTATACAAGGAGCCTTCAGCTTAAGATATCCACTGACAGGAACTGTAGACTGTCACATGGGGTCATTATCTCAGGTCATCATCATTATTAAGGCAAATTCCAATGAAAACACAGCCTAGTTGCAGTTCAAGTGCCAGCCTGTTCAATCTTTAGCTAGGCACTTAAGGCAGTTGGCTATTTAGTCTATGACCACCACTGGCAATTTTATTGTGCCATTGAAATGTTTGATGACTTGAACGATTGACTGTATAGGAGCATTTCTTGGCAAATATGCTTCATAATTCATTGATCTTCTATTTGACTAATACATCCACACCAAGGAAGCCACCATAACTGAAACAGGCCTGATGAAGGTTGTTGCTGGGTTTGGCTTTGGACATTGCTAAATTTGTCCTGCTGCTTCACAAGGAACCACTGATGAAGGTGATCAAAATAGAAAAGGTCAGCCAATGCCCCAAACCACTGAGAGCTTTGTGGGCTAAGAGCAACGGCTAGAATTCCACCTAGAGACTTGCTGTAAGCCAGAGCACTGGTATAATGGGCTCCTCACATGAAATTCAATTTATTAACCAGGTCTAAATATTCTATAGTAGTTTGTGTGCGAGGGCCCTCAAGGATCGGTAAAACACATTACAGTAGTACTGTATTGCTTTGAGGACATAAAGGTGTAGATAACTATGGCAAGATACACACGAGAGAAAATGTTGCACTCTTCTCCTCAAGTACAGATGCATAAGGCATTCTAGGCCACAACCGTTGCCTAGGCTAATGGTTCCCAACCTTTTCAGTAACATGGCACACTTCAATGAGACAAACAAGTCTATGGCATACCCACTTTTTTCAGGTGAACTGATTGTAAGCAAATGTGATGTTTATAAGCATTTACTGTGGTTATGGTCTTACTAGAGAGGTTTGTAATGTAGTGCATACAACAAGTTAAACAAGGATCGAATGCATTAATGTTTCAAGTCCACCAGAAAAAAAACAGATACAATCTTAATTTTCCCCTTTTGCCACCTGCGTTTAGAATATTCATGTTTTAGAATTGAAAGACCGATACCTTGCTTTTAATCTGATTAATTTTCATGAGTTTTACAAGTTTTAATTTTGGTTGTCTGGAATGTCTGTTTTACATTAATTTTCATAACCTTTGTACAAAATTTCATGGCACACTCAGGCAGTTCTCATGGCATACCGGTTGAAAACCATTGGCCGAGGCATTTAATAGCAAAATGGATGTTTGTAACTGAATTAGAACTGGTGGTTGTACTTCATTTATCAACTCAGGCACTGATCTAAATTCCTTCAACTCTTCTGCTGCTTCCCTTACCCACCTACATCATCTCAGTGTTGTCCAGATTAAGTTGCTGCTGGCTACCAAAGCCCTAAATTAATAGAAACTGGTTCATTACATTGCTGCAGCCAGGTCAGACGCAATGACAGACCTGAGCGTCAGCAAAGAATGGATGTTACAGCCCACCTCTCCTCATGGACTCAGACTTCAGGGCCAGAAGGGGCTATCCTGATCTAGTCTGACTGCCTGCATAACAGGCCACAGAACCTCACCCACCTACTCCTGTAACAGACCCCTAAGCTCTGGCTGAGTAACTGAAGTTCTCAAACCATAATTTAAACATTTCAAAGTAAAGAGAATCCACCATTTACACTATTTTAAACCTGCCAGTGACCCACATTCCATGCTGCAGAGGAAGGCAAAAACCCCAAAACAAAAACCCCAGCTGAAGAGTTCCCATCAGCCTCACATATACCTTGTATAAGAGATGCAACCATACTGATTCTTTTAGTAGTGTCATATACAACTTGAAAAGCACTCCAGAAGACAAACGCTGTAATGATTCCCCCAAAAGCAGCTATTTGTGCACAAGAAGTGCTGACAGAAACTAAAGAGTAGTCCTACCTTGCAATATTAACTTCTGATAATGTTGCAGGATGCAGCATGAACACACAATTATCAGCTGCCTCCTCAGCCTCAGCATGCCATTATTTAAATTTGTTGATTATACTAAAGAAAACTGAAAGTTGGAACAGAAAATACCTTATTTCTGTCATCCATCTAGTAATAGGAAACTCTCCAAAGGCTTAGCAGTACTGCTGGATACGGCATACTCTTAAGTTTTGACTACTTATTTTAACCTCAAACCTTTTGGAGCTACACTTATCCCTTAAAAAAAGCAAGGAGTCCTGTGGCACTTAAAGACTAACAGATTTATTTATCACATGAGATTTTGTGGGAGAAAATCCCACTTTGTTAGATGTTTTGAAGATGAGGGAACTTCCAGAATGGAAGGAAAATAAATGCAGGGGAGTGTAAGACCTATGTTTGTTATCCTTTAAGTGCCACAGGACTCCTTGCTTCTTTTGCTGGACTAGACTAACACGGCTGCCCCCTTTGGACTTTATCCCTTAACAGCTTGTGCTGTCTGTCAGCACCATACAGCCTTTGCATCTATTTCTAAAGTAAAAATAAAAGTGATGTTTGTGTTTCTTTAGCTGACCTACTTTAATTTTATCTAACAGTTGTTTTGTACACTAAACTGAAAGGTAAATCCTCACCTTAAATTTGTCAACTTCTGCCTTTGAACATGTTGCATGGTAGGACAGCACCTGATGCAGAACAAAAGAAAAAAAATAATTTTTTCAAGTGGACAAGTAGGAATTAGAGGGTTCCTTGATTCTGTCTAATAAATTGCTTTAAAAATAAGTTTTAGTAATATTTGTGAGGCATCAATTAGCTGTGAATTACAGCATATATAACTAATTGCAGGTTCTCAGGTATACATCTGGCATTTATGTTGCAGATAATTTTATAGGCGACCACATGCAGTAAGTAATGAAATATTAAAGACATAATGACAATTCTCTTGAAGCCCTGCAATTAAAAGAGAAAAGGTCCATGGTTATTTGTACTTTGATTCTGAAGTAATGATTCTCTTTAAAGTCCTGAGCTTATATGTCCTTTCCAAAAGCATCTCCCTGCTAGCAAATGATCATTTCTAGCCAGTAGCTGCCATTCCCTTAAATACAGTGTTCAAGAAATCATCACTTTTCCAGAAATAACAAGCTGCCAAATAAGGCATGGATCACAACTATAAAACATACAAACATGCATGTATATACCTGAAGTAAAATGTATCCTTTATCTATGGGAAATATTCACCCAGCCATCCAGAAGCTGGAGAAGGCTCTCCATGCACTGGAACCATGTAAGTTCTACTTTATTTAGGATGAGCAGCTGTGGAGCAGGTGCACAGGACAATTCTATGGCATCTATGCATTTCCATTGAGGACATTTCTTCCTAATCTCTCACACCAGGTCGCTGGTTGCCTTATGTTCTGAAGCACTTAAGTTTATTCCCCCTTTTTTTTTTTAAAATGGTTTTATGTTTTTAATATAAATGTTTACTTTCTTTGAATCCTCCTGACATCTTGACCTGTGACACAGCATTCTGTTAATTGTGAATAGAGCACAATGTATTC
The DNA here is from genome assembly GCA_007922195.1 of Podocnemis expansa. Classification (NCBI taxonomy): domain Eukaryota; kingdom Metazoa; phylum Chordata; order Testudines; family Podocnemididae; genus Podocnemis; species Podocnemis expansa. The sequence goes on from ML681984.1 coordinate 44,910,743, forward strand.
CTTTTTAGCAGTTTCACATCTGGTGCCTGTTAGAAATATTGAATATCTTCTTGTTGTCTTATGAGAAAAGATAAATAGTAGCACCCAGAGTATCTGCTCTATATCATTTATCATGTTCTAAGCTTATATTATATCCCCCACTCCTAAACAGCACCATTCTTTTGGGTCTCATCCTGTTAGTTTCTCCATGTTTCTAGTAACCTGGATTGTCTGTCTTTGAAGACCATCTACTTCCATTATATCTCTTTCCAGAAAAGTGATCAGAACTGTATATACAATTTGAAGTGAGGGCATAACAAATTTATTTTTGATGTTTTTAACCTAACATTATTTTTTGGGCCACTGCAGCACATTTAGCAGAGTTTTTCTTTTAGTTATCCACAACAGTGCCCAGGTCCTCTTCCTGACTGGTTATTATTTAAAACCAACCAATATGCATGATTAGTTCAAATTATTTCTTCTGATGTATATTAGCTTGCATTGATCAATAATGAACTTCTTCTGTCACAGTGCTGTTCATTTAGCTAGATTTGTTACATCCCTCTAAATTTTCTGTCTTGTCTAGTCTTGATTATTCCCAATTTTTTTTAACTGAAAATTTTGCTATATTGCTTTTAATTCCCTTTACCATATCTTTCTTAATCAGAGCTGGCCCAACTATATAGGTGAACTAGGAGGTCACCTAGGGTGCCAAATTAGACAGAATTGAATTTTATCATCTATTTGAAAAAAATATATTAATATTTTATCTCTTATAAAACATGGGGGGGCCACCAAAGTCATAGTTTGCCTTCGGTGCCAAAAACCCTTTGTCTGGCCCTGTTCATAATATACTAGGCCCATGAGACTAGAAAGGATCTGTATGGTCATTCAGTCCAAGCCCCGACAACACATATCCTGGAATGAAACCCTAAGGAATTCCATTGTTAATTTTTTGCCATATTGAAAACTAACTATTCCCACTTTTGTTTTCTGTTTCTTAGGCAGTGTAAAGAGAGTTCTGCATACAAAGCAGCAGCTGGTATTTCTCGGATGTAACTTCAATATAGTCTGTATCAAATTGACTTTTCTTAAATTTGGTCTCAATGTCATTTTAAAATGCCACTCATTTATTGCTCATCTAGCTGGAGCAATAAAACATATAAACAATGACAAAGTATTTCCATTGTTGAGAAAGGGATTCTTCATCCTTCAACAGAGGTCTACTAGTCTCTTTTGTTCTGTATTTCTTGCACTCATCTCACCCAAGTACTATCATGGGTTGTTCTCATTTAAGGAAAGAATAACTGTTCATTGAATTATGGTAGCCATTCATCATACCTATAATCAACCTCCACACCGCACAGTGATTAATCTTTATAGACCGTCCAGGAGAGTAGTTGTATTTTACAACTAAGCAATTCTGTTTTCTTAGATAAAACAAGGAATAGTCATTTCCCACTTAAACTTTCCTTGCTTTGCACCTGGCTCAAATTAATATTTGCCATATTTTTTTTCCCTTGTGGAAAAGGATTCAATCTAAAACATGGTTTCATGTGAAATAATTAGGGTTTGTGAGGTCTTGCAAATAGTGATTTATTCTAATTGTAAAGAATACTGAGTTCTTGAGCAGCCACAAGAAAAAGAGTTTACACTTTGCTTCTTAAATCTCAAGTTTTTACACAAACGTAGGTGTTGACACAGAAAAGGGCTTCATGAAATGCTCAAATTTAATCATGTAAATACTCCCATTGATGTCAAACGGTTTAAAATTAAGCAAACTTGTAAATGCTTTCAACTTAGCTACCGTATGGACTGAGACCATGGTGACACAGATAGAATCTCCAGGGCAAAAAATAATTTGTGCCATATTCATGAGAGTTAAGGAGTTTATAAGTTCAGGGAGCGCTGGTCTGACTATCCCACATTTGCACATGTTCTATAAATCTAGTGGATATGCCCATTCAAAGAAAAATAGTACATTGAGACTCCACAGCATCATGAAGTTCTGTGTAAAATCCAAGACATTACTGAAAATCTAGGGAAAATTACTCTTCTCCTGACAGGAAATATGCCCTTCAAATACTAAGGGGCGTCCATAGAGTGAGCATTCAAAAATTTGGAACTCAGTTATCATAGACTATCATAAGAAGAAAGAGAGGAAACCACAAAGGGCATGTCCACGCGCACATTTTAAATCAAAATAACGCTTGTTATTTAGATAGAAAAATGTTTATGTCCAGACGTTTCCTTATTTCAAACTAAGGAGCTCCCTTATTTCGAAATAAGGAAAATCATTCTGATATAATAAAACCTAGTTTGATATCAAAATGAGGGTTATTTCAAAACTGTGGTTTTGAAATAACCCTGTCTGGCTCTGTTATATCTGCTGGCCGGGCATGGGGTGCAGGAGCCAGCTCCCCCCGCTGCCCTAGCTTGCTGGCTGAGCGTGGGGTGTGGGAGCTGGCTCACCCCACTACCCCAGCTTGCCGGCTGCTGGCCAGGCGGCGGGTGCGGCAGCCAGCTCCCACATCCGCCACCCAGCCAGCAGCCAGTAAGCCGGGGTAGCGGGGGGAGCTGGCTTGGGGACCCATTGCCTGGGCGGCAGCCAGGATGCCCCATGGTTCCTCCCCTGCTGCCTCACCAGCAGCGGGGGATACAGGGCAGGGGGATCTCTGGTCTGGGGGCTTTTTCCCCTGCCTAGCTCTCCAGGTGAGAGCCACACAGGGAGTTGGGTGACAACATGGCCCTGCCAGGAGGCCATGTTGACACACCTCCCATGGTGCCCCTCTCCTGAATTGAAACAGCAAGCCCCATGTCCGGACTTGCTATTTCGATTTGGTGGTTTTCCTTAATTCGATTTAAGTTAAATCATATTAATGATTTTATTTCGAATTAGCTTAGTTCAATTTAACTTAAATCAAAATAAGTGTGTATGTGTGGACAGAGCCAAAGGTAATAAGTAAGTTATATTTTTAACCAAAACTACTCACAATTGTGTGAACCAAGAATATGTTCAAGTGGATTACAGATTTCTGGAAATCCAAGAAAAATATAACCTTCATGTATAATGTGGGTGTATTTTTATAAATATGTGGGGGGGCAACCTTTATGTCGTGATTTATATCACTTTCACTAACATACATGATTTTCAATTTATTTCTCACCTATTTCTCTAATAAAACAATAAATCTGAGAATTTTTGCAGCATAAGTATATAAATAATAATAAATATGTACTATTTTGCAATGTAGTAAGTAAATCCTTTTAAAATACTTCTCTTTTTCAAAGCCATGTTTTGTTTTGTTGTTCTTTTAAACCTATCTCACTCTGTTTAACTTTTGAGTCCTATGTCTAAAACCTATGTGCACCACATTTAAAATGTAGGGGTAACAAACCTCAGCATGACATTTGTAAAATGCACATCTGTAAAACCTCTAGTTTATAAGACTCTTCTAGCAACATACATTTTAAATATATTTAATGGATAAGGACAAAAATTCATTACAGCCTAGTGAAAAAGAGTTTTATTTCACATCTGTAATTGCATCAGATCCACATTTTGCTAGAAACACCCTACAGGCCTCTGAATACATCATAATTATATCAACCAGTTCTTAAGAAGGGTCTTAAAAATAGCAGGAACATTTAAAAAGTAATCCTCATTTATAGACCTGTCATTCTGAATTTCACATAGACACATAGCTACCCCACCACTTCATTTACAGCCAGCTGTAGCAGGAACAGCAGAAGTCTGTATGACCAGCTTTAAAGCTTTGTTTTCTTTGGGAAAGAAGTTGACATGTTACATTTATTATATCATTACACTACAGAATTTAAGAGAAAATGATAGCTTTTCAGTAGTGTTTTTTGTGGGGACTGGGGTTTACCCATCACATAGAATTTAATTAAGAATTTTCTTTAGGATATTTCTAAAAAGACTACAAAGAAGAAACTTGAATTCTTTTTGAAATGCTATAGACCTTACATTAATATCTATGGAACCTTGATGGTTTCATCTCTCATCATTCTAAGCTTTCTACATTATGAGTAGGTGCGTCATTCCCAGTTTGTATACACACTCACATAACTCTCATCAAGCTAGTACATGTGTAAATAACGATGTAGGCACAGCAACATTGACGGTGGCAAGGTGGCTTAGTTGTGCTGAGTACAAAACTGTCTGAAAACAGGATATGTACCTGGCATAACTAAACTGATGCTGATGCTGCTGCCCATGCTGCTGTAGCAATGGTACTATTCACTCTCATGCTACTTCTCACTAACCTAGACTGGGTATGTGTACACAAACTAGCCTGTAGCTTAGCTGTAGCCTTAAAGACTTTTCTGTAAGGGGGTCGTTTTCTAAGAAGCAATGGGCAAGAAAAGAGAGAGAGACGCCTTTTCCACAGCTTCACTGGTCTGCAATTGGCGAACTGTGTGGTGGTGCTCTAGTGCCCATGCTGGTTAGGAGCAGTTGTGTTATGTGATACTGCAGTGGTGGATTTCAAGTAGCAGAGCTAGAGAGGTCTTTTGTTGTATGTTGGCCTTTACCTTTAGCACTGGAGATGTGGTTTTGCTGAACATAACCTAGCTCTGGCAGGCCTTCACTTTATTCCAACAATGGATATAACTGTGAAAGAAAAACTTCGACAGATTCTGCCTCATGATGGTTATGAGACATCAGCTCTTCCCTTCAGAATTTTTCCAAGTTGCTTTGCCTTTTTCATTGCATAAAATACTTTTAAGCATAAAAAGCTACCCACAGATGTCTGAAATATCAAGTTCTACACATTTTCAGTAAGTGTGCACTTCTGACCCAACTGTGAACTGGAAGTAAAGCAAAGAAATTCTGACACAAACCCCTCCTGCCCCTGTGTGCACACACCTGCAAATAATCTCCTTTTCCAGTGCCCCAAAGATCTTCACTCTCTACTTTCAAATCCCTGCTCAAAACTTCTTTTCTCCCCCCACTGCCCACTTTGCTTCCTACTGCTGACTTCTGCTTTGGTGTTATTCCTTTTTTTCCCTCACAAGATGGGAATTTATAAGCTTCATTCACAACATAACATGACTCCCATTGCTGTTGTTTTTCCCTTCCCTACCCCTTCCTTTTACACCATTTCCTGGGCTTATCAGATTTAGACTGTACATCCATAGGACTGGGCCCACATACTTTTTTTACTTCTATGAAACACGATGCAAATGTATGCAACCAGATAAACATTATTGGCTTAATACTTAGCTGGTGTATGTACATTGCAACTGGGAGTTCTCTTACACTACACTAATTTAAATAAATTGAAAATCGGGTTCATAATAATTTTAGTAGCCCATGTAATCCCCTCTTTAGTGTTACCTAAATGAAATTTAGTGTTACCTTAATAAAACAAGAATTCTAAGCAGAGAGAACTGTATATTTAGAAAATGAGGCTAAGTTCTCTGTGGTAAGTCTTGTAGCAGAATGATCTTTTATGTATTATCTCTTCATAACAAAAATGGTTTGAATATTTTGATCATATACTTACATCAAGAGCCACAGACTGCTTTGCCCAAGATTTCTTCACTTGGTCATACATTATTGTGTTGTTGATGCCCAGGCCACAAAAAATAACAAAAGCCTAACAAGAAAGAATTCATTTAAAATACCAACACAGGATGAGGAATAAACTAGAAAACAGACATATTGTGGAAATAGCTGCATTTAGATTAAGGACGCGTTAGCTGGAGAATGTAAAGCTGTTCTGTGAGAATAACAATTATGAGAAGAATCTATTTAAGTAACAGTACAGTGTTTTCAAAACAGCCTGCTTTCAATGAAAAGCTCAGTTGTAACACCTGACCTAATTCTAAAGCTAAAATGAGTAATCTCTTGATGTAATATAAGCCAGGTCTCACACTCTCACTTGGAATCTTGCCAAGTAGACTGATATTTTATCTTAAGTGAGCCAGTGACTGGCAGACATGCAGTAACTATCATAGTGTGCAAAACCATTTATATATAAAATACGTCATGTTCGTCATATCTCCCAATATTGTATAGGGACCAGAACACTGACAAAGTACTGTTTTCATAATATTCTTTGTCCCTCTCATACACACACAAAGTAGAACTTAATTTAGTATGTTTAAGTAATTCTGTAACCAAAAAACTTGTATACATGTAACAAGCCACGTTATTCTGTGGGTTTTGTATAGGCCCTGACTGGAGCATTTGAATGCTACGGCAATACAAATAAACTATTCCCACACTTAATTTGGTCACAAATATACCAACAATTTATACATGCACTCATAGTGAAAAGTTAGTTAGTACATCTGGGCAGCAAAGAAACTAGATCAGAGATGCTAGAGAGGATTATGTAGTAATTATGACTTTTAAAATGATCAGTAACATCAGTTTTTAATGCCTCTTATTAGTTTTTATTTACAGATGTACCAAACCCCATATCTTAACTTCCCAATTTTTGGAAAAATTCAGAGCAGGAGTCCAGCTTTGTAGTTTTATCCTATTCCATTACATGTCAGGGCCAGAATCAGATCTTTATTTCTATTTGTTGATTAATAGTGTGAAAGATGAAACAGGAAATGGAGTGGGGGGCAACTCTCCCAAACAGCTGCCACTGATAATAAGCTGGAACCCAAACATATCAGTGAAGAACCTGCTGATAAGGAATATAGGCAGTGCAAGCCTTTTCCTTACAAGTGAGGTTTAAATAACACTCAGTACCCAAAAATACAGAATTTATGCTGACAAGAGTACAGAATTATTGCCATATTAAATGCATCTTACCTCAAATAATCTCTGATCAGCATCATCAAATGGTTTCCCATCAAGCCTGTTCAACACTTGAGCTACCCCTTTAGAAAGTTAAAAGACAAAGCTGTTAATGTATATTAATTCATAATGCAAAAATTCTGAACAGTAAGCAAATAATATCTGAAAGCATCATTGTTTAGTGTAAAAACTAAATCCTGGCATCAAAACATCTTTCAGCTCTTTTTCTCCACTGTGCAAGTATAATATTGGCAATTCACATAGAAATTCTGAGTGTGAGCGATTAAGACCCTGAGTCAGTGAGGTACTTAAGCATTTGACAAACTTTAGGCACACAAATAGTCTAAAAGACTTCAGGGCACATGCCTATATAATTTGCTAGATTATTGCCTTCATTCCTAAATTTTAGCTAATTTATTATGACCCACATATTCAAGTATCTTTTTCCCCAAGACTGGCTCAACCATTTGCTGAGTCAATAACTAACTAATTCTATTAAGCAACTCATAGGGAAAAAATCTATTCAAGCTGGTGGGTCTAGATAAGTCAATGCTGAATTTCTTTGTGAAAGACTATTCCTTCTATTTTATTTATAGCCCTCCCAAAATATTGTAAGATTCGTAGCTGTTTCTCTTTTGTCTCTTTCTATGAAACAAACATCATATCCCACAATTTTTTAAAGGCAAAATTACCATGCTTGTACTGATTGGTAAAGCACACAGAGCCTGAACCTATTGTGTAAGGAGTGAACATCACAGCTGCAGCCTACTTACAAATTTCAACTCTTACTGATCACCTGCCATCACATATGGGGCTATGGACCAGATCATCAGCTGCTGTAAACTGCTGCTACTCCATTGACTTTAACTGAGCTATAAGAATTCAAGAGAATCTGGCCCTATAATTTTAGTGCAGTGGTTCCCAACCTATAGTCCAGGAGCCAAAAATTTCCTGTGGAGTTGCCTGCCACTCAGCTCCCAGTGGCTGCAGAAACAAATGGACTGTGTTATCACAGGGCTAAAAAAACCTGTGCAGGCTCCTTCCTGCAGCCAAGGGGATGGGAAATTAGTGCTCCTCTCCCATATCTGTAGAAAGGAGAACAGCAAAGCACTCTACCTTGGTCCCTAGCTGCTGGAGCCAAACGGAGGGGAGCACTGATATCCTGTCCCCCTGGCTACAGAAGGGAGCTGCTGCCTAGGGACCCAGGTGGTGCTCATGAACTACAGGACACGTGCATTTTCTCCACTGCAGCCGAGAGGATGGAAGAGCTTCCTTCTTGAACTCTTTCCATCTGGATGCAGTGGGTGGAGGACGGCTGCCTCCTGGCAGAGACTGGTGCCCCTTCATAGAAGTAAAAATTGTATCTGTGGCTCTCGAGCCAAAAAGATTGGGAACCACCGTTTTAGAGGATCTCCCTTTTGAGTGCAAAAATCAGATAACTGTTTGTCTAATGACATCCTTATAGATGGTACTAAGCATGTTCCAGGATCAGACCAATAACTGTCTCAACTGTGCACACAAAAAGGAGACCCTTGAATATTGCCTCAATATAGCAGAGGGGGTGGCTAGCCCCCTGGGGCTCCTAAACAGGATTTTTTTTTTTTGCATCTCCCTCAACAAATACTAAAAAAGCAAATGAGGGGCCTCCTTGAGCTTCTTGGAACTCTAAACAATTACTTAATCTGCTTATGCCTAGCATCAGCATTGCAATATGGTCAAAAAGTTTTCATGAAAATTGTTAGAAGAACCTATCAGTTTTCATCTTTCACTTTGAAGTTTCAACAAAGGAATTATGTCAAGTAAAATAACAAAGACGTAACTGGAAAGCTGCAAAACAGCCCATACAGGATCCAAGTCAAAACATTCCTGATTGAATACTTAGCATGCACCCTAGGTATCATAACTACTTAACAATATTCAGCTGGGAAAAGGGTACTCAAAATTAAAAAGAGAGGAGTAAATGCATATTAGCACAATAAGGTTGAACTCAGTTATGAGAAATATCTTACCAATTATTTGGTGGTTGCTATTCCATATAGGAACACAAAGAACAGACTTTATGTGAAAGCCAGAAAACTGGTCAGCCTAGGATGTAAGAAATGAGAACTTTAGCCACTGGTACAGTATTTGGTAGCTAATTATAGTCCTCTGATGTTTCACTAATAGTAATGTACAAGGAGGACTTCAACGAGCTCAGAGTTATAAATCTGTCTAATTCCCATGTGGGTCAAATCCTGCAGGCCTTACTGAAAGAAAACACTTATAAAAGCCTAATCTGTAGTAGGATTGCATGCATGAATATAGCAAGCAGGACTTGGCTTAAAGTACTGGCTGAATGAGGAACTATACTATAAACCAGGCGTGGCCAAACTGTGGCTCAGGAGCCGCATGTGGCTCTTGAATGAAAAAATGTAGCTCCCAGAAGAAGGTCAGCAAATCAATTTAGTAGGTAAAAGTATATGGCTATATGCCTCAGTGAGGCTCTTGAAGGTTTAATAATCAACTTGTGTGGCTCTTGAGTTCCAAAAGTTTGGCCACCCCTGCTATAAACTGTCTTAACATATACAGAAACACAGCACTTATCTCAGAGAGCTTACAATGTCTGGCTCTTGCTTTGAACTAAGAACTAAGTGTGATTGAGACAATGCCCAGTCATTTGGATAACAGCTGAATAGAAAGGTTTCAAGGAAGAGCTATGCCAAAAGGAGATCATTCATGAGTCATATATAGTAGTATCTTAGGAAATGAAATATGAATCACCTGCCATATGGGATAAAAAGAGGGGTATGCTACCCTCTCCAACGGTTAATCTGAGACTGGGTTTGACAAACAGCCATTAAGTAAGAGAGGGGGTATATAGATTAAGAAAGATTTGCAAAGGGAAGGCAAGAAGTGAGCTGGGAATTGGGTGGGAGGAAAAAGGCAAGATCTGGGGAAACTGAGGGATGTGGTCAAAAATCAGGATGAGAGATTTACTATGCAGATGTTGCTTATAATTCAGACAAGACCTTTTGCCTCCCCTGCTAGTTTTGAGGTAATACATTGTATATGAAGCTTTGCAAAATACTTTTAATGCCATTCTCTGTTTTCTGTGTCATGCTCTGGAGTAAGCACTGCAAGACATCCCAAGGGAGGCAAATGATTCTTCAAACTCTGAAGAGAGGTTGAAGGGAGCTAACAGGGTGGGCTGAGACTAGCTGTGGTTCTCAGTCAATGGTAGAGATCAAGAGATACTGCTGGTGCTATTGTCAACCCTAAGCAGGAGATGTGGTGAAAGTCTACAAATAAGAGATGAGTCTGAGGTGCAACGATTACAATTCTGTAAAGAAGCGATGTACTGGGAACAGATGCCTTCTCATATGCTGCAATTTCAAAGTCTGCAATGTGAGCAGCTGCATTCTGACTACATAATGACCTCCAACTGAGGACTTGGGGGAACTGCCATCTGTAAGAATGGGAAGCAATTCAGTTTACTATTAGAGTTAAATCTTGCCATCAATACATGTATGGAAATTCTGATTGAAATCAATAGGGAGTCCCATATAAAATCCATGAGAGGACACAGCCCTATTAGTCTTATGACTCTTCTGTGAAGAAATGGGTAATTATATTTAAGCAGAAGGAGGAGGATGTGGAAGGTACTGAACTCGGACTACCAACTGAATTTCCTTGCAAGCAAATAAACATTGATCATAACTAACAACGACCTTCAAACCCCTCATGACTGTGTCACATTTTGCCAACTACCTAACAAAAGTCTTCCATTTACTTGATGCAAAGTACAACAAAGATAGGAAAACTGAGGAAAAACATTTGTCCTAGAAATTCATCAAGATTCAGAGTCCAGTATGTTTGAGTACAAATATATATATAACTGAGCTAGCCTTCAGCTAAACTCAACTGAAAGGAGTACTTATGACAAGGCCGAACTAGGCCCCAGTAGCATTTTCTGTTTTTAACGTTTCCTATATTGTTGACATATTATTCTCCAAAATTGTGATTTCTGCCCCCTTTCAAAATGGTGGTGAAATAAAAATTGAAAGTGATCACCTTGTGGAAACTTGTTTAATACACCAAGATACCATGTTATTTTTTAAAAAGTTACGTAAGTGTAATACATAAAAGGGGCCTCTTTTTTTGTATTAGTTCATACTAGTATCTACACCAATATATTTTATAATCTCACATATGCAAGTTATAAAACACATATATTTAGAAAGAAATCATATCAGTTATGTGTGTTCTTTTTGTTGTAAATTTCCATACCATGAAGCTTCATAAGGCCCCTTCAATATTATGCAGCCTTTTGGGAGAAAAACCTTCTCAGCTTTCATTATTGTCTGAGTTTTTGCAAATCTTGATGTAGATCTTAAAACGAGCTTAAGGAAAATACCTCAATATTAAATGTTCAGTAAAAATTTTACAATGAGAATTTCATTTAGAGACAAAAATTAGTATGGAGGAAAGAGTTTTTTAAAGAATAGTAGATACAGAACAATAGAAGATGCTTACAAATATGAGGGCATATTTCATTTTAGTAATAAGGGGTGATAGTATTTTTGGTGGGCTCTCCCCCCCCCCCATACACTTGCTTGCTTGTTTCCAGAAATCATTATTTCTAACAACTGGCCTTGGGAATTAAGGTTTTATGATGATGCCAACAGAAAACAATTATTACCCTTTATAATTGATAATTTGCATCATTCTTCTTTTATATGTTAGTCTATATCTCTTATTGGCATAAACATGAAGTAAATTTGAAATAAATATGAATTGGCTACATTACTAATCAGAACATGGCATATTAAATGTCTGAGTGCAGACACATTGAGGATATGCCATGTTTTACTTCAGCATATTTCTTTGGCAGGAAATAATCCCTAGGCATGAATTGTGTTTTTCTGAAATTCTGAATAAATTAACGCTAGCATGGTTTTCCTATAAATTACTACAGTGGGAGCACACTTTATATTCTTTTCCATTTTGACAGATTCTGTTGGCATAAGACCTCTTCCGTATGCACAAAACAGGGAGTATCACTGGAACTAATGGAAATGGTCAAAATGGAAGGTGCTTTTTAAGTATGCTCATTGCAGTAATGTAGTTTAACAGGCTCATTGGCCAGAACTGTGAACTGACTTACTGTGAACCCATTCTCCAGCCCTTAGGCAAATCACTAAAGTAATGGAATTCCAAGGGACATAATTCAGAGAGGGATTTGCCCTTCTGTCCACAACTCACTGTTACACAGTTGTTTAAATTTCTAGCTGAGACTGGAATGATCACTTAAAATATTCCATATCAGATATTGCCAGAAACCTATGTGAACATACATGCCAGAAAAGGAGTTTCCATATTGCAGCTCAACCAACAACAAAAAAATTTAAACATAGAGCTAAAGTATTCTCGAGTCTACCTGGAACAGAAACTGAGTTGTAATCTGTGAATTATGGAAACGGACTCCTCATTCTTGAGAGCTGGCTGAGCACCTGCAGATCCCCATAACATCCATCAGAAATGTGGGTGTTCACCTCTGTAAAAATCAGACCTATGGAGTTGATGATGGCTCACTGTCCCCAAGTTATGGGTGGGGGCTTATCTTCCTCCCTGGGAATGATAAGAAATGGTCCTCTGCACATAGTAATAATCAAGATAATGCCTGCCCTCTTCTCCACCAGTGAAAGCATGCAAGAAGCAGCCACTGGGAGTGGGATGAGCAGAAGTGCAAAGCCCTGACCCTGTTGGGCTCTGTGGGTGTTTTGCTAAGTTTGACCAGGCCGGGTGATAGCTGCCATTCCATTTCCCACATTCATGAGAGGTCCTGGCACAAATTAATCACCACCGAGCAGGCATTTATTTATGTTAGTTCTCTCACCTCTGAATGGTTTGAGAGCACTAGCAGATGAAGACTGATTTCCAGAAAAGCTCCTGCTTGCCCAGGAGGCCACTGATACTGGGAAAGTAGCACAGAAGCACAAGCACACTTGTCTGAATGACCCTTATCTCTGTGGTCTCTCAGGAGAGTCTGTGGGCCATTCCTCATCAGTTCCATATGGGGACAAAACCTCTTGCTTGCCCAGAAAGAAGGGCTTGATCAATGTGCAGCTCTGTGAGCCAAAACCCATAGGATTCTTAGGCCAGGAGGCAGAGATAAACCATGCAGCGAACGATTTGGTTCTTAAGTCCTGTCAAAGTTAGGAAAGTAAACCAGTGCTCCTGCTAATTCTCAAAAGTGCTGTTTGCTGGCTTTTCCCCAACCCCAGCAGGCAAACTGTGCTCTAGGAGACAGCTTCACTGGCAGTTGCATGCAAGTACCTGAAATGAAAACCCACTGTGTGTATTTCATTTATGAAAACATCCTAGAACATACTGGTTTGCTAAGCAGGACCACAAAAGCCATTTTTGTCTTTTGAGATCATGTTACTCAGGCGTGGCCAACTGCGGCTCAGGAGCCACATTTGGCTCTTGAATAAAAAATTGCAGCTCATGGAAGAAAGCCAGAGGAAAGCAGCCCAGCCTAGGAGTTTTAAATCTCCTGCTCTGAGCATGCTCAGAGCATTCTCGGGGGGGGGGGTGGGGCTCCCGCCCGTATCCATCTGCCATGGCCACATATGAGGCTCGGCGCGGGGGTCAGCCTGTGGGAGACAGCGTCAGGGCCTGGAAGTTAGGGAGGGGGTCAAGATGGCGTCAAGAAGTGGTGGCATGGTTGGGATAGTATGGAGAAGCTAAGTTTTTACTGTATAGTTAGGCCTAGTTTTCATAGTAACCTTAAGTAATTATTAGAATCTGACATTAGTAGGATCAACATTTACCTCTTTACAATCAAATTAAAGTGTGCAATGAATTTTAAACTTAGTAATTTTGGAGTAGGTAAAATACGACTATATGCCTCAGTGCAGCTCTCAAAGGTTTAATAATCAGCTTGTGTAGCTCTTGAATTTCATAAATTTGGCCACCCCTAATTTTATTCCAGTTTCTGTTTACATTTGGTCTGTACAGACCCTGTATCCCTGATAGCTACCTACTATGATTCTGCTAACAGAGGACATAAAGAACTATCAGTTGTAGACTTTTCAAAACTTAGCTTTACAGATTTCAAAGCACTTTAAAAAGGAAGGCATCATTATCCCCAGTTTACAGATTGGAAAAATGACACACAGGTAGATGATGAAATTGCCTACAGTTATTAGCAGGAACAATGATGTATCCCCTAGATCAGGGGTCTCGAACTCAAATCACCACGAGGGCCACATGAGGACTAGTACAGGGCCACAGGAGGACTAGAACATTAATCTAAGAGCCGCACCACTGAAACCTTTTCATACAACAATATTGCAAATATCAGTAACAATAGTGTCATCCAAGGCCACATGAAATAGCTTTAGGGGCCGCATGTGGCCCGTAGGCTGCATGTTTGAGACCCCTGCCCTAGATAAAATTGCCTTTTGCTGTCAGGAGTGGTTATTGCTTAAAGCCATACTGGTGCTGATAGGCCAGATAGAGGACATATGGAAATAAAAAGATAATTCAGAACAAATGTTCTTATGTTTTATATTTATTTGGCCTTGCTTGACATTTTTTATTCTGAGTTGCAAAAATAAAGCAGTGTATTTAATTTTTTTTAAAAAAAAAAATCTTACTTCAGCATCAAAGCGAGGATCCTGATATGCATCACTGATGTTCACTGGAAGACCCGTGGAAGCAACTAGTTCAGCAATGCTATTATTTATTAGCCAATCAGAATGAGATGATTTTTCCATGCTGTCTCTGAAACTATCATAGAGGCATAGAAAGGGAAGAAAAGAATACAGTCAATGTTGCTTGAAAGTCCAGCAGTTAGTCAGTTTAATATCAGATTGCAATCTCAGAAATTTCTAGATTTGTCTAAATGATGATTTAGTTCACTGCAAACTGGGTTTGAATCTATCTCATGCTAGCTTCCCATGCACTAGTAAATGTTCATGTGCACTCTGCTGCCAAACACTCAACATTCCCTGACATACTTTGATCTACTCTGCTTTTTGAAACCTCTCTTGTCACAAACTGTTTATTTAGACAAGCGAGTAGTCTTGATCATGGAGCAGGAGCCGCCATTCCAGGACCCTGTGTTTTAAGCCCTTTACTAATTCCAGAAACCTTTACTCTCATGCATAGTTTCATTGGGTGAAATCCTCACCCCACTGAAATCAATGTCAAAACTACTATTGACTTCCACAGAGCCAGGATTTCACCCACCACCCTTAACAGGACTGCTTGGGTATGTCTACACGGCACTTTTATTTTGAAATAACACTCGTTATTTTGAAATAAAAGAAATTAGGTCTACATGACGTTTTCTTATTTCGAAAGGATGTATCCCGTCCTTTCGAAATAAGAATCGTTGTTCTGAAAAAGTAAAACCTCGATGTTTTTGAAACGGCCGTTATTTCGGAAGGGAATAACGGCCGTTATTTCGAAACAACAGGTCCGAACAGCTTTATTTCGAAATATCCCTTCCGAAATAACAGCTATTTGGATTGCAGGTTTTCCCTTAATTCAAATTAACATTTTTTAATTCGAATTAACTTATTTCAAAATCCTTATTTCGAAATAACCATGTGTGTGTAGACATAGCCCTGGTGTAAGTACTGCTCATGTTAATAGCAAAATTCACTCTAAATCACTGAGAGGAGGATTATTACCTAGGTACCGGATAGCTGTTTAAAAGTGCAAAACTACATGCAAGTCATCTCAGATTTGAAGTGACAACTGTTTAACATTCAACAATTAAAAAACATTTTTAAAGAACAAAGGAGCTTGAGTTGCCTTGAGAAATAACTTCCAAAATTGAGACAATGCCCTGAGATGAAAGAAAGGAGGCTGTACAGTACCAAAACAGCTGGGTGTTGGTCAAGGAGAAAGGATTGATTTAGTTGGCTATGCTAATTTTCTGCAGACTATTTCACAGATGTAGCCCCTTTCAGAGGAAAAACACTATTTTTAAAAGAGTGTTCCACAAAGTTATAAATGAGATGCTTTGAAAAAAAAAAAGTTTAACAATTTTCATTTGGGACAAGAATTTTGAGTGAATATAGTAAGTAAAATGATTCATAAATTTTTTGACAGCAACCTAAACCAAAATTTGAATATTTCAAAGATAAGTGCAAAATTTAGTTAAATAATTCAGGATTTACTCCAGGAGCACCACAGACCTGGGAAGAAAAGAGTCTTTAAGGGTAAAATGCTAATAACCCATGTACAGCACTTGGTGTGTTTTTGTACCAATTTTATGGGATTTTTTAAAGAGTTGTAAGATTTACATCAAATATTAAAATCTGGACATTATTATTATGTAAGAGACTGATTAAATTCATACTGGATTATGGGTGTCAAGCATCTGAAGCAGCAAATAAATTTCAAGTGATAGAAACTAGTCATAATTCAGGATGAAGCTTTAAAAGTGTGTTGTCTGCATCATCAACAAATATTTTACATCTACTGTATGCAGAAAAAAATTGAGATTTTAGGAGGAAGAATCTCATTATTTAATTCTGGGGTATATTTAAAATCAAGAGGCTCAATCTTTGGTTTCATCAGGATAAAGCAACTGGGAAGCTGCCCTAAAGGGTCAACCAAGGACCCCCAACACAGGAAAAAGAGTTGTTCTTGAGTTGTTCCAGGTTGGCCTAGTAACTTTATGCCTCTTACTCCTCATCTCCTCAATGTAAGATGAGGAAGTACTGGGTGGAGGATAAAACACACAAAACTGCTATAAGTGTGTAGAATTGTATGAGATTGTCACAGCCACAGTACTTTAAGCAGCACATTGGCTGCTCTAAATTATGCCACAAGCTACTTCAGATCCTTGAATAAGATGAGCATAAAGATGTCTTATTAAAGCCACCTTCCCCGCGCCTCAGCTGTATCAAGCATAAACTCAGCACAGATGAGATCTGAGCTGTCAGGACTTTTAAAAGGTGTTAATAATGTGAATAAAAGAAAATATGAAATCTTTTTAAAAAGGGTGAAAATTAGAAATGTTTGGTAAAACTTGCACTTGAAGAATGAAATGACCATTAGAAATTATTAAATTATTTTTACTTTGATACCTACCCACCAAAACAAAATTTTTGTCACTGCAGATTGTGTAGTGTTCTTCATGAATAATAAAAGGACATCACATCTTCCCTGGCCCTTCTCCAGTGCACATAGACACAAAGGCAATAAGAAGACATGGAACCTTATTTGAGCAATACTCCCTTGTAAATAAATGGGAGTTTTGCCTGGGTAAAAAGTGCAGGATCTGGCTCTTTTCAATTGAATCAGTCCAGTGCTTCATAAGAAAATATACTAAAGTCTAATAGACCAAACAGCTGTAAATCACAGTGACATAACCATTACTCTATTAGCATAAAAGAGTTGAATTCTAACCTGTTCTCAGCATCAGCACTGCATTTTGGAGACAGCAACTCAAAGGATTTTGTAAACTTCACCACCTGTCATATTAAAAAAAAAAAGCATTCTTTCTGAACTTGGGATTTTTCATGAAAAATTACATATATATTGAGCAGCAATGTGAAGTAGTTATATTTTAATAATATTTTTAGACAGTGATCTTAGACAATGTTCAACTGCCTATTCCTTAGTGGATTTCTTCGTACTGCTTCTCAAAATAGCATTTTTCCTACAATGTTTTGCTACAGCATACCAACAGACTCCGAATTACTTCAAAGGACCAGATCTTCATTCCTTCACAGTAAATAACTGAAACAGCTAACTAATCTCAGAAACATCCAGAAATAATCAGAGGCGAACCACAACATCAGCTCACCAGATTCACCCCTACTGGACTTCCTCTACTATATGTAATATGGCCATATTGTGTCACCAATTTTAAGTACAATTTCCCATTAAAACCAACTGATTAATCTCAGTGGGGAGTTGCACTTAACAGATGATGGCATACTATGCTCTACAGAGAATATTCCTCCTGGCTGTTACGAGTTGGCTGCAGGTGCCTCCATGACTCTTACGTTTCCCCCATTGTATTGAAATTATGATTCACAGTCCTTGCAGTGACGCGCAATTATCAGACACATAAAGAACTAGTGTACAGCCATAAAGAAATGTTCAATAGACTGAAAATGCCCATGTGTTGCACAGATTCTGTAAAGGCACAAGCTGAAATGGTGCATGAAATCAAATTCTTAATAAGTACTTTTATATTGTTAACCTCCTAGTCTTTAACATGTCTTTACAGTAGAATAATCATTCCTTTGACAAGTGGACAGAATATTCCCCATGACACCATCTTTTCATTGTATGTGAACAGCAGTAAACAGCATGGCTTTTTTATAAATAACATCCACATTTTATTTCCATGGGTTGTTCCAAGCTACAATTAATGCCATAGCTGGTGTCATAAATTTGAATATTTCCCAGGAGTTTATCTGAAACTCACATCCCTGAAAGAGAACACGATGGCATATATCTGGTCCAACAGCATATTTTCCAAAATCACAGTAATAATAATAAACAACAATTTTACATGCGGCCTCAGACAGAAACATGTATCTTTAACTCTCACCACACTTACAATTCCAGAACTGTGAGTCAAATGAAAAGTTTGGAGAACATACAGACAGTCCCGCTGCCTCTTCTATGGCTATGAAAGTCTCTAGGTTTAAAGAGACCCAGTGCTCCAGGATGTGTGTGTAAAGAAGACACATTGTAGCTCTACTGGCCCACTCCCAGTTTTCTACCCAGGGAAAATGTGTATGGGAGAAAGGACAACATTAGAAAGTAGAGGTGGAGCACTCACAAAGGAGGGATACAATGGAGATACAGGATGTGGTAGCCTCAGGGCAGCAGCAACATGATTATGTGATTAAATTTCTACACAGGAGCACATAGCCCCTCACCCTAAAAAAATTTTCACATGAAACCAAAATGTTCTGTATTTGAACAGAAAATGTTTAAGAATTCCAGCAAATATCTGTGAACTTATATTTGAATAAAAATAAAAGATGAAAAAGGACAAAAGCTCTAGGAAATAGTTACAAAGGCAGTTAGTAACTATTTGCTGAAAACACATGCAGGAAGAACTACCATAGATTCTAAAAGATGCACATTACAGAACTGGTTTATGGTTCTTCAGAACTAACTCCTTATAGTAAGGCTGCTTTCAAGTACCACCAACTGGGTAAGATATTAAAATGACAATTTTCACAGTAAATTTCAGGAAGATGATAACAAAGAGAGATTTTTTTTCCTTAGAGCAATTGCACTTTGGAGAAAAAGAAAACAAGACAAAATGCTTTTTAACCCTCTTGATATATATTTTTCCATAGCTATAATAGAGTAGCAGTTTGCTTCTCAGTTAAATGCTGCTATCATCGCACAGGGACCAAGGTCTCAAAAAACCAAAAACTCCAAACAAATAAACTCACTCAAAATAAAAAACAAAACAAGTAAGGGCTATATAAGTAAAGCTGGACCACTCCTCTTGTTGTCAATTCCATAAGGCACTTACAGTGATAACAATAAATTCCTTAAGTGAGCAAACAGGACCATATACAGACGGTGTGGGTTCCCCCAACAACAATAAATTTAAAATGTCTATCTAACTTAAAATAAAAACTATATACTGAAAAAAATCACTGTGCAATACCATACTTACATTGTATATGTAACTAGCCATAATCCATCAAAAATGATGGGAAAAAATCAAAAAAGAATTTATGAAATATTTACTATAATTGATTTATAGCTCTTTAATTACAACATTTTTTTTGCAAAAGTTCTATGGTCAGCTAAAACTCTTCCTTGGTGGTTTGTATCCTTCATATAAACTTTCAGATTTTCATGGTGTCTTCCCCAAGTCAGTGCCACATAGAATTGTCTGAAGAGTCAGCATGAAATATTGGAAACAGCTGAAAGCGTAGCTGAGAGCTTTATAATTCTGACAAGTTCCAAAGGGGCAGCTATGTCACCACTGTGAACCAACCCAGGGTTTCACTGGTTGTTATTGTCCAATTTTTAAATCCTCAGCCATTTCACCTTTATAAATTACAATGAGGTATGCAGCTAAAATAAGGTATATATCTGTGCCATGCCAAGACTCCTAGACCATGACTCAACCAATTGCTGAGGTGACTTAACCAATTGCTTGAGTCATCTCTGACATCACAATGGCCCATCAGGTGGTACACTTCACATCATGCAAACACATAGCAAATTGGTATAGTAGATGACATCACCACAATAAAAACAGGCATTATACCTCTCACTTATACATTCTCCAGAATTTGAATGACCACTTACTGGTGATTCAATGTCCTCCAGGAGTAACACTGAGCATCGTTCACACTTCAAGAGAGTCTGGGCTCGATGCATGATTTTCTTAACTATTTTCTCTAAGTCTGTCTGTTCCTCAAATAGGTCATTAACTACCTCCAGCAAAGCCTGTAGGAGAGGACAAGAAACCATTGATTAGGTTTTAGAGCTAATAAATTAAATGATCTACTTGTAAAGATCTGCAATCTTTGGGTTTCATTCTGATATCATTACATTGATGTAAATTTAAAATAACTCCACTGATGTCTTCATTTAAGCAAAATTCTCACCTATTTTAGTGTCACATCAAGGAGAGTTTTTCTTGAGCAAAGGGTGAGCAAGAACTGAATAATCACTCCTGAATTTGGTCCAACATAAAGCACAACCCAACTTCATTGAAGTCCATGGGAATTTTTTCCCATTTATTTCAGTGGATTTTGGTTTGAATCCGAGAAGAAAGTTTCACAGGAATATTTAGCAACCAGAGTTAATATGCCTTATGATGGTATGGAAAACTTTGTCTTAATAATACATCTGCATGTTCAGATGTATTGTGAAGAGGGAAAGTTTTGTTTTAAAAAACATTATAATTATGCCTTTAATAATAATCTTGTCCCCTTACTTTACTCATTTATTTTAAAAAGTATATTACTATTTCAAACACAAGACATCAAACATGTCTAGAAAGACAAGATATGCAAATATTTTTACATTAGACAATCATGCAGAGCCTGACTTTAAAATTAACTTCCACAAACCCATGTAGAGATGAATGAACCCATTTTTTCTATTAAAAAT
This sequence comes from Podocnemis expansa, assembly GCA_007922195.1. Taxonomy (NCBI): domain Eukaryota; kingdom Metazoa; phylum Chordata; order Testudines; family Podocnemididae; genus Podocnemis; species Podocnemis expansa. Next base: position 44,931,612 of record ML681984.1, read on the forward strand.
AGATATAAAATATAATGAAGAGGTACCAGATGTACAAAATCATTCCAGATGAACATTTTCCATGAAAGATAGAGAAGTATTTGAAGGTGCTGTGCAAGGAAAAATCATTGGGCTACACCCTCAGCTGGTGTAGGGAGGCATAGCCCCTCATAGGGTCCTAAGCTATGTCTAAACTAGAGGGCTCCATTAAATCGACTTAACAAGGTTGACTAAAAGTTGACTTTATTAAATCAACTTAGAAAGTCAACTTTATTAAGTTGACTTAAGCCAGTGTAGCCACCTAAGTCAACCTAATAAAGTCCACTTTAAGTGGGTCCCCTGGCTTAAGTCAACTTTATTAAGTTGACTTAAGTGGCTACCAGGGCTTAAGTCGACTTAATAGTCAATTTAGGTGACCACGTTTCATTAAGTTGACTTAATAAAGTTGACTTAACACTTAAAGTTGACTCTAAGGACAGGAGTTATTTAGTCAATTTAAGCAGGCACTTAAGTCAACCTAATAAATGCCAAATGTGGCCATGGAGTTGCTTAAGTTGACTTAGGCCTCCAGATTTGACATATCCCCTAAAGTCTTGGAGCCATCTGAATCTGGAAATTTACATTGCAATGAAACAGCCCCACTGCCTGAGCCCTGTGAGCTTAAGTTGGCTGGCATGGACCAGCTGTGTGGATTTTTCTTAACTACAGTGTAGACACACCTTAAAAATATTATTCAACATGAATAAGGGTCTCTTCCAATCATAATACCTCATGTTTCATGTGTTACAATCCCCACTAGTCCTCCAACCATCCAAGAAGTCATCTATCAAAAATAAGGAAATCAAGACCTGATACTACTGTTGTAAAGTAAGAAGAGCAAAATATTTTTTTTAATTTGAACAAACTGTCAGATCTTTCCCATACTGCATAAGACAGCAAAGAAAAAGCACAAACACAATAGTCCTTTCCATTTCAGGCAACTTTTAATATTTACCCTATATCAGCACCTTAAGAGTAAATCTGACATGTAAAAGCCCGAATTTAAATTTACAGCTTAACCATACATTGAAACATTTTAAAATATACTTTCCTTTTCTATTTTAAGCATCATTATCTTTAAAAATAATGGGCCAAATTTATTTTATTTTATTTTATTTTTGGTAAAAATCATCTAAGGGCACTGGAATTACGGCACAGATGAATTTGCCCCATCTGGTCTCACTGCACACAGCACTGACATTAAAATGACTCCATATCACTAAATATATAAAAGACAATTAGTAAGCTGAGTCCAGCTAATAAGTAAACTAGGTACAAATGGGAAAATCTTGACTTACATTGATTACAATCCAAACCATGCAAGCTTCTCTGTGTTGTCTGATTTTGGGTTTGCTATCTTGCCAAATCAAATTAAGGTCTACATTTGCAAGACAAATTTTACTTCTTCAGTTAATGGAATATCATCTAAAAATTAATGAAACAGCCAAACTGACAACCAGGTTAATACCAAAATGAGCTTGCTTGAATGACTACCATGCAACATTTTTGTCAGGTAACTTGCACAAAATTTTTCTTCAGACAACACATACTGCCATAGCTGGGAACACAGGCCCTAAATTATAGCCTGCTTAAAATGGACATCATAAGGAATCCTCAAGGAAAGTAAGCAGGTACTAAAACATAATAAACCTTGAAATTTTAAAATAATAGCTAATGTGTATGTAAAATGGCAACTGTACAAACCAATGTTTCCTTGTCCTTTGACCTCCCTGTAGGGTCTATAGAGTTACTGAACATAGGTCACCACAGAGCTGTCAAATGGTAATGACTTTTTTTTTCACTGCTTATTTGAGGTTGAAATAGTGATCAAGAAAGTGAAGAATCTGTGTCTCCAGGCTGATTGCCTGAGCTGTTCAATCCCCAGAAATTACCATATTCTAATGAAGAGTGAATGCGAAACATCTAGAGGGAGGAAGACGATATTCAGGAACTCTGAAGTTCCAAAGGGGCAGCTGTGTTAGTCTAGTAAAACAAAAAAAGCAAGGAGTCTTGTGGCACTTAAAGACTAACAGATTTATTTATTGCATGAGCTTTTGTGGGAGAATAGCCCACTTCGTCAAACGCTTTGAAGGGGGGGACTTACAGAATTGGATGAAAATAAATGCAGGGGAGTGTAAGACATGGGATCAGGTCATACTGCAACAGCAAATCAGCATGTTTGTAAGGATTCAAACTTAAATCACCTTAATGTTTTCCTGTTTAAAAATACCCATCTGGACAAAGAGATTAAAATAAGGCTCCCTCCAGAGTTCATCATCAACACTTAAAGGGAGTCCCTACACAGTGATGTAAAGATTTCACATTTTTATTTACTTCTTTCTTTATGCTGCAACATAATCAGAAACGTCAGCACATTTCTGATATCAGTGGTTACTGTAACAAGGGGAAGCTTCAACATCAGTCTCTATTCCTAAGACAAAATAAGGTTTATGTGCCAGAGGATTTGACTTCCACGAGCTCAAAAATCTCAAATTAAAGACTACAGTTTCATACAACTAAAAGTCCCGAAGAGCAAAGGACAGGTCTTGGCAATGCCTTCTTTCTGCCTCCTATTTAGATAACAATGAAGAATTAATTACAAACAGCTAAATCCCTAAACGGCTACATACATTGACTATATTTTGTTTTAAAACAAAAACAAAAAACCCACCACGGCCACAAAAATGTCTGCCTCTCTCACAAAATTACAATAATCCATACTCAGACCTGTACAGAGGCATGAGACCTCATGGCTTTCAAGGCTACAAAGCAGGGCTCTGCACTAAAGGAAAGGGGAAATTCCTAGCTTCCCAATAGGATATGAAGTAAAGATGTCTGGTCCCGGTAGTTATGAAGATACTTCTCATGCCACTAGTATATATACAAAAACTAAGGCAATGTTTAGAGGTTATTAATTCCTGAAGTGGCATGACTTGTGGGCACATAGGGTGAAATCTTGGCACCATTGAACTCAGTGAGAGCATTGAACAAAGGGAGTTTAGCTGCATAGAAGAGATTTTTAAAAAAGAAGTATAAATAAATATTAGAACACCTTGGAACATTTCTATGATCATTTTTCTGAAAAATATTTGGTATGTACAGAATACATAATGGTATGGTTTAACAATTGTGGTTTTACTCCTTTAGGGTAACCTGCATAACTGAAGCCTTCATCAGTCACAAGGCACTCATCCACTCACAGGCTGATAAAACCCCTCATAGACAGCATTTGCAATCACTCACTTTTACAGATAAATATCCACCTTACAAATCCAGGATGCTTGAGTGTTGGTATTTCTGGAATTTTTAAAAGATCTGAATCTGTGGGAACATAATTCATTCTATTCTGCAGCCTATGTTCTAAACACAGCTATCCCACCACAATAAACTTGAAACTGACATCAGGAAACAAATATCTGTCATAAAAAACAAATTCATCCACCACCGTCTAAGCCTGTAGCCTGAGGGACACTCACTATCTGCTTGAAAGATTTGTGCAGATTACTTTTAAATAAAATATAATTTTGTTCCTTAAAACTCTGTTTTATAAATAATTATGCAGAGCTAGAATTTGAAGGAAAGAAAGGTGACACTGATTTGTAGCTGTCCAAGCTGCTGCTTTTTACTTACTCTGCTTCTTTCATATTCCTTCCTTGAAGCAGCAAATAGCTGGGCATTAGATATGGCAATCCCACAGAATGGGAGGTACATCTGCATCACCTATTTCAAAGAGAAATCTTAGGTTATTAGAAAATACTATTGAATGTAAGCATCTATATTATTCAGCAATGAGATCTGAGGATACTTGGCAACTCTCAAGACTTGTTCTGCACTCTTAAAATCTTTCATTATGAAAGTAAAAACAAAGCAAATTACTTGTAAATGTTCTGTGGAGATAAAGGGAAAGAATTACTCCAAACATTAGCCCCCAGACAAAACCAAACTTAAAACTATTTGGATTTATGGATTGAGCTGGTGAGAATCTTTGCTATTACTCTGACTTGTCCAATGCAGGATTCTCAGCATATGTTGAACTCTGTCCTCAAATAAAGACTACTAAAAGCTTAAAGATTTTGGAGCTTCCCTAAATCACAGGACTCCCTTTTTTTTGGGAATGCCTCTGTCATGGTAGCCTGCCCACCAAAGCATGCAACAACTGAAGATGGCAAGCTCAGCAGAGATTGACAGACCCACTGACTCTAGACATAATGGACTTCACAGGACAGTTGTACTGTGGAACAGAGCACATGAATTATCAGATGCAAGTCAGGAAGCTGATCTATATTCTTAGGGAGAGAAAAAGCATCCAAAAGCAAGCTTTAGCAAAAGGAGGAAGAAGAAAGGAACAGCATCTCTTTGAGTAGAAATGTGGCAAAAGGGGAAGAGAACTCATCAAGTTCATATGCATTTAGGTAAGTATCTAAACTTTTTGAGACTACACGGAATCTTTGAAGGTTTACTGCAACATTTATTTACAAAACACTGTGAAGTGGGACACAGTATGGTAACAAAGTGGCCACAGATTGGATGGCTCTGCATTTCTAAAGAACAAATCCACTGACCAAAGAAAAGTTTAGTATTTTGTGCACAAAGCTCCCAAGTAGTGAGGTGACTTTATAATACCAACAAGTGAGTAAAAACAAGAATTTTGGCATTTTCAAACTGGACGCCTGCCACAACAGCTACAACACTGCCACTGCTGACTTGTTCTGGCCTAGTCCTGTGAGATACTGAGCCTCTCTTAAGAAACACCCCTCAACATCTGCCAAAGTAAATTAGAGCTAAGGGCACACAGACCATTATCAGGACTAAGCCCTCGGAGTCTGACAGTGATGCTGAAGGAGAGGAAGAAAGCAATCAGATCAATAGAGGGTGATTGGAAGAGATACTGGCTAGACAGAAAAAAAAAATCAGTCTATCCTGACATCCATGGAAGAAATAACTGAGGAGATGAACACAAAAATAAATACCACTGACAGAAGAACTGATAGGATGTAGAAAACCAAACTGATTTCCAGCTGAAGGGCATAATGACTACCTTGTTTACAGAACAAAAACCCTAATAAAAATAACTTTTTTGTGGAAAGGTAGGTTAAAATCTTGGCACTCTTATAATGAGCTCCCATAATGCATTAATAGGTATCCCAACACAGATGGAAGCCTCAGGTCCAGTGATTTTTATTGAACACTTGTAGCTTGACCCATTTTGGTATTAGGCCTAGAAAAATAATTTGTGTTGTTGTTGACTGAGCAAAGTGAAGAATAACATTCAACTACTAACATGGTATTTCTGTTTGTCTCTTTAACATAGTAACTATTTAAAGATATATCCAACGAATATCAAAATTTCAGGGAACATTCTAGGAAGAACCCTACTAATTTGGTTGCTACTACCCTTACCACTGTCTTGGTCCCATATTGACCATTTATTTTGTGTCATGTACCTCTATACCAGCTATGGAATGGTCACAGAGCTTGCTTATCCGCAACAGCTGTGTTCATTGTAACGTCCTTTAATGCACTGCTATGTATGACTGAAGTTCATTTAAATGAGTGGCTCTGAAACAGGAGTACATGTATCTAGCAGGTACATGCACAGTTCTTCAGGGGTTGCATAAACTCATCTAGATATTTGCCAGTTTTACAACAGGTGACATAAAAAGCACTAGCATAGTGAATACAAACTAAAATTTCCTAGCGATAATGACTTGTTCATGCTGTTCTATATACTATACACTGAAATGTAAGTAAAAGAAACAGTTACTTACTTGTAACTAGTGTTCTTTGAGATGTGTTGCTCATGTATATTCCAACTCAGGGGTGCGTGCACCACATTCATGGATCACCAGAAAGTTTTCCCCTAAGCTATCTGCAGAGTTGGCTGCAGTCACCAGGGGTGCTTCACCTCCTCCTATATATATCCTGGCCAATCCTCCAGTTCCTTCTTGCCGGAGTTCCAGCTGAGGGGAGGAAGGAGGGCGTTGGAATATACATGAGCAACACATCTCAAAGAATGCTTGTTACAGGTAAGTAACTGTTTCTTCTTCTTCAAGTGATTGCTCATGTCAGTTTCAACTCAGGTGATTTCCAAGACTTACCTTGGAGGAGGGATGGAATTCTTTCACTTTGCTGATTGAAGCACTGCTCTACCAGCTGCCGTATCCTCTCTGGTCTGTTGGACGAGCATGTAGTGTGCTGCAAATGTGTGCACTGACGACCACATTGTAGCCTTACAAATGTCCAGAATGGGCATGTACACCAGAAAAGCCACTGAAAAGGCTTGAGCGTGAGTGGAGTGGGCTGTCAACTTTGGGGGGAGAACCTTAGCTAGCTCATACTAATGCCTGATACATGCCATGACTGAGGATGACAAGCATGGGGAGAACACTGGTTGTTCCTTCATTCTGTCCACCATGGCCACAAACAGCTGGGGAGACTTGCTGAGCAGTTTAGTGCAGTTGAGATAAAAGGCCAAGGCTCTTCTCACATCCAGTGACTACAGCCTTCTCTCCTCTTCCAAAGCATGTGGCTTTGGGTAGAAGATCAGGAGGACTATGTCCTGATTCTTATGGAAATGGGAAACCACCTTGGACAAAAAGGCGGGGTGGGGGTGAAGCTTCACCTTGTCCTTAAACGAGACCACGTAGGGCGGATCGGCCGTCAAAGCCTTCAATTCTGACCCTCTCTGGGCCAAACTGACTGTGACTAGGAAGACTAACTTCCATGACAGGTATAACAACATGCAGGAAGCCAGCCGCTCAAAGGGAGGCCCTGTCAATTTGGACAGGACCAGGTTTAAGTCCCACTGGGTAATCAGAGGGCGAACTGATGGGCAGAAGTAGCCTTTGGTAATTGGTGGCCCTAGGCAGGGGCCGCATGTTTCAGACCCCTGCCCTACGGGAAGAGGTAGCTTTCCCTTGATAGGGATAGGGAGGCACCTGAGAGTGGAATTGGTATCTCTGTGTCATGGGAGTATGGAGCCCTAGAGATTTCAGCATTGCGCTGGAGTCTTTCAAGGTCTGGAGCTTGGTGTCTGTTTTAGCCAAGAAGAGGGCTGGGCCTTCAAACAGGAGGTCTTGAAGTGTAGATTGGACCTCCTGGGGAAGGCCAGACGCCTGAAGCCATGAGCTCCTTCTCATGGTAACTCCCAATGCCATAGTGTGCTGGGACATTTTTGTATTTTTATGTATTTTGTAAGCAAATTATTCTAAGTGAGATGAAAATGGGGGGAAGCAAAATAAGTCAGACTCCTGAAGGGGGTATAGTAGTGTGGAAAGGTTGAGAATCACTGGTTTAAATAAAACAGATAGGAAGTCCTGTGGCACTTTTAAGGACTAACAAATGTACTTATCACATAAGCTTTCATGGGTGTAATCTCACTTCAGATGCATGACATGAAAGCTATAGCATGTCAGGTGAAAAAATACAGAGAAGGGTAAGTCACAAGGTCAGTTCAGGCTTTTTCAGCAAACCAAACAAGTTGTTTTGATTCAGACAGTGTGGAACAACAGATAAGAAGGTGAGAAGGCTAAAAGAGAAGAGAATCACCTTTGGTAACGAGTGAGCCAGCCCAAATCTCAATTCAGACTTAAGGTAATGGTGTCAAGTTTGCATACGAATTCCAACCTGCAGTTTCATGTTGGAGTCTCATTTTGAAGCGTTTCTGTTGAAGCATTGTACCTGGATGCACGGGAAGGCTGAAGTGTTCCCCTATCGGGTTTTGTGACTTTGTACTCACCCACAACCATTTCAGATTAAATGGACACAAATCAGATCTCAAGAACGGTAACATTTGAAAACCAATTCTGTGAAAGATATGAGTTTTACAGTGCTTAGAAAGTATTCATTTTGTACTCATAGTTTTTACAACCCACAGCAAAAGAGACAAACACCCACACCCACTGCTCTCTTGCAAAGACTTTGATGTGTGGTTCTTTCTTGTAGAGTTTCTCCTTAAACTAAAATGATTTGTTTTTGACAAGAAAGTAGATTTGCTCTTTGTCCACAGGAAGGCAACAGTTGTTCTAGTCTTCATGGCATCAATCCAAATGCTCTTTTTTCATTAAAAAATGGAAATTGGAAGGTTTGAATGCTCATAATCAGTGGGAAAGGCCATTAAAAATTAAAATGAAAAGTAAAAACACATCTGTAATGTGTGATCCTGCCAGAGAGACAAAAGAGAGGAGCATGAAGGGCATGTCCTCAAACAAACAGAGAGGAGGCTTGTTCTGCCAGGATGGAGGGGAACTTAAAAGGGAAAATGTGCCACAGGAAGGGGTAGCAAAAAGAAAAGTGCTGCTCTGCCTCAGACAGGAGAGGCAGGCTCGCTGAGAGGGAGCCAGCAACCAGCCTCATTGCTCCTGAAACTGCATGACCCAGCCTCAAAGCAGTATACCCCTCAGGGAGAGGCTAGAGACAGACCCTATTTAGCGTAAGACCAGTGCTTTTTTTTTTTTTTTGAAATGCCAGTACTCCTCTTTCCCCTGCTGACCCTGCAACTCGTACCTACCCACTCCCCCTCCTACCTACCCGCTGGGCAGTGGGGCCAGGAAAAAAGGTACTGGTAAGCAGGGCCATAACTATGGCAGGGCAAGTGGGGCTTTGCCCCGGGCGCGCCAGAGTGGCTCCATTGAGCCACTCCTTAAAATGGCGTGTTTTGCGCCGCTTGTCCCAGGTACTGACCATTGTAAGGGGTGCCGTAAACTGTAGTTACCGCTCTGCCAGTAAGAGAAGAAAAAGGGAAGAAGACTTTTGTTTGTTTGTCCAAGAACTCCTTTGGGCATCTACTGGAGGGGAGAGAGGAAGATTGTATGAGGACATAAAGTGGAGTCTGGTGGGAGGGGTGGAAGAAGTGTTGAAATGACCCCTTCCCACACATGAAGAAAGGAATTAAACTTTCAAATTTTATTATAAAAATTGCAGTCTGAGAATTTAACATCTCAGTTTAGTTTTTGTTTTTTATATAAAACAGAAAATCCTGTTACTAGCAATGCATCACTGAATACCATAACAACAGAAGAGATCTGGGAAGAAAAAACTTGCTTACAAGAAAAATTAACTCCTTTGACATATTCATAAGTTTTTATTACTTTTAAACTACCAGAATATATGATTTTTAGAAATTAATTCTGCACCCATTAGAGTCAGGAGCCAAACTTCTGTTCTAGACCAGATACCAGGTTGATGGCAGTGGTATACGATTTCATCCCATGTATTTTCAAGCATCACAAAAATGGTTCATAAGAAGCACAAATTACTGACTTGGAAGACTAACAAGCATTCAGCAGGCCTGATTCTGCATAGCTGTGCACCCTGTGTAATCATTTAAACCTGTGAAAAGTTGCTATACAAAATATTACTAGCTGAGAAAAGTGTTGTGTTAGCAACTTTGCTCATCTATAGATGACTACACAAGGTACAGTGCAATGGATAATCAGGCCCAAAATATTGAAAATTTTACAATAAAGCATAAAATGAATGACTTAAATGTTCAAAATTATTATGTGATATAATTCAATATCGTATGGAGAAGAGCCACCAGTCTTTTATAGCAATTACGTCACTTTTTTAAAAAACATTTGGCAAGCTGAAAATCTGCTGGCACTCCTATTTTGTCTTTTCTGAGCCATATATACTGTAACTATTGCCTCTTAAACAGTCTCTGCAAAACTGCAATGCAGTAATCGATATATCACTCATGGTTATTAACATTTTTAAAGGGCCTCTCTATTGCAAAATCACAAAATGGAATAGAAAGCAGTTATCACATTTTGGCTTCAAATAAGTAATTAAATATGCATTTACAACTGCAATAGCTAAACACCTGTCTTTGGCTACATTCTGTGGTACTTTAGCAGAGAAGAGATATTCAGAAGTACAACTAAAGAACTTGGAGAATGGCAACTGGCTCTAAAAAAAATATCTAATTGTGTGCTGATCACCCTTCTACATTTTAGCCAACTATTGTGAGGACCCGATACTCTATCAGATCCTTTAGTAGTTTTGCTCCCAAAAGAAAATGTAACAGCTAAAGAAATGTCATTATGAATTTGATTGCTATTCTCCCCTTCCCTTTTTCTGACTGATAGGTAAGTAATAAAAGATCCTCTGGCACATCAACATAAAAGGATACTGCACTATGTTTGCCAAGATTTATTTAACTATAATGTATGTATATTTTCCCATCACTGATGGCTAATAAAAAGATTTTTCCTTAAGTAGATATGTCATGTTTATAATAAACAGCACTATGCATTTCATTGATATTACAGTCCACAATTTTTTACATTTGAATTCTGCAGCATGAAGTGATCCAATATAAAAAATATTCATTTGAACTGTGGCATTACTAAATAAACTGGACAGGAGAAGCAGAGGGAATAGAAAGAAGTCCTATTCTTGGTCACAGATATGTTGTCAAAAGCCACAATGAGTTGAAAGAACACAGAGACAAATGACAAGTTCTTTTTAATTTGCTCAGTGTGACACAAGAACATTTTAAGGAGTGGTTTCCCTGTGCTTTCTTTGCTGTCCCTTCTGTACTACAGAACAACCTGAGGGAACTTAACTGTCACAGTCTGAGTCTGTGAATGTTTTATCAAACACTATGGTTTTGTTGTACAAGAAACTCTATCAGCTCCGATCTGATGTTACAACTCTTAAAGGAGCTGCTGCTAACAAGTCCAGAGCTTGAGTGAGGAAAATGCACTATATCTGTACTTGACGGTGCAAATAAATGGGATCACAGCTGTGGCCTACAGTCATGCCAAGAGTGTGCATCAGTGTGAAATTAAAGGAAAAAATGCAACTTATTGCACAAACCATTCAACAACAGATGAAGTTACTTATCAATGCTATATCCAATTACCAATCCAACACACAATGAGCAAGCATTTTTTTCAAGCTGGAAAAGTACTAATAGTATGAAAGGTAATTTCTTACCCTATAGTTATAGAAACTGGAAGGGACCATGAGAGGTCATCAAGTCTAATCCCCTGCACTCATGGCAGGACCAAGTACCCTCTTCAACCATCCCTGACAGGTGCTGGTCTAACCTGATCTTAAAATCTTCCAATGACAGAGATTCCACAACCTGCCTAGGCAACTTATTCCAATGGTTAATCAGCCTGACAGTTAAGAATTTTTTCCTTATGTCCAACCTAAACCTCCCTTGCTGTAATTTAAGCCCATTGTTTCTTATCCTATCATCAGCAGTTAATAAGAAAAATTTTTCTTCCTCTTCCTCATGACAACCTTTTAGGTACCTAAAAACTGTTACCATGTCCCCTCTCAGTCTCTTCTTTTCCAGACTAAACAAACCAGCTCTTTCAATCTCCCCTCATAAATCAAGTGCTCTGGACCTCTAATTATTTGGGTTGCTCTTCTCTCCACTTTCTTCAATTTGTTCACATCTTTCTTGAAATGAGGTACCCAGAACTGGACACAATACTCCAGTTGAGGCCTAATCACAGCCAAGTACAGTGAAAGAATTACTTCTTATATCTGTCTTACAGTACTCCTGTTAATACACCCCAGAATAGTGTATGCTTTTTTTTGGCAACAGGGTTACACTGTTGACTCTCATTTAGCTTGTGGTCCACTATGACACCCAGGTCCCTTTCTGCAGTACTCCCTCCTTGCCCATTTTGTATATGTGCATGGATTGTTCTTTCCTAAGAGGAGTAGTTTGCATGTGTCTTTACTGAATTTCATTCAGTTTACCTCACACCATGATCTTATCCTCCAAAGCACTTGCAACCATCATCTAAATCACTGGTTCTCAACCTAGGGTCTGGGGAGCTACAGAGTTACTGCAAAGGATCTGCAGACACGCCTGGAGCTGGGCCCATTTAAAATCTTGCAGTCACAGAAACATGATAGCACAAATTAACAGAAACAGACCAGCAGCAGTGTCCTTTCCCTGAGCTCCATCTCCCTCAGGGCACAGCACAGCCAGCTCTCCCAGCAACCTGCTCACATTTCACAAAGACCATGGGGCCATTTTGCTAGAATGAAGGCAGGCTTCTCCTCTCTCCCACCTCCCACCACTTAAAGACTAACAAAGTAATGAAGTGGGATTTTCTCCCACAAAAGCTCATGTGATAAATAAATCTGTTAGTCTTTAAGTGCCCCAGAACTCCTTGCTTGTTTTGCTGGACTAGATGACAAGATTTGGTAAGTATCTTCAAATGTATATAGATGCTGTTGTGATTAATAAAATGCAAATACAAAAGTGTTAGTGAATCATTAGTTGTTTGTTATGTACTTTCTTAATCAATAAAATACTAAAAGTACAGCTATTATTATTTGGGGGTCCACAAAACCTTCTGATGTTAAAAAGCGGTCCTCAGACTTGAAAATGTTGGGAACCACTGATCTAAATCATTGATGAAAATACTGAACAGAACCAGACCCAGAACGAATCCCTGTGGTTCCCCACTCATTATGCTCTTCCAGCATGACTGTGAACCATTGATAACTACTCTCAAAGAGCAGTTATCCAACCAGTTTTTCACCCACCTCCATCCAGGCTGTACTTCCCTTGTCTGTTAATGAGAAGGTGATGAGAGACTGTATCAAAAGCCTCACTAAAGTCTAGATACACAACATATACCAGTTCCCCTCTATCCACAAGGCTCATGACTCCATCATAGAAAGCTATCAGACTGGTTTAACATGATCTGTTCTTGACAACTCCATGCTAACTATCACTTAATAACTTATTCTCTTCTAGATGTTCCTTAATTATTTGTTCCATTATTTTTTCTGGTACAGAGGTTAATCTAATTTGCAATAAATGACTGAGAAAACCACTGTGAATGATTCAACTGTACACATTAATAAGAAAGCAAATAAATACACTTAAAAAATTCAAGAACACAAGTTCACAAAATATACATTGTTCATTTCTCCTGGCAACTATAGATTAATTATAATGATTTATAGTGGCATATCACAGTACAGTAGCATCAGTAAACATGCGATAGCTTATTTTATAAAAAATAATGCAATCTTAGTAATAAGCTGATTTATCTAATCTGCTAAGAGGTGGGGAGAGACCACCATTTTTTTGGTGCTGGTTATAAGGGCATTGGGTAAGAGAAGTGCAAGTAAGCAAAGTTATACCATGAAACTATATGTACATAAGGGACATGAGTTCTTGGATATAATTTTTCTTGAATCAATACAACAAAAACAGTGAGGTCCTTTGGCAACAATTAAACTTACCTCACAAACTGACCCTATGCAACAGACAAAAAGGAATATTAGCTTATGTACTCTGCAAAATGTTATCAGAACAGGAAACTTTTATGAAGAGAAGACAAACTGATGAACACCAGTTCTGCTACCTGATTGGCTTCACTTCTAAGTCCTTTTATTCTGTTAAAGAATTGTTTTATTTTAGGTGCCTTCATGGCTACAAAGAGAAATAAGTTAAGGAGCCTCAATATCCAATCACATTCATGTAATTTTTAACTAATGTAACAATTTCTCAAGTTAAAAAACAAGCTACAAAACTCATTTTCTTTCTTTCTTTTTTAAATGATGTAAATGTTAAAACATTCCCAGCTTACTCACAAGTTTTTTGGTTTTGCTGAGTCAGTTTTCCCAACCAATACATGAGAATGTACAAGAAAAAAGGATAGCGTCTCCTTTTCATTGCAAAGGACTTGACAAGTGATTATTGGTGTCAGCCTTCACCCTAAATTTTGGTTACTTCCTCCCTGTTCCATTAGAAGTCAGCTTGTATGGCTAGGTTAGAGGTGAGGGCTGAGTGTTAGACAAAGTTTCTTCCTCTCTCCTGCTTCTCAGAACCAATGAAAAGAATATTAAACATGTAGCAAAAAGCCAAATCCAGGATTGTCTAGGTTAATTTATGTTGTTAAACCCAAGAAACACATAGTTCAATGGGCTTTATAATATCAGATTTGTAATCTGAAGAAATTTTTCAAAAAGAAAAGGACATACACAGAGCAAACAATGTCACACTAGCAAAAAATGTTGATCAAAACCCCTCCCTTCCAAGTTACACTGGTTTTTGTACTTGCTTGCTCCATGGAAAACTACTCTTATTATGGCAATAATACTAGAAGGCGATACACATTTTAACCCCAAAAATCTTAGCTCATAAACAGAGAAGATAGCCTCAGAGCCTGTTTGAATGTCCATCTCATAGAACAAACATGTATCATATTCTTCCTTGATGTTAGTTTGGTTAAGGGTGAAAGGCTCTTTCAGGATCCTAAGTAATATTTCATCAGTTCACGAGACCCTCGTTTCTTTACAGACTCTTTTCTGTAAGTAAGCATTTATCCAGATTCTGTTGTCATAACAAAACCCTTAACCCCTTTCAATCTCAATGACGGTTGCATATGCTCAGCTCCTCTACAAGCAGGCTTACTTTACAGATTTAGGTGCCTAGGCAATTAAATCTGGAAAACTTTAGCTTCAGAAGAACATGGTATAAAAACCCTTGCTTCATGTCCTCAAAATAAGTAAATGGTGCACTATCCCCATAAAGGGTTTAAATAGCATGTAACCACAGAATGCCAACAGTTTAAAATAATAAAACTGAACAGAGGAGACAAAAATTCAGATCCAGATATTTTCAGTGTTGGGGTATATAATTTAACATTTATTAAGCTTTATATAAATGGATAGAAAATCTAGATAATCCATTAATATTTAAACAAGGTAAGGACTGACCTGAACACAACTTTAAAATGTTACAAGGTCTAGTCTGCTCTGCTACACCCTACTCTGTAAATCCACAACTTTACTGTAAATCCCATGTGCCAGACTCATCCTTATGAGCTACATTCCCTACAACACATATGTAATTACCTTAAGGGCAGAGGCTCTCTGTATGACACAGCAAAGTGACATTTCCCAGTCTGCTTTACCTCAGTCCATTTAGTTGGCTCCTGCTCAGCCTCCTGGTAGAAGAGATGTTGTGGGAAGCTGGTGCCATTAAATCCCTCCAGTCCAATTCAAATATACCACAATGAGGAGCTCACAATCTGGGCTGTGAATCAAACCTATTTATTTCAACAGGGTTAATCTGGTTCAAATCAGCAAGCTTAGTCCAAACTAATTTGAACCATGTCTACACTAGTCTTTGGCTAGTTCAAACTAAAAAAACTTTTAGTTCGAACTAGCCAAAGCTTAGTTTGAACTACTTAGTAGATGTAGTCATCTATTATATAAATTCAAACTAGCAGTTAGTTCAAACTAATCACATTTTTTAGTTCAAACTAATTTTTAGTTCAAACTAGCTGTGCTTTTTTAATTTGAACTAAACAGTTAGTTCAAACTAAAAAAAGCATGGCTAGTTCAAACTAAAAGTTAGCTTGAACTAAAAAATGTGTGGCTGGTTCAAACTGCTTAGTTCAGACTAAGCAAGTCCGAACTAAGCTTTTAGGTGTAGGCATAGCCAGAGAGACTTCATTTCTCCTGTTTGTGAAAGCTTTGCTGAAAAGTCAGCAGATGTACAATTTTTTTAGCGGGGAAAGGAAGAAATAGTGAGGAATTTAAAATTATGCCAGGCCAGGTAATCGCTAAATTAGAGTATCTGAAGGATGAAGAAACTCAGAGATCACACAGAATTGATCAGATATTTATTTCTGAGTGGCAAAAGGAGAAAGCATGCTTTCTTCCCAGACCCCACTTTCTAACTTGCCCCGTCCTTTGAACAAAGCAGAAACACGATGTGTGTGTGTGAAGAGATGTATAGACCAATTTCAGTCTCCCTCTACTATGGGACTTAGTGACAGGAGGGAGGGGAGCAATGTACGGTGGGAGGCAATAGTATTATGATAAGTGGAGGAGGGGACTGAGCAGTATAAAAACAGGCCAGCCAGAGTACATGCGTAAGGGAATCAAGCTCCTCAGAAGCATGTCCCTGTACTCACTCCCCCCGCAGACACACACACACACACCTCGAGTAGCATCAATTCTGAGCTCAGTGGTGAGTAGAGGGGGCTTCTCAATGGACTCAACCACCTAGCCCAGCACATGACTTTGGGAGTTACCACCCTGCAAATGATTTGCTTGGGTTTTTGGCTCTGGCTGTTGGAAGCAGCACCAAGTCATTTCTTTTCCAGCATCTCTGCTACTCCCTCTTGCTGAGGTTGTTTATGAAGTTAGTGTAGGGTTAAGCGGGCTTACTAGAAAATGAAAGATGAGAAAATTTGTTTATGAAATAGACATGTTTAAATACCCCCATTTTTTGAGAGAGATGGGTGAAGTAGTATCTTTTATTGAACCAGCTTCTCAGTGAAAAAGACAAGCTTTCAACTATACAAAGCTCTTCTTTAAGCGCCGTGTGAACTGAAAGCTTGTCTCTTTCACTAACAGGAATTGGTCCAATAACAAGCGAACTAACTTTGTCTCACTCACCTTGTCTCTCTAATACCCTGCAAACATTATCAGCCGACAAACACTCCAAATTTGTTTTTTGTTCATCCTGACTTGTGTATTAAAAAACAGAGTCAGTAATACCATTCAAACATTTCCTATATTCCTAAAAGTAGATGCAATACATTAATTTTTTTTATGTTCAAGAATCAATTGCAATGCAGTTAAGTGTGAACACTCACCCAAATCACATTACATTCTAGCATCTGTACAGTGTCTGGCAATTCTTACATCCATGCCTCTGATCAAATCAAAACGTAGCAGCAGTCTGCACTTCCCAGAAACATTTGCCAAAACCACAGATTCTTCCAAGCTAATTACAGGATTGAACCCCTATATTATATGGACATTCTATGAACTTTAAATCCAGATATATATCACCCCGCATCAATGAGAGCTATACGGATGAAGAGCAGTACACAGCTTATCTCTGTTGTTTTTAAAATTCATGTTTGCATGCTATTATTTGTACAGCTCTATAAAATCACATGGTACTTCAGAGTCAAAGAAAAGACAGTCTGCCAGAGCTCAGATTATGTTGTAATATAGAGGCTGGAAACAGCCTTTAAGAGGCCTGGGAGAATTTCCCCAACATAGGTGAAGAGTTGGTCTGCCTCATGTGATTGCCAGCACACAAGGGAACTACTGTGAACTAGATAGTCACCTGTCAGATCCCTACACCATTCTGTAGTAGAAAACAACCCCTCTAAAAAGTCAAACATCAGACTCTTCTGCTGGACCCTGTCCCCCAAAGCCCTCCTGTTGGAGGACTGCTGCACTGGAGGAGGAATAGGGGGCAGGGCCATAGCTCAAAGATCTCCAGGGTGCCTAAGTAATACTGGGTGTTTTTTCAGTCTCTGGACAACTGAGAGTCAGGGAGGCATACATGTGGTTTAATATCACAGCCTGCCCTAGCCTGGAACTTCTGTGGTGCCTCCCCTGATGGTGTAGCACAGAATCTGACCCTGGATCTTCTCTTACCCTTTCCTGAAGCCCTGAAATAGAAGTAGGGTTACCAGATACCAAAACACTGAAAGGAGGACAGGGTAGTACCAAAAGGAGGATATTGGAGGACATGGAGAAAATGTAGTATTAATATAATTGTCATTAACATTTTATGTCGTGGAAAATGGGTAATGATAATGAATTCACGGTAGCATGAAAAAAAAGGAGAACAAGTTGAACAACAGAAATATTCTTCCAGGCCTCCTTCACCCACCCCACTTATTGCCCCCCCCAAATGCCTGCCCCACCACCCCAACTACTGCCCCCCAAATGCCTGCCCCATCAGATCCCTCTTTATTGCCCATGTCTCCACTCCAGCCTCACTCCCCACATCCCAGCTCTCCATCTTCACTTCTTCACCTCCCTTCAGCCCCAAGCCCAAACCCCAACCGTCTCCTCACCTTCCCAGCTAGCCCACCATCCTAACCCCTTCTTCCCCCTGTACCCTGGTGCCCTTTTGCCAGCTGCTCAGCTGTCCCCAACCCTTCCCAGCCCTCCTTACTGGTGGGGCAGGGAAGGGGCCTGTGGGAACAGCTGCTGGAGCTACAAACATGGTGCCAGCCCAGCAAGATGAGAAAGAAAGGGGGCATGCATCCCTTGGGCTGAGGGGCAGAGAGAAATGGCTGGGCTCGCTCCCACCCACAGCAGAGCTGGCAGGGGGACACACCAGAATGCTGCATTCTGGCATGCTGCTCTATTTTTAGGGAGCCCAGCTCAAGAAGAGTTTAGCACTCAAGAGATATTTCCCTTATACTGGTATAATTACAACAGGATGGCAAACGCACTGATAATTTTATTGGTATAACAAAAACAAGAGTCCTGTGGCACCTTATAGACTAACAGATTTCTTCAGGCAAGCTTTCATGAATAGAGTAAAATATAAAACAATGCATATTGCTAAAAAGAAGGAGGAAAGAGACCTATTGTATTGTCATAGCACACAGAACTGCCCACCCGCCACAATGAAAGTGAGAAGGTAACACACTGTCTTAAAATGCTCTGGTGAGAGATCATCTCTTGATAGTGGGAAGACAGTAAAATTGAAAGATGCTCAAAGAACAGCAACAAAAATATTATACCTCTGTATAATAAAAAATAAAAGAATAATGGGATCAGGTCATGTTACTGTATGCCATGTCTTATGTGTGCCTGCTTTTATGT
Source organism: Podocnemis expansa (assembly GCA_007922195.1). Classification (NCBI taxonomy): domain Eukaryota; kingdom Metazoa; phylum Chordata; order Testudines; family Podocnemididae; genus Podocnemis; species Podocnemis expansa. Next base: position 44,950,212 of record ML681984.1, read on the forward strand.
TCAGCCCCTTCTGTAAGTTCCCACCATCTTCAAAGCATACGATGATGTGGGATTTTCTCCCACAAAAGCTCATGGGATAAATTTATCTTTAAGTGCCACAGGACTCCTTGCTTCTTTTGTCATAGCCCAGGACCTGTTTGCACTGCAATCTCAGTATGAATGTGTAAAGCAGGCTTAGGAGCTGTGCCTAACAGCTTCTGAAGGGGGGCAATTAATCTTCATGGGTTTTGTGTTTGCATGAGCACAAATAACACATTAGCGTAATCAAACTATGGGTGCAGGGCGATATGGGTAATGGTATTCTACTGAAGGTAAACATGAAATACTGTTTTTTGTGATATGTTACTTTCTTTATTGTTCAAAATCTGTTAGATTAGTTAAAGGGTAAAAGCTACCCTTAGCAAAAGAAGAAACTTATAAGAGAGGCCACTGCCTATCTCAGCCTGGAAAAGTCAAGACAGGGATGAGGGGGGTTGCATAGCTACTTCTGGAGCTATGCCCTGAGGTATTGCCTCATCCCATTGTCAAATGATAGATTTGGCTGGGCTTCTTATGAGGCCTTTCTTTCTTATTTTAATGGAAGAAGCTGTTTGCAGCTATTTGAGATTTAAGAGCTGAAATCACTGAGAGAAGCAAACCCTCTCTCTGAGCTGAAATTACTAAGAGAGGAAAATCTTCTCTCTGAGCTGAATCACTGAAGAGGAGCAGCAGATGGAGTGAGTGACCAGCGGGCAGAGCCGGCGGGCAGCTGGCATGAAAGACAGTCCCTACATACTCTGGGTTTTGTTGGGGAACCCTGTTTTGCACTGACTCTCCAGATCAGTGCTGGTTTTGCTACTGGATTTATATGTTCTGTTATGCTGTGTGGGATTATGTTGGGAACCTTATTCTGCACTGATTCTCCAGATCAGTGATGATTTCTGCTATTGGGTTTTACATACTCTTTTTCTACTATTAAAAGTTCTGTATAGTACACTCAGGCTTGTGCTTGTGAGTGGGGACGCTTTACCCCTTTGGGGGGGCCCAGGGAATGGTACATGATTTCCCAGAAGACTGGGTGGAGGCTTGAGCCAGTTGGTGCTGTAACATTACTTGGAAATCCCTAGTTATAGAACCTGGCCCTTGTCCTGCCAGCTGGCCCTGGCAGAAGGGTTACATATGTGTCTGCAGTTTGGGTACCGTCCTAAACCCCAACTATCTATCTCATATTAGGTGAGGAGTCAGACAGGTGTATATACCACACAGACAGCAAGGAAGCCAGGGGCCAGGGCAGCTAGCCAACAGGCAGCCCAGGACCAGACAGCTCAGCATTAGAAGCAGGGTCAGGAAAGGACCCGCCGCCACAGGAACTCACAGCCAGGGAGCCTGCCTGGCAGCCTGTGGTCGGAGGCTAAATGGCACTGGCCATGGCAAGAGGGGACACACTCCACACACACCTGTGGCTGGTCAGGGCGGGACCTCCCCAGGCCAGGTGCAGTAAAAGAGGGGAGGGGAGGAGTGAGGTGGCCGGGCTCACTCCTGCCCACCATAGCCCCCTTGAGCGAGCTGGCAGGGAACGTGTTCAGTGCGGTGCATTAATGCTGCACATTTATTTTTGGACTGCTGCCTGGTGTCTGGCAAAAAGCCGGACAAAAAGCACTTTTTCTAAAATGCCTGGAGGATGGAGGATGTCAGGGCAAAAAGGAGGAAATGTCCTCCTTTTGCTGGACATCTGGTAACCCTAAATAGAAGTGACATCCTCCCTACCCAAAAAATCCTTCTGAAATGTGATTTATAGCAATGAAGTCTTAAAAATGTCTTTATATAATCAGAAATCTACTCCTCTTATGTCAACTTTCTATTTAATCTTTAGAAGATTTTTATTTTTATGATGAGATTTACTCATATCTGACATCACTGAAAGTAGGTGAAACTTAAAAAATCTAGATCAGCTATGTTTTGAATTGTTTTGTCATACAAACAAAACACTGATAGGATCTAGTAAAATTATTTTAGCTATGTTTTATCATAGATATTTACAACTTGTATGTTTGTGTTTAGCACTCTGTGCACAAAGAGAATGCTAATCTGTATGTGACCTTGCACAGAAAGCCTCATAATAATAAACTTTGTTGTTTAAATAAATCTGAAACATTAACATCCATAGTAATAACAGTTAGTATAATCACATATTACAATGGGGGTTATATCCTGCCAATAATCAAAGTAGACCCGCCTATAATTAAAGTAGCCTGATGCTTCTCATTTCCCTGATACTGCTCTTTTTCAATTGCTCATCACTTTGCCAATCTTGTAAGTGTTTGGGTTGAAATTTCCCATGCAAGTGTCTGTCTGAGACTAAATGGGGGGTTTGGGAGGGGGGAATTTCAGCCAAAATAGTTAAGTAATTTCCAAGATCCAGGATAGGTTGTTTTATGAATGGTAGAAAATTCTGGAAGCCTTTATAAAAGGTGCCAGCCCTATTGTAATACAACCCATAGTTCTCTATGGAAAGATTAAGGTCACATGTTCCATGTAGGGTCTTATTTAGATTCACTACCTCTAGACAAGTCCTTTGAATAAGCATGGCCATGAGGGAAACAATAACATCTTTATAACCACAGTCTTCATCCACCAGAAAGAGAAAATGTGCAGGACCGACAGAGACAAAAGAAAAAAAAAATGTGTAATTTTAATCACAGATCTCACTTATCAGCTCTCTCAGTGATGCAAAGTTGTGCATCTCCACCTACTGACTTCTCCCTTTTCTATGAGGTGAACTACTAGAGTGTAATTCCAAAACACATCAGTTGTATGTTACTGTGTAGAAACACCTGAAACTTGTGCAGTGTCTTCTGTCTAATGCCTGGTCTACCTAACTACATTGTGCAGGGCTGTGAAAAACTTCATGCTCTGTGTAGTGAACTTAGGTCTACCTAACCCCTAGGGTACATGCAGTGAGGTCAATGAAGGAAATTCTTCTGTCAACCCAGCTATTGCTTCTTGAGGGGGTAGATTTATTAGAGGGACCAAAAACCATTTCTGTCACTGTACCATCTACACTCCATCACTGTGCCTTTCTCATGCTTTTAGTTTAAACATACCCTAAGTATCTTGAAACATTTTACAGACACAAGTGAGCTAAGCCTTAAACACCAGTTTTTTCTACAGCTAGGTAAATGGTTAGGTCAAACAATCTGCCATGGGTCACAAAGCAAGGCTTTGGCAAAGTCAGAAAAAGAACCAAAGCTCCTGGGTTTCAGTTCTGGGCTTAAATCATTAGTCTCATCATTTATGCTTGATCACAGTGGTTGCCAGCCTGTGGGCCAGGGATGCCCAGGGGTCTACGGATATGTTGCAGGGGGGTCCGTGGAGTCTCCCCTTACCAGGGCCAGAATCCAGCTACAGCCCTGGTGTTCCCTGACAAGGCTTCCTTTCCCCTCCCATAGCTAGATCCTGGCAGAGGGATGGGGGTGTGACAGCTCCCCAGCAGAGGCAAGGCCATAGCAGCTGTGGCTCGGCTCCCCAGCAGTGTGGACAATGGTGGTGGCAGCGCTGCTCACCGACTATGCCAGTGGTGCCGCCAGAGTGGTGCGGGCCAGAGTCTGCCCATGTGGGCCAGATTACATAATCAGCCTGGGGGGCTGCAAAGATTTTTTTTGTTAAAAAGGGGTCCCCAGCCTGAAAAAGGTTGGGAACCAATGTTTTATCAGACCTTCCCGGGCCAGTTTATGCACGCATCTAAGGGTGGCAGAGAAGTATGTCCTCTGGGCTTATGGTGCTAATGGTACTATTTGCTGTTCTCATAGGACCTGAGTAATGGTGAATGACATACAAATTTTACATATGACACACATGTATATGTGCATGTTTGCAAAATTAGTATGTTTAAGCCTGAATTAGCAATTTCTTAATTATATGTATAAATTGGGAGGATTATGGAACATTAGGGAGGGCTGGCATCTCTGGTAGCTCTTCCATACAACAGTCTAAACAGGGATCATGCTGAAATAATTAACTTTCTGTTCAGATTCTTTTCATATATGTTTCAAGAAATTTGGTTTGTAAAAGAATCTGTTTTTTCATGTAAGACATCTTTATGTAACAGAGAGACAATGTGGGTGAGTGAGATAATATGTTTTACTGGACTAACTTCTGTTGGGGAAAGAGACAAGGTTTCCAGCTTACACAGACTCTTCTTCAGGCCTGGGAAAGGTACTCAGAGCATCACAGATAAATACAAAATGGAACTGATTGTGTAGCCTAAGGAGTTAGTAGTGGCATAGCTCATCTGGAACAGTACATACTGTCCAGGTCTATAAGGTCCTGGAAGGCTTCTGCAAGAAGCTAACCATCCGGAACTCCAACTGACGTAAAGTGACTGGTGCATTATCTGTAGCACTGAACATATATGAACTTTCTGCATTTTTCTTTTCCTTTCCCACTATAAAACATTATGAATAAGGAGCAGGTGCTGTCACAGGCAAAATAAGAACTTGTATTTAGTAGATGGTGAAAGTAAAATCTGGCAGATCTAGAAAGCACCAAAGTCCCTTCACATTCCCTTGATGCTACTTCTTGTCAGTCAAAGCAATCCAGGTGCTTCTTCTGCGTCAACTAACCTCACCAACAAACAGAAAGATGTTTTAGAACTTTCTTGAGGGGGATCTCATGGAGGTTCTCATCCCATGTGTGGGAATAACCCAGATAAAGGATTATGTGGTTCATAATTTGCATATACCAACATTTATCTATTTATATTTACAGTCTTCTTATAGCTGTCTCTAGTGACCATTTAAATATTTTATTTTATAATGTATAGAATTGTGCATCTGTGGTAGAATATAATCCCGTGTCTTTTTGGAATACATCCATTTCATTTTGTTGGGTTGTGTTTGGATACAGAAAAACTTGCCACTGCTGTTCTACATTTGTCCATTTTAAGCTCAGAATGTCATTGCCAGGGCTGGATTAACCAGCCCAGGAGCTCAGGGCTGCCCCACACCATGCCCCCCCACCACCAGGGGGCCCATCCCCCCAGCATCGAGGGCTGCAGGCAGGCCATCGCTGGGGTGGGGGCCCTCTGACTAGATAGCATTCCTGCCCCAGCTGTGCTTTTGCCAGTCTGCCCATGGGTGGCTGGCTGGCATGCGTCACAGTCCCACAGTACAGCCTCCCAAGGCCACAGGCCCTGGAAAACCATGCCGTCATGAAGGCTGGACCATGCGGCAGCTGTTCCTACTCCCTAGATGGAGCAGAAAGGTGCTACCTTACCCTGCCCCACTCCCTGGGGAGGATCAGCTGGCCCCGAGGTGGGGCAAGAGCACAAAGCCAGGCCTCCTGGTCCAGGGCCACAGCCCCCAGTGTCAGCAGAGTAGGAGCACTCCTCATGCCCTGCTGGCATTGAGTGGAGTGGGAGTGAAGGGGAATGGATTATTACTGGGGTTTTAGAAGCTGAAGCCCAGGGCCCCCCTTTCAGCCAGGATGAAGGGCTTCAGCCCCTGTGATAATCTGGCCCTGATCATTGCACTTTTTCCGATTGACACTTGGGTCTATTCCTCCTTCTTTTTCTAAGAGAAAGCTGTCTTTATTCTCCTTTCTATTTTTATAACATTTATATACTCATCATTATTTGCATCATAAGTCAGAAAAAAGTTGAGACATACTCTGGAGACGTGAATTCTTTTGCTGAGCTGTGTATAGGTGACTTCTGACACCTGTGTAGCTTCAGAAATGCCTGGGACACTGTTTTCCTTGGTGTAACTTGCACAGAGGCATACTTAGGCTTCTAGCTGCTTGTACTGCTATGACTAAACTCTGGTTTTAGCATGCTTGTTGTGTAAGGCATACACAAAAGCTTTTTGCAACACACCTCATCTCATTCCACAGAGAAGGTAGTTTTAGGCACTCCCTGCCCTTGCTGGCATGGAGGCTTTTGCCCCACTCTGGCAAGAAAGGGTGAATAAGGGCCTGAGGACTCTATTGGCCCCACCCTGCTATACCTGCAACAGATGTCAGGTGTGAAAGCTTAAAAGGAGCCCCTGGAGCTTTTTTTCTTGCTTGGTGAGGATGTCTGGGTTCAGTTATGATTCAGAGACAACTTGCTAGTTGGATGAAATGACAAGCCCTAGGGAGACTGCATGAAGATGAGCCCTGAGTAGAGAGGTAAACCCTGTATTGTTTCTCTTTCCAATCCCAGTCTTTTCTCTTTGCTTGGGGAAAAAAAATTCTTATTTTAGCTCACTCTCTTTCTAAGGTACAATCAATCAGGTTTACTTTAGCCATCTTTTTCCCCAAGTACTGTCAAATTTCTCTCACTTTTTAACAGAACTCGTTATATTGCTTGTTTAAAATACTGGATTCTCCTCCCCAAAGAGGAAAGTTGTATTTATTCAGGGAATTGGCACAACCCAGGCAGCAATGGGGTGAGCTTTGCACACTGCCACATCAATACACTTAAAACTTACCTAGGGGGTAACAAGAAGTTTATTCTCCATGCTGCTGAAAGTGTCAGGTGTAATGATAGCCTGATATCTCCGAGGAGCTGAATGACCCACAGATGAAAACAGTACTACTAAATTCCATGTGTTGCAAAAAGCTTCTTGGTCTCTCCAGCTGTTGTCTGAGTCATCCTGGCTCTTAATAAAAATCACTTCAGCTATTTTCTTTGTAAGGAGATAGTCACTTCTGAAATTTGCTACAATAAATCAGACTCTGAAGCAACTGCAAAAATTCTCTGAGTGAACTTTTCATTCTCTTATTACTGTTACCAACCTAACATAAATTATCAATTACTTGGGGCATAATCCTTACTTCTTCTTTTGTTTAGTCAAAGTTGTATATTCAAAACTTCCCAAAATTACATTTCACTTCTGTTTCAGCTTATTAACCTTGTTTGCATAAGAAAGTGTCGTCTAGGGACTGAGAGGGTAGTCAGAATTCTTTGTTCTGTGTGGTTTTGCCATTTACCTGCTGCATAATCTTGCTTCATGTTTCAATGCCTGAACAGTCAGGATTTTTTAAACTGTGTATTAAAACCTCTCCCACAGAAGCATCATGAGGTGAATAAATGTATGTTGTGTATTTTAAGGGCCCCTTAGGAAAGACCCCCATATCAGTGTGAGGTATGGTTTTTGGTGTTTAGTAACTGTTTGCTTTTCTTGTAGTACCTAGTTTACAAACACTTCCAGTTTCTTCTTCCTTTCTGTTTTGGATCCACTCCAGGGCTGGGGTATGGATGTACTGCAGTTAAACTGTCTTAGAAGCTGAAAACTCTAAATTCTGCCCTCAGTGAAGTGTGGTGCATGGCTGCCCCCATGGACTAGAGCAGGGGTCTCAACGGCCCATGGGCCACATACAGCTCTTAAAGCTATTTCCTGCAGCCCACAATGATACTATCATTACCAATGTTTGCAATATTGTTGTATGAAAAGATTTCAGTGGTGCGGCCCTCAGGCTAATGTACTAGTTCTCGTGATGATTTGAGTTTGAGACCCCTGTACTAGAGAATGCTTTGAGTTTGTCACAGTTCCTCCCTTGTTTTCTCCAGGGGAGTGAGCAACTATCCGTGAAACAGCCTGCTTGCTTCTGTGCACTGAGCCTGGTACTCTGGCCAGTAGGAATAAAAGGGGGAGGTGAAGCCAGAACTCCTCCCATAGCCTGCCCCACTCTGTCCCTTCCACTGCATTTGCTCAGAGAAATAACCTCTGCTGCTTTACATACTCTCTTGTGCAATTAAGTAAAGCTACAACAATCTAGCCCTTGGTGTCTATTCTGAGCCAAATCCTGTTCACACAGTTCTGCAAATACTTTCCTTTGTGTCAGTGAGATGACTTGCATGGAGATAGCAAGCAGGATTTGACCCTTTTTATACAGTTCATATTCAAGGTCTTTATTTTTAATGGTGCAATTTCATGGAATTTTCCCATTTTCAAAAGGAAAGGACACCTTTTTCTGGGAAAGGGCACAGGAGCCTTCCTAATCTAAAAAGGGTTAATCACTACTTATTCTCACCTGAGCAATACAAACACTAACTGGCTCAGCAGTGGAATCTCTTCTCTTGTGCATATACACATTATTCTGTTTTCAGACAACACAGGCTATGGTTATAATTTAAATTAAGATGATGTTTGCAGATTCAGCTGCCTCACTTTTGAGTGGGAACACTGAGAATATGCATCATAATGCAAAAAGGAATGATACAGTATTTCAAAGGTTATATAAACAGTTTTGTCTATGTATGCATAATGTTACCTCCCTGCAATTGTGTACTAACGTAGCAAATTGATATTATGGATTGGCTTGAATCTCACTGACCATTGTGGATGGGAACAGCAGCCCATCATTCAGGATGAATGTAAGAAACAACAAAGATTCTCAATGGAAACAAATTGCTGAAACAAATGAAACTTGCACCCAAAGCAAAAGCATGTGTTGCTGCCCAGAGTAAAGGTATAGGCAAGGACTCATCAGAAACTGAGTGCTGAGGTTATGCTGAACATCTGGAGGCAGTGTGAAAGAGAAGCAGCAGAAAGTCAAAGACAGGCACAGAACTGATAGCATCCATGTTGGAACAAAGCTGAGAGACAGCCTTTGAGTTAAGTGCTGGCTGAAAGGGGGTTTGAAACTGTAAACAAAAGCCCTTCTGCTTTTTACTGCAGTTATGCTGAGGGGAAACAAGCGTTTGTATGTATATTCTCTGAAAAACATGACTGTGCCAAAGAAATACCTGACTCATTACAATTCTTCTTTCCAAAACAACCTACAGGATTCTGAAAATTGGTTAATTGCTCAGGTCAAAAAAGGGGCAACAATAACAAAGTGTGATAGTTCTCTAAGTTACTGCCAAAAGAAAGTTCCACATTTCCCATTTCAATTCTTTATTTAAAATGTGTTTCCAGAACAAATATATTCAGATTTGAAGTGAAAAGATATTTCCCATTGGCTCAGCCCCATTTAATAATGAAGATTATGCAACTGACATTTAACTAAAAAGCATTGTTTAAGCACAAAACATTAAAATCTAGTTCACTCTATGTAAATTGGCACAGCACTGTTAACGTATCAAATATTGTTTATGCAGAGATGGCTTGGACATGCTGGTAACATGCTGTTTGCATAGCACACAGTATGCACTAACAAATATAAGTAACAGAAGTAAGTCATTTTCACGGAGCTTTTTTATCACAACCACACTTAAGGCTGAAAAGCCTAAGTTTGGCTGTTTAACATCTTCAACAATGGAAAAAAGAGTAAAACAACCCACAAACTGAGGTTTCAGTGTTTATTTTACAACAAAAACATGACAGAACTCTACCAGATGTGAGGCATTCAGATTATACAATTTAAAAATGAACTAGAGAAACAGATTTAATGCCTCCCTTCATTATAACTCTGCTCCTTCGTATACATAATAGAACTGAAACTAGCCAGAGAAAGGTACTCCCTGCTCTGTTGACTGTGGTTAGGAACATCTGGGCACATTACTTTTGTGCATCTTTTGCTCAGTGGGGGAGTGGACATAGTAGAACTCCAATACACAAGGAACTAATTCCTGAAGAGTTGCAGAATAGTACAGATGTGGTCTGAGACTCTGACTTCACTGAGCCTGCTATTGACAGTTCACCTTCTGTCCTCCACAGGAGTACTGGGGTGCACTAAGAAACATTTATTTTGGTTAAAATCAATGCAGCCCAATTTGTGTCCTGTAGGATATCGTTGGTAACTGATAGTGGTAACTACAAATAAGGAAGCTCTACCATCCTGTAACTAATTAATCTCATCAGCTGTTCCAAATGCATGCTCTGCAGAAAGAGGAAAGCCAGCCCTCCTTACTTGTGCAAGTAGTAACACTGATTAATCTCACATGAATTGTGTGAGAAAGGGGAGCAGAATATGGCATAAGGTCACATCTGGAAAGTAAAATGCACCCTCGGGTCTCCTCTTCCTCCTTTTATTTGTTTTGAAAACCATGTGACAAACTGGATATGACTATTTCAAAACTCAAATATTTTCTATAAACTTGGATAATCAATGTAAGACTGACAGTGGGGCCACAACTCATGGAGGCTCATCCCAGGTAGAATAGTTCCAGGGAAACCTTCACCTTTCTCTATTCTATTTGTGGATTTTACAGACTACGCTTTGTGAACGGAATCAGAATTGGTGACGGAAAGTGAAACTCTGTCCTCTGAAGACCGTACACTAGCAGCAGTGGCTGACAGGAGATAAATAAGCTACATTCACTTAGCTTCCATGTCTTCCATCGATGTACTTGCATTGATGTACTGCAGCATCTTTGTGGCACTCCGTCAACAGCAAACACTCCACTGTTGATGCCATCTTCCACCTTTCAGGGAGCTGGACTAATTGAGTCAACTGGCTCCGAGCTGGTCTACACAGACTAACTCAGTTGATGCTGCTGTATCAATGCCTGCCACTCCAGCAATGTAAACATCCCCTAATAGCATCCAACAATCTACAGTAAAGGAGATACACAGGCACAGCCCACAGACCTCGATATCACTGCCCATTTTTCTCCTAATGTGATATTCTGCGCAGGATAGGCTTGTGTTAACATCTGCATTGGACTTGAGGCAGGACACATCCTTCCAAGAAAAGAGTGCAATACCTATTTCTAAACTATAGGCCTGGAACACTATATGGGACATGCTTCCCAGCAAATGGACAGCCTGCATGGAGGAGTAACAGCACTGCAGCTGCACTTGTGCCTGGGGCTGTAAGGTACTGTAACCAGGGTGGGGGAACAGGGCAAAGCCCTGCATGCTGCATTTTAGAGGGCAGCAGCAACATTCCCTGTAAGCTGTCTGCACGGGTGGGTGGTCGAGCAGTGGCCATCACTCACCTGTGCACACAACACTGCCAGCCGTGCATGACCAGCAGCTGCAGCCCCTACCTGGCTGGAGGACGCAGTCGGAGGTGGGGGGTGGGGAGTGGCACCAGGCTAGGAGTTTTTAAATCTCCCACCCTGAGCATGCTCAGGGCGGGAAAAGCCTGTGGCTGCATGTAGAAGCTCAAGGGACTGGTGAGGGGGAAGGAACCCCTAGGGAGGTTGGTGATGGGGAGCCAGGGGTGAAAGGATGCAGGGGGGTTAGAAAGGAAGGTCTGGGGACCAGCAGGGTGTTGGGGAGCCAGTGGGTGGGGTATGGAAGGGATTGGTTTGAGGCCTGGGGGAGATGGCACCTGACAGAGGTAGGTTGGGTAGCATCAGCCCAGAGGAGTGTTGGGCTGGGGCTGCATCCAGCCCTGAGCCGGATCTGGCCCTGGGTCAGGGGAGAGCGTGTTTTGGACTGCTTGCCCAAGGCACTAAAATATCTAGTTCCAGCACTGCTTGTGCCAGCCAAAAAGGTTTGTAAAATGAAATAAGGTTATTGATAAAAGGTTGGAAATGCTTGACATCAGTGAAGAATGATGTGTATGCTTTTAGGAGGATGGAACTGAATTTTTATAGAAAAAAATCATTTTAAGCAAGATCCACTAAACTCTGAAATTTGACTTTTTTTTTTTTTTTTAAATTCAGTTCCCTCCTTGCCTGTTGATTAGGGGAATAACAGGGGAAGAGGCTCTCAGATTTACAGCTGATGGAGGCATTGACCTTCTTTTGTATCATCTTTTCAAATAGTCCTAGAGCAGGGGTCTCATACTTGTGGCCTGTGGGCATTATGTGGCCCCTAAAGTTATTTCCTGTGGCCCGCAACACTATTGTTATTGATATTTGCAATATTGTTGTATAACAAGGTTTCAGTTAGGCAGACCTCAGGCTAACATACTAGTCCTCGTGTAGCTGTTGTGATGATTTGAATTTGAAAACTCTGCTCTAGAGAGTAATGCTCCAGTACAGATAGAACAGGAGCAACCTCTTATTTTATTAGGACTTTTTTTAATTCTTATTCAGTTCTGAAGACCTCTTTATTCCCATCACCTCCTATCCCTATGTGTATGCTATGGGTGTGGAGGATGAACAGAATATTTACTATTCACCTTTGTCCTAAATTCAATTGCATTTCCTAGCTTTAGATCCTAAAGGGGTTAAAGACAGCTTTCTTCCTCTGTGCTCACTAAATGCAATGCTTTGGCTAACTGAGTTTTTGAGGTCAGTCTGAAGCTACCTGCTCCTTGAAACTGTGTGTTGCTAGTGACTTGTGCATGAACAGAAAAAAGAGTTCTGTCCCCTGTAAACTGTAGCTGGGCAGGAGTTCCACCTACCATGCTCCTCCCAAGTAAGTAATACTGTATATACTCGCGCATAAGCCGATCTGGGCACAAGCTGACCCCCCAATTCTGAGCCCAAAAAAGAAGCTAAAATTGGTGACCCAGGTATAAGCTGAGGTCCCCTTTAGGCCTTGGCCCCTAACCCCCCCACCCACTGCTGCTGGCTTCCTCTGGAGTTTGACAGCTTTCCTACCCCAAAATCTCTGCTGCTGCTTTTCCCTTGCCCCCCCCACCACTGTCCATTCCTCACTCCCGTCCTCCTGCTCTGCCCTTTCCTCACAGCTACTCCCTGCTCACTTCTCAGTTTCCTGCTGTTGCCTCCTGCTCCTCCTGCTCCCCCGCTGCTCTGACCTTCCCTCACTGCTGCCCCCTGCTCTGCCCCTTTCTCACTGCTGCTCTCTGCTCCTCCTACTGCCCCCTCCTCACTGCCACCCCCTACTCCGCCCTTCCCTCACTGCTACCTGCTGCTGCCCCCCCCGCTCTGCCACTTCCCCACTGCTGCCCCCTGCTCTGCCCTTTCCTCACTGCTGCCCCCCACTCCCTTCTCAGTTTTGTGCTGTTGCTCCGCTGTTCCCCAACACCCTTTCCACCCCTTTCCCCGTCACCCCCAACCCCTGCTGCTGCTCTTCCCAGCCTGCCAGGCACCCCCCCACCAAATCCCCAGTCCCTGTCGCTACTTCCCTGGGCTCCCCAAAAACCCTGGGTCCTCCTGCTGCTTTCCCTGGACTCTCCAAACCTCCCCAGTGCTGAAGCCCTGCCACCCCTTCTCTGGCCTCCCTGACCCCCCCCCCCAGCCGTCCCATCACTTTCCCCAACTCCCCGACCCCCTCCCCAACCCCCAGTCCCTGCCGCCACTTCCCTGGCCTCTCTGAATCCCCCTCTCAATGTCCAGGCCACCCCCCCCCAGGACACCCTTACTTGGCCACTCCAGATGCTGGGGTCCCTTCCTTCCTCCAGCCCCAGCCCTGGCCGACTGTCCAAGATGGCCGCCTGGCAACACTGGAGCTCCGGCCTGCCGTGCGGTCAGGGAAATGGCTGGCTGGGGCTGTCTACCATACTCTCTCGAGTATAAGCCAAGAGCCTGTTTTGAAGCCAATCTTCAGGCACAAAATTCTCGGCTTATATGCAATGATATACGGTATTCTAATTCCCACAGTGACTCCAATTTTCAAGAACACTGATGACCAAGTGAGTGCTTGTGAGGTCTTAGACAGTGCAAAACAATACAGGGGTGTGCAAGAGATGCTTCAGTTAAGACCCATCACATGGCAGGTTAAAAGGACTCACCTGATTCAGTTAGGCCAACATCCTGGTTATGAGTTCTTGCATTTACTTTACCAGTTACCTGAAAAAGAGCAGCATGGAATATAACCAAAGATAGCACCCTGAAATAAAAATATTTTAAAACTGTATGCAGAATGGATATCAAATCAGTAAAGGAGAACTTATCTGACAAAACTGGTGTCTTGTTAAATCTCTGTCAGTTGTGCTTGAGATGGAGCAGAATTGTGGAGTCTATCATCAAAAAGTTTACGCTATCCTAGTCGCATGGTATTTTCAGATAGCATCAGGTGACTCGGCTTAAAGTGGGTAGTTAGTGACCCTTATTACTTGGCCCCCACAGAAAAATAGCTAATTAAAGCAATTGTAAAATATTAGACAAATTCTAACACCAGTAATAATTTATGCAGATTAACTGAGAATATTTAAATACAATATTCATTTCTCATCGTGTGAACTTTTCCATAGTGCATACATGTCTTTAGCCAGAGAGGCAGTTGTAGATGTGAAAAGGCTCTCACTTTACAGAAAGTACAGAGTGAACCACTACAGTGGATGGACTGACCAGGAAGCAGGCATGAACAAGACAGCTGGAGTGTTATATGAACTTCCCTTTCAGCCCCTCCACTGTATCACTTCCACACTCTATCCCTGACAGATCTTCAACTGGCCATTAGAGTTGTAGTGAAAGCAGTAATCTTTTAATTTCCTGGCTTCTGTTTATGAAACAAATCTTAAATGTAGATGCTATAATAATGCAATATTCATTATACAACATATGAAATGTTACAAAATGTGTATTAAAGAATCTAACTAGTGTGTGCAAAACTATCCTGTCTTTGACATGCAGTATGAAAAGGACAGTCTCTATCTTAATGTTAGAAAGACAACTAACTTTTTAATATGGTAGACCTATTAGACAAGTTTGTACAAAAAAGGGAGGGGGTAGTAAATACAGAAAAAGCCCAATGGTCTTTATTTTTCCTGATTTAAGTATTTTTATTCTATACTATTTCTAACTTCTGAACAAACTTGACTCATTTGGCTCCCAATGCTCAAAGCTACTTACTGTCAGGAGTGCAAACTGACTGTAGCAAGCAGCTGGAAACATGTTACACAGAATAATCTGTTTGATTCAAAATGGCTTTTGTATCTAGGCATGGGTTTTGGATCCCAATAATAAAATTAGATATCTTTAAGTGTGCTACCTCTAGCTCAGATTGCTGAAATCTAAAATGTATAAAGAGAAACAGGAACAAAATCAACTTGTATCTAACTTTATCAAATGCTCTCAATTTCATTAATTTGTTAGGAGCAACCAGGCAATGAATTCATGAATCAGGCAGCTGCTGCCAGAGCTGCTATCTTTGTTTTTATATATATTTTATTTGGAAGTTCAGTGGGGTATACACACATGACTAGCAAAAAACATGGAGTATTAAAGGGTTTCATCCAGAACATAGTTGTCAGATTCAACTTGTCTCTTGCGAGAAAAGATATTTAAAAGATCGTCTGACAAAGTGGAATTTTTCTCCCACAAAAGCTCATGCAATAAAGAAATTTGTTAGTCTTTAAGTGCCACATTACACCTTGCTTGTTTTATGGTCTGTAAAGTCTCTGAGCCAGGTCTTCAGTGATTGAAGCTCTCTAACCAGCTGCATTTGAAATCTCTATCAGTAAAATGTTCAGTAGTCTATTCCTTTCTTTCAGACAAGTAAAGTTAGCTTTAATGTTAAGGTGTCACTTACATAATATTATACTGGTAGGCTCTATGTTCACACGATGCTTTTAAATCAAAATAACGACTGTTTTGATTTAAAAGTTGTCATGTCTGAATGGCGTTTCGTTATTTCAAAATGAAGAGCCCCGCCATTTCAAAATAAAGAACCTTAGTTCAAAATAGTAAAACCTAGGCTGAAATTGAAATAGCTGTTATTTCAAAACGGTTGTTTTGAAATAACACTGTTTGGATGTGTTTATTTCAAAAGTAACCATTATTTTGATTTAACACTTTTTCCCTTCTCCTTCCCAGGGTGCTTTCCTTTTTCTATATATTGGCTGACAACATGGCCCTGCCAGGAGGCCATGTTGCCACACCTCCCATGCTGCCCTGTCCTGATTTGAAATAGCAAGTCCTGTGTCTGGACTTGCTATTTCAATTTGAGGTTTTTGCTTATTTCGATTTCAGTTAACTCAAAATAACCATTTTATTTCAAAGTAACTTATTTCAAAATGAGCATCTACATGTCGACATAGTCGTAATGTCTTGATATTATTGTGTTACGCAACACCCTACCATGCCATGTATCAAGTGATGAAAGTTACTGGTATGACTGCTTTGTGTGTTTAAAACAAAACAAAACAAAAAAACCACCCCACTCCCTTACTCAATCATCTTTCCAGTTTTAAAAATGTCTTCCAGCAATTTTGCAGAAACTATATAGTAGGCTTTTGCATAAGAGATTATTTAAAAGCCTGATCTGTGGGAGTTTTTTCTAGCAACTTCAATTCGTTTTGGATAATCCATCAAGGAAGAACAATTCACCTTTTTATCTATAGCTGGAATATAATTCTTAAGCTTCTTACTGTTTTTTGAGACCATAATATAAAAGAGCTGGAATAACTGCACCTCAAACCCATTCTTGGCCTCCTTGACAGAACCCCTCTTAGATCTCAGGCCTTTAGCTGTCACATTTTGGGGGGGCAGAGTCCCATGACTAAATGTCCAATCTGGAGAGAGAGAGGCTGCAATTCTTCCTGCAATTCCCTGGTTACCTCAGCAGGTCTGAGTTCCATTCAGCACTTGCAGTCCTGTGCTTTCAGAGGCAAGTTTTGTTCTTAATAAATATTTGCTTTAAGAAGTCTGAGCAGTCACTATGTCGACATGTAGACGCTCATTTTGAAATAAGTCACTTTGAAATAAAATGGTTATTTTGAGTTAACTAGATTGCCTGCTTGAGAGGAAATGCAGGAAGCTCCTCTCCCTCAGGGACATAGAAAGGGTACCAAAGTGTGAACAGGGAAAAGCATTCTATTCCCAATACTTTCTGGTCCCCAAACCCAATGGGGACCTAAGACCCATTCTAGATCTCAGAGCTCAAAACAGACACATAAGGAAAATAAAGTTCCACATTGTTTCTCTGTCACAGATGGTCCCATCTCTGTCTCCTGGGGAATGGTTTGCAGCCCCTGACCTAAAAAGACGCTTACTTTCATATAGCAATACGTCCCTGCCACAGGAAGTACTTAAGGTTCATCTTGGGGGGGAAATCACTTGCAGTTCACATCACTCTCTTTCAGGCTCTTCCTGGCCCCCAGGGTGTAAACAAAGTGTATGGCACTGGTTGCGGCATTCCTGTGCCGGCAGGGCATAAAGATTTACGCTTACCCTGACAATTGGTTAATACACAGGGAATCGAGAGCTCAGGTAGAGCGCCATGTCAGGGCAGTAACCCATCTGTGCGGGCACCTGGGCTTCTGCATGTAACCCTTCTGCCAGGGCAGACCGGCAGGTCAAGGGCCGGGTTCTATATCTAGGGGTTTCCCACTGACAACACCACCAACTAGCTCGAGCCCCCAGCCAGATTTCTGGGAACCCTGCACTGTTCCCTAGGTACCCCAAGGGGTAAGGCTTCCCCACTCGCAAGCATGAGTCTGAGTGTAGTAAATGGAATCTTTGATAGTAAAACAAAAATGCAAAAGGCCAAATAACAGAGATCAGCACTAATCTAGGAAACTTAGCATAGAGCAAAGTTCCCAATAACCCACACTGCATAACAGAACGTGCAAACTTTAATGGCAACACTGGCACGGATCTGGAGAATCAGTGCAAACTAGGCTCCCAACCAACCCTAAGGTATGTAGGGAATGTCTTTCATGCCAGCTGTCTGCCGACACCATCTACCCATCACTCACTCCATCCTCTAGAGCAGGTTTCTTGGCTCCACCAGCTGTGCCCTCTGGTCACTCATGTTGCTCAGCTCACCGCTGGCCACTCTCACCGTCTGCTGGCTCCACCCGCTATCTGCCAGGGCCGCTCCTCGTGTCGCCCAGCTTGCCTCTAGCCGCCCTCCCCATCTGCTGGCACCACCCTACAGTCCCTCATGCTGCCCAACTCACCGCTAGCTGCTGTCGCCATCCGCTGGCTCCGCCCACTGTCCACTAGCACTACCATTCAGTCCCTCACGTTGCCAAGCTTGCCACCGGCCCTCTCGTCCACCAGCTCCACTTGCTGGTTATCCTGTCACTGCTTCTCTGCAGCTCAGAGGGCATACCTTTCTCTAAGCTCAGTGATTAACCAGCTGCTAAAGACAGAGCTGATAATCAACTACTTTCATAACAAATAACAGAAGAAGCAACAGGAGGGGAGGCAAAGTGCCCCAGGCATTGCTTCAGCAAAAACAATGCTGACCCCCCACTCCTGTTCTTGTCTCTTTCAGGCTGAAACACGCAGTAGCCTCTCTTACAAATCTTTTTCTAACTAAGGGTGGCTTTTACCCTTTAAAAAAACCCAGACATATTTGAAACAGTGAGTAGCAGTTCACACAAGGACAGTATTTCCTTTTAGTAGAATTACAGCTATTGATAGATGTGAGAAAACTGACCCCAAATACTATTACCCCCTATGCTTTGCACCCAGTGCACTCAGTATGCTAATCAGCTAATTGTGCTATTTGTATCCGTGCTAATACAGGACCCATGCAGATTAGTTTCCCCCCCCCCCATTAGTTGTGAAGCTGTTAAGCAGACCTTCTAAGCCTGCCTTACATGCATTAAATCAAGAAAAGTCAAAAATATGCCCATCCCAAACCACAGAGTTGATAGGAGCTCTCTTCAATGCTCGCAAGTGGAGGGCTTCCCTGCTCCCCTCAAAGTTTTGGTCCATCTGCATGATCGTTGTGGAGCTGCTGGAGGTCTCAAGTGACCACATCCCATCGCTGCTTACAGCCACTCGGGCATGTGGCAGCCTCCACCTCTGTGATTTGGATGGCATGCCTGAGAATGAGGCCTTTCCAGGTCTGGTTCTCCATGCTGTTCCACCCACAGAGAGAGACCCTATGTCCAAGGTACTGTCAATCCCCCCAAGACATCCTGGGCACACTACAGATTTGGAAGGACCCCTGGTTTGCCAAGGGGGGGGATTCCCTTTGAAACACTAAGGCCCTCGGTGACATTGATAACCGATGCCTCGGACTTGGGGTGGGGGGACCCCATATTCTGGGGGGGCTTTCCACCAAGAGACTTTGGTCTCATGCAGTCAGCCTTCCTCACATAAACGTGAAGGAACTCCAGGCCATCAGATTGGCTTGCACGACCTTCCTGGACAGGATGCAGGGCAGGTCGGTCCAGATTCTAACGGACAACACTGCAGCTAGGTTCTATAGGAAGCGGCAGGGGGGTGTCTGCTCCCCAACTCTCCACAACGAAGCATGCAGACTTTAGGAACTAGCCCTGAAATACGATTTCACCCCGGTGGCAGCACACCTACTGGGTGTGGACAACAAGCTAGCAGACTCATTCAGCAGGAATCCACTAGTGAATCACGAGTGGTCGCCCCACAACATGGTGTTTTCTCACCTGATAAACATATGGGGAATACCCCAAGTAGATGTGTTTGCGATACAGCAGAACCACAAGTGTCAGCAATTTTGTTCTCTCAGGGGTTGGGAGGAGGGATTGCTCAACAATGCCTTCCTCATCACTTGGTCAGGGCCCTTAATGTATGCCTTCTAACTAGTCCCATTGATACATAGGGTCCTCCTGAAAATCAGGTTGGACGGAGCAAACGTGATATTGATAACTCCAGACTGGCCCAGACAACACTGGTTCTTGCTCCTACAGGAGCAGTCCATAAAGACCCCACTCTGCCTCCCCTTGTGAGGGGACCTCCTGACACAGGATGCAGGGTGCCTGCGGCACCCAAATCTGGGTCACCTGCATCTGACAGCTTGGAGACTCTCTGGCTCAATGAGCAGGAAAGACTCTCCTTGGACAGGGTTAAGAAGGTTCTGGTTGGTGGTAGAAAACCATCCACCAGGTCCAGCTATACAGCCAAATGTAAACAATTTTCCAACTGGGCTCAAGGTAAAGGAGTAAACCCTATACAGGCTCCTTTACACCTACTCCTTGATTATCTGCTAGACCTTAGAGACAAAGGTCTCTCTCTTCCCTCACTGAGAGTTCACCTAGCGGCGATCTCAACCTTCCACAACAGGGTGGACGGTGCTCCTGTTTTCTCCCACCTTATTTCCACTAGGCTCCTGAAAGGGTTCGAAAGACTCTTCCCACAACCCCATGAACCTATCCCTCCTTGGGACCTGAATATGGTGCTCCAGGCTCTAACAGAGCCCCCATATGAACCTTTAGACTCGTGTACCTTACTGGTCCTTTCCTGGAAGGTAGCTTTCTTTAGTAGCAATCACCTTGGCTAGAAGGGTCTGAGAGTTGAAGGCCCTTTCCTCAGAACCCCTGTATATGAGGTTCTCTCCTGCTTAAGTGGTACTGTGACCCCACCCTTTCTTCGTCCTCAAGGTAGCGTTTCCCTTTCACCTGAATCAGGATATTTGCTTGCCAGTGTTTTTTTTCCAGACCCTCAGGTTAGAGAGACCCAGAGGAGGTGGCACACTCTGGATGTGAAAAGAGCGGTCTTAACGTATGTTGAGCACATGCGTCCGTTCCGCAAAACCTCCCAACTCTTTTGTGGCAGTCGCTGAACGCAAAAGAGGTCTTCCAGTGTCCTCACGGTGCATTTCCAAATAGATAGTAAGCAGCATCAAAGACTGCTACAGAGGGTCGAATATGCCCCTTGCTAGGACTGTTAGGGTTCATTCTACCAGAGCCTAAGCTTCGTCAACGGCCTTTCTCGCCAAGGGCATGATCCAAGAGATCTGCAGGACAGCTACGTGGTCATTGATGCATACTTCCATGATGCAGCATGCTATCGTCCAACAGGCTAGAGATGCTGCTGCACTGGGCTGAGCTGTACTCAGCGTGGGCAGACTAACTCCTCCCACCATCCTTGGGTATGGCTAGCAGTTACCCATAACTGAATTACGTGAGCAGCACTCGAAGAAGAACAGTGAGTTACTTACCAGTAACCGTCCTCCTTCGAGATGGGCCGCTCACATACCTTCAGGCCCCTCCCACCATCCCTGCTAATGAAGTTGGCAAAGGTATAAGGGACTGGGACATTCAGGGTCATGGTCACCTATATAGTTGGGTCGCAGCACAGAGGGGGCATTGGCCATGTGCCCTGACCTGACAGGCTAAGGCTAAAGACTTCCCAACCTACTGTGTGCTGGCGAAACGTAGACGCCTGTAAGTGAATGCATGTAAATAACCCACTGTTTTCAATTCAGTGTTTGTGAGACTTCTTTTTAAACAGGTCAAACCAGTGTGTGCAGTCTTCCCCAGGTAGGAGAGGCGAAGGCAGTTTTTCCATGCCAAAGAAATTACATGAGTTACTCCTTCCCTCCCTGCCCCCAGTGATTGGTGTGTGTGTGTTGTGTTTTGGGGGTTTTAAGTTTCTGCAGAAAATCCTGTAACTCATAAGGAGCCAGTGTATACTCCATAACTCAAAGATATAAACACTTAAGGATGACACAATGGATCATTTTTGCTGATCAGATCCTGATACAAATTTTGTATTAGTGTAGGACTTGGTAACCAGCAGGCACTTAATGCCAGAGAAAAGATAATGAGTAATGACAGTATCTAAGAGAAAAAGGGAGAAAAAAATAAAAAGTTAGGGCTTATGCTTAAAAAATAGTCAGTGTTACATATTCAGTGAACAGTTTCAATCAGATCAAGCCAAAAAGGCTCGCAGAGGGGTTATTAAAAAAAATACGTTTTGATACAGAAGCTATCACCTTTTATTTGGACCTTTCAACCTGATTAGATAATACCCAAGAGCACTTACACAACCTCGTTAAACAGACCAGCATCCCTCTGTGGTAGATTGCTGCCATTCAGCAATTGCTTAATCTCTTCATTTTTTTTTTTTTTCCATTTAACCTAAGGCAGGAAGTGTTCTCATCTTTACAACAAACATAAAACAAATTTAGAGCTCTGGAGAAAGGAATAATGCTCTGTTTAAAGCTGTCACTTTCATACAAAAAGAAAGCGATGGCTTTAAGCAGTGTCATAAGCATGAATGTAAGATTACTTTTTTAACCTCTATTGTCTGAAAATAAACTGCTGCATCTGCTTTAGGCAGGATGCATAAACAGTCATACTAATACAAAATTACAGAAGTAAGTTTATTAACAGTCTGTGGAGACTGAATGATCCTAAAGTATTTTTGTGTTCACTAGGTTAATTGTGTTTTTGGTAGTATTTGCACTTTTCATAAACTCTAACAATAAAAAGAAGAAAGCTGGGAGCCCTAGAGACTGGAAAGCAGGTAACTAAAACAGTGTCAAGCCATATGTAATTTTTCATGCATGCAGACTTGAATACCCAACTTTACAAAGATTCAGAATGAATAAAGATCTCCTCCAAAGACTGAATTCAGTGGTCTTTTATCAGCTGAGTTCTACTGATTAGAGATATGATTAAAAATTTATAATTTGAATTAGAATTTCACACAATGTTTACAAAAGAACACTAATGCAAAAAACAATCCAAATCAACATTTTTCCAGGTTAAGCTTCCATTTTCCAGCATACTTCAGGATCTGGAGCACATTCATTGTGGTATTATTTGACTGATACTTAAGAGACATTCTCTGCCATCCTATTTTTTCTTTGTCTCCACCACACATACCTTGACCCAATGTGCCAAATGTACCCACTGTATTCACACCCTACATGCTATTGTAGTAAGTAATCTCTGTACAAAATATGACTTTGGAGGTATCATTTGACAACTAATAACCTGCTGGTCAATAATACAATGGTGAAATGTATATAGCCGTGTTTTATATGTAAAGTAATGAATCCCCTGCATAATAGTAGTACAGGTTCATACCCATGAAGCCCTATTAAGCAAGAGTGGTTAAACAGATTATTTTACTCACAGTGGTGAGCTACTGACATAAATAGTGAACACCATGCTTGAGACTGAGACAGCATGAGGGAGATGAGGCAAACCTATATTTCGGCATGCACAGAGGAGCAGTGGTTAAAGTATAATTTGGTGGGCCCCAGCCCAGGTAGGCATTTTTAAGCCTCTCCGGCTTTATTTGTGAGGAAAGAGCACAGTCTCAAATCCACATCATCCCAACCTTGTCCACTAGTACCCACAGGGGGGGAGTGTTAGGGAAATCATTGCATTCAGTACCTGGGGAAGCACCACCAGCTCCTCAGCCCTGGTCTACTCAGCCCTGCTGGCTGCATGGCCCAGATCCCTCCTGCCTAGCCTGGACAGTAGGCTTGCAGTGCCGGGCTCCCAACAGCTGCCTGGCCACCTTGGCTGCTCTCTGGAGCAACAGGAGGTAGCTGGCAGCACAGCAGTTCAAAGTATCCTGGCTACCTGTAGGGCAAAGCATGTGTGCAGCAGCAGGACTGTCCCCAGGGTAGGGTGAGAGAGGCAGCTACCCATGGACCTACGCTTTGGGGGGCCCTGCAGGGCTGCACCGCTGCCCCATGCCAGGGACTGGGCAAGACAGCCAAAAGTGGCAGCCCAGTTCACAGGGCCGGCTCTACTGTGAGGCCAGGGGAGTGGCTTGGGGTGAAAGTTGCTTAAGGCAGTAGATCAGCATTGCAACAAAGGTGAGTCATTAGGACTACAATGAGGTGCTAATTGTTGTTCAAACAACCTCTATACCTCCTCTGAGCCAGTATCTCTCTGGGTTTCTCTCATTCATATGAAAAGGACTGAGGTCACTGGCAAGCAATTGTTGTTTGTTTTTATCAATAGACCTGATAAAGAAAAAACTGAACACCCCCTTACTCCACCATTTCTGGGATATGGCGATTGCAGTTATTTTTGCAAATTAGGACTTGCCTCTTTTTTCAGTCGGTTGGGAATTCCCTTGCTTGCAACAAAAGTTATAACTTGTAGATTTTTTAATAACTCTTTCCAGAGATTTTTTGGACTAATAACTAAGAAGAGAAAAGCAAACTGTTCTAGTAGAAGCCTGTGTTACAAAGTGTGGTATTTTTTTCCTACAATTAGCCCAAGTAACAGAATAAAATCCAACTCAGGGATGGATCTGCTGGAAGAAGAAGTTATAACAAGGATCTAATCTGAAGGGGGGAATGGATAACCCCATTGTGTTGCTGCCTTATGCATACCACCAGGGGCGTCAGTGGTGCTGGGCACCCGGGACACGTGCCCTGAATCCCAGCACCGGTGCCCCAGATCTGGCGGGGCCACCCCCTCCCAGTCTCCAGCCTAATCTGGCTGGAGATCTGGGTCTCGGCCGCAGTGGCCCCATCCCTGGCCGGGGATCTGGGGCCCAGCTGCCTGCGGCAGCAGTGGCCCTGTCCCCAGCCGGAGTTCTGGGGCCCGGCTGGCTGCGGCTGCGGAGGGGAATCCAGGGCCTGGCTGCCCATGGCCACTTCCAGCCCCAGCCCCGGTTGGGGATGTGGGGCCTAGCTGCCCACGGTGGCGTGGTGGCTTCCAGCCCTGTCTCCGGCCAGGGAGGGGGGCAGTGATGCCCCTGCAGACCATGCAGAGTGGGCTAGCACCCGTTCAATCACAATATTGTGGACAATGTGTTCATGGAAACTCATGCAGACTCAGGGAGCAGATGAAGTGCAGAGGTGAAAGTGGAACCCAGAGGGGCTGCTTCAGTTCCTGGGATTTGGCAGCGGAGAAGGGAGCAGGACCTGGAGAGACTTGGACAGGCTCAGCAGTAGACAGGATCTTCCAGGACCTTTCTTTCCAGCCTAGCATTGGCTTTCTTCTTCATTTGCCTCAGCACTTCCATCTCATTTCTCCACCCAGTCACCCCCACCCTCATTTGCAAGAAGCTCCTATACACAGACTCCAAGCTACTACATGCAATTTTAGAGACTTTACATACTTCCTGATTTGAGACAAGAGCAGGCATGTGGGATCACCCTCTGCATGTTCCATGTAGGTGATATCAAATTAGATGTGTAGATTTCAGAGATGCAATAGAAGCCTCAAGAAACAGGATGAAAGCCATGAAAGATGACCCCCCGCCCCTCCAGCCATGGTTACTGTTCAATTTTTCTGGTGGTGACTGCTTTTTTTGCAGTGGAGGGTCGCTGCACATTAGAGGGGCCCAGAGCTAGGTCCTGAGGAAAAAAGTTTGACAACTGCTGGCTTAAGGGCAGCTGAGAAACCAGATCCTGCACTCCTGTTCTGCTACTTTTGGCTGGCTCACCCTGTCCCTGGCATGGGACAGCTGGTGCAGGGGTCTGCCCCTCCAGCTGGCCCCATGCCCAGGGGGAGATGAGTGGGGCCCCTGCAGAAGGCAATTCCCCCAGGGCCTCACACGCCCCTAGGGATGGCCCTGTGGAGCAGGAGCCAGCACTTCGCAAGCAGGGCAAACTCACTTCCAGTCTCTCCCTGTAGAGCTGCCAGGGCTGTCCTTAGGGTAGGGTGAACAGGGCAGCTGCCCAGGACCCTGCATTTTGGGGGCCCTGTGGGGCCACACTGCTGCCCCCCCCCCATGCTGAGGACCAGGCAAGCAGGCCAAAAGTGGTGGCCTGGTTCAGCACTGCCAGTCCAGCCACTCCCCACCCCAGCCACACACGCTGCTCTCGGCTCTATGCTGGAGCAGTGGTGAAGGGGTGGGGGGCAGTATGGAGCCGGTATCAGTGACTACTCAGCTGCACTGCCCTCCCCGCCGCTACTCCAGCACAGAGTCCAGAGCAGCATGCATGGTGAGGGGGAGCGGGGCAGGCTGGCAGCGCTGAACCAGGCTGCCCTTTTGGTTCTTTGCCCTGTCCCTGGCATGGGATGGCTGGCACATGGGCCTGCCCCCCCCAGTGCTGGGGGTGAGTGGGGGGGGCCTGCACCCCCCCCCCAGGGACAGCCCTGAGAACTGCCTGCCTTGTGCATGCACACAGGAGCCAGGCTTTTCCTGGTGCTGGCAGGGAGTAATACAGCATTCTACCTTGTTCATTATTTTTAGGGGCTCCAGAATGCTGGCCCCTAAAATTTCTGGGCCCTAGAACAGTATTCTGGTGTGTTCTTCCTTACTTTAACCCCCGCAAAGGAGAAAAGAACATGGGGGCACCTTTCCCTCACAGGCTCTACCTTTAGTCTAGTTTAAGTCTCACTACTAGGAAGTGGTTTATCTTTTCTTCTAATCATTTCTGACTAATAACCTGTACTCTCTTAAAATCTACCTTTTTGTATTTAAATAAACTTGTTTTATTCTTTAATCAAACCTAATCAGTGTTTAAATTGAATTGTCTGGTAACTCCATTTAAGTAGCAAACTGTTTGAATATTGACTTCTTACATGGCCAGTGCACCTCTACTATTTGAACTGTTGAGGTTAGAAAAGGCTGGTCAGTGCATACACACATTTTGAGGAAAATCCAGGACTGTGAGGTATTGGTGTTGCTATACAAGTGGTAATCAAGGCTAAAGAGAGTGACTGAAGTGTTGCTGGCAATCTGCAGCTATACACAGACAACATGCAAGTTACACCCTGAGTATCTATGAGGGACCAGGTTGGGAGCTACATTAGGAAAGCATGAAATACCTCAGGTTGCAGGGTGTGGGGTAACGCAATCTCACACTAGTCTTGAGTGCACTCCACAATGTGACACACATTCTCCCCTGCTGTATCACTGATCAGGATTACCATCCCCCCCCCCCCTTTTCTGGCTTCCTTTCAGCTTTGGTTCACAGGTGGGGCTGTTGCCTCTGTTGGGCTCATTTCCGAGGCACCCCTTTCTGTTTGGTCAAGTGAAGAGCCTTTGTTGCTCTTCCAGCATAGTCCTTGCTTCCTCACTTTCCAGTTCTGTCCTGCCTGGGATTTCATCTTCCTATATCCCTTCTATGCATTATTGCCTTTTGGCTTCTGTTGTGACCTAGTTTCCTTTGCCTCTTTGTTACTCCAATTGCCACTCAAACCCCTCAACTTTTTCTTCTAAGAACAAAACTCAACTTACCCTTAATTATGTAGCCCTCACTCAGTAAAGAGAGCTATTTATGAAGGTTACGCACCTACATGATGTGCAGGCTGATTTCCAGTCGTTATAACATGGGCATGAGATAGCCTAAAACATTCTGAAGAATTCCTTAGGATGGTAATCCAGTAGGAGGAGAAGGCTGGGGGACAGAAATGTATGATAGCAAGTAAGGCAGAACTACTATGATTATTTCAAGAACCTAGTAAGAGATCTGAGGATCAGCATTCTGGGGTCCTTCCACCACCAAACATCAGAAAAGAAAGGTGACAATAGGAAAAATTCCCAGTTGTGTCCAAATGCTTCTCTGACCTATTGTGACAGGGGACCATTACAACCCTGGTAAAACACTCACTCAAATATTGGCATCAAGTCCCTTTAGAGACTTTTATTCTTCTCTAGTGTGTAGCAGACCTGTGCTGCACCTTACCTTCTTCCCACCCACACACCTACTACTCTCCATACCAATGAAAAGTTGATTTAACAGACTGGAGAAACTGGCCCCAGTACTCCAGACCAACTGATGGACATGCTATGGTACAGTAAGGTAGGGGTCTGGATTCCTTGTAATGGTTCCTGTAACAACGTATTTGATAAATATTCTCCACTTTAAGCAGAAGAGCTATGAGACTACTGCACTATTTCCTTAGGTGGGTTTTAAAATAAGTAAAAAAGGAATTTTACTTAACTCTGAACTGACATGTATTTCCAACATACAAAATAAGATAGTAGGACAGAGCAGTTGGGAGCTAAAATATGACTCGGGAGAAAATATTAAGTGTGCATAAATACAAAGCTTATTTAATATGTATTTATATGGCTCCCATCACTGTAACAACTGAGCATTATTGACATACAACTTCTAGGGCAGTTCTTCTGAGGCAGAACTTAATAGCTCTTATGCACCAGGACTGTAACACTATTTTTAACTTTTGGTGATAAAGTGAAAAACATCATCTCCAAATCAAACTACAAAAGGAGTATGTTTTTTCTGTCTGATAGCTCATACTTTATAATAGCACTTTCTATCTACAGTAGTCAGGGTTTTTGTTTCTAAATACTTCTAACTTTTTAGAAAGAGGAGGAGGAAGATGAGAAGGGAAAAGAGCAAAAGAAAAATGAAACTGCAAAATGTGTATGAAAATAAGATGGAGGATACAAATAGAATTTAGTTATACAGGACCACTATAACATGCAAAAATTGAGGAGGAGGTTGGGGGTAGTCCCTTAGTATTACAAAAAATAAGGAATAAACTACTCATAGAATCAGAAAAGAGAAAAATTTAACAGTACGCAGAAAGCAGGGTGAAATAAACATAGCACTAAAGAAAAATCCATAAAGGTTAAAATGGAGTATAAACTAAAGGCATAAGGCTAAGAAGAATGAGAACCAGGAGAGGGGAGTAAGAAAGGGAAAGAGAAGCAGACATCTATAGATTCAGGTTATAATCTGGTCAGTTCTAACTGAAAAGAATATAGTGTGACATGCAATGTATTCTGTATCTTCTTACTGCATGGTTTCATGTAAATACATATGCTATTTTCACATGGTGCACAATTCTGTATGGAATATTGCACCAGCTTGTGATAATCTCAAATGACAGTTTGCCTTAGTTTGAAATCCAGTAATCTGTTGATAATGTCATGCTCCAACACAACAGAATATGGCACAAGGCCTTCTGTGTTCTTTATTTGGCCATGAAATGAAATATTTTAGATTTCATAAAATAAACCTATTAAAAAAGAAAAACTGATGAACAAGTGTAGTGGCTAGCACCTCTGCTTAACATGCAGAAGGTCCTGGGTTCAATTCCCAGGGGGTTGGACTCGATCTCACGAGGTCCCTTCCAGCCCTATGATATGATAAGTATAGAGGAGAAGACATCTACAAGGATGGCAATAAATGGGAAAAGAGGATGGAGGGAGACAATGTTCATGGAGTGGAGGAGAGAAGTTATGTATAACAAGAAGATAAAAACCACAGCAGAGTTTAGAAGGGGAGGAGAAGATAGCAACCTATAAAGACAGTCATATAGGATGGTGAGGCAGACACTGCTACATAAAGAAAGCAAAGAGGGACTTTAAGGTAGAAACACATTTAAGAATTTGAGCTAGATGCATTTTTATTTCAACAAATAAAACTAGGCTTTTTTCAAAAACGAAAATTTCACAAACGTGGTTTTTCCCCCCACCCTCCATTTTCTACTTTCAAAAAAAATTGTTTGGTTTATCATTTGATGGGGGGGGGATTTACTTTTTTAGGTTTTCAAGTAACTTCTGATCTTGTTTTGTAAGCTTAGTCACAGCGTCAACCATGCAACCAGCATGTGGCTTTGACAGCACAGACAAAGAAGGGGTCATGACCTCACCCCACCTAAACACCTAGGGTCACTAATGCTGGTGACAATATTAGTCTTCCTTTACTTCCATTCCTGTGCCCCTCTGCTCCCTGAAGTCTAACTATTCTTCCTGTGGGAGTCGGCTGGGTTTGTTGTACCCTTTCACGCCTTTAGTCTAGGATGGTGATATGGGGCCATGGCCCTCTTTCTCCTGCACTGGCATGTGGCAGTAGGGAGGGGCAAAGACTTTTAGGTAAGATATAAGGAGAGTCACCACTATTACCAATCCCCAAAGTTAAAAATATCACAAGTTGGGTCCCAACAAATCATGGCATTGGTTTAAGAATGATAAATTTGAAGTTGCATCTTACTTTTTAACCTTTTCTCTTCAACCACAAGGGATCAAACCTTTTTTAAAAAAGTTCAGACTCTCTTGAAAGGACATGGTTCTAGAAGTTATAATCAAATATCACAAGATTGGTGATAAACTCCCAAGAGCTAACAAAACTGAGTCTCTTCCCAGTGTGCGTCTCAACTCCAGCACAAGCAGAAGCATAATCCCTTGAGGTGTTGCTAGTTCATTAATGTATGCCTTTAACTCCTCTCACCACTCACTCCATTGCCATGAAGGATGCACCAAGGGAAGAGGTATGTGCCCCAACAGCTCGGGAAAAGAAGCCACATGTCCCAAAGGCTGGGATGCTCATGGCTATCACTTCAAGAAGAAAAGGCAGCTGTGGGGGGGGGGGGCGGCAAGAAAGAGGGCAGGTTGTGGAGTCCCTTCTGGGGAGACACAGGTATCTATCTGCGAACCTGATGTGGATGTGATCTCATAGGAGATATGCTGCCAGCCTGGAGCCCATATCTGAGATGTTACAGAAAAGTTGCAAAGGTTCATCTGACCCCCCCGACCATTACCTCACACTGTTCATCTGTCACAGCTGATGTCAGCTAGTGGACGGAACTGGCATTGGATAGGGTTGGGGGAGGTGGAGACTAGCATGGGGATGAGAAGCCTGAGGGACTAAGACTGACAGTGGGTAGGCAAGGAGAATGGGAGTGGGACAAGAAGCCACCAGAAGGGAGCAGACAGGACTAGCCCAAGTTCAGAGCAGCAAGTGTCAAGAAATGGGGGAGGGAGGAAATGAACAGAAGAATCTGTGCCAACTGGGCACACTTGCCTTCAAAGCCTGGAATGGAACCCAAGATTCCTGAGTCTTACCATTCCTCTGCTCAAAGCAACATATCTGTGAAACCCACTGATAAAGAGCAAAACAAACCAAGTCCTGTGGCACTCTTAAAGACAAAATTTTATTTATCACATGAGCTTTCTTGGGAGAAAATCCCACAAAGCTCATGTGATAAATAAATTTGTTAATCTTTAAAAGTGCCACAGGACTCCTTGTTTTGTTTTGCTAAACTATTCTACAATGGCTACCCCTTTGGAACTGATAGTGTGTCTCACAGTATGCACACTCACCCAACCCTACCTTAAATTAAAAGAACATTATTAAGGTTACAAAGTCAAGCACTCTAAAGTTAGGACTGCCAGAATTAAGGTTGCTTGTGCAGCCTTAATACACCTGCTTTGTGTGTATGAACTATCATCAAGTACTTTTTCCACAAAATTCCTCTTGCTTACTGTCATGCCATACTTTAGTAAAAGTGCTTAAGTCTTAGACAACACAAGAACTTTGTGTAATGCTCTGCTGTTCACTGTTTGCTGGAAGGAAGATAAAGTCACCATAGATTTTTGTCAGAATCGTCAGGTTTGAAAATTAGTGACAAAAGAATAAATGAAGTTCTTGAATACGGACATTTGTCCTAGGGAATCTATATAAACCAAACCTACTGCTGGTGTTATAATAGCTTGCTTCCACTTGATGGCACTATGAATAGGCCATTTCTGTTTATGTAATACGAGTTTTATATGCAGAATTTCAATGCTCTTTCAGCAATTAGACACTGATTTGGCATGCGTGACATGCCAAAACCTGTGGAACTCTTTTATTCTAAAAACAGCAGGTAATAGCCTTAAAGTGCCAAAAAAAACCCTTCCAAAAAATGGAAAGAGCATAAAGGTGCTAAACTATTCTCCAAAAGTGTTCTGATGTCTCTAGGTGAAAGGTGCTATCAAAGGGCAAAAAAACACTAACAGCCCAAACCAGAGTTCAACAGAGAACTATGGCAAGCCTTTAATACCCACTTAACATGATGCATTCATTATAATGGACCATTTTATATTACTATTACAAACAAGAAAAAATTGAAGTCACAAAGCCAAAAATTCAAAATCAAGCGGGGGGGGGGGGGGGTTTCAAAGGAAAATGACTTTTCCAGTGAGTTTTTCATAGATATTTGGTGGCAGCAGAGGGCTGTTGTGATATAGGAACCCAGAGTTCTCTTCCAAGCTGCGGATGGGGGGGGGGGGGGGGAGTGCTCTGACAGCTACAAACCATTCTGCCTTGACCCCTTATATGTTCGTTCCAACACACTTATCTTCTGTGCTCATCTCTCTTGCTTCTATGCCTCTTCAATGGTCTGTTCCTCAATGAATTTCCTTCTTTTTCATGCTGCCTAGGTATGAGCAGGTGGAGAATTTAGAGCACAGGAAAGAGTCCCTGCTCTGTCATGGTGCCACAGTAGCTCCTGGCAACAGGAAGGAGCAGTTTTTGGTTGGCCCTTAGGCAGTACTGTAATAATCATTATTAATATTGGAGGAAAAAGTCCTACTCAGTTTCAGGCTGGATCATACTCAATGAACTCTGTGGGCAGGGCAAGCTCAGAATGGCTAGCACAAAGCAAGGTGGGAGTGGAGCATGTTCACTGGAGCAGGAACATTCAGAGAAATTTGCCTCCGTCAAGCATTTGCAAATGATGATATTCAGAGGCTTATAATTAAGTCATATTTGAGTGGATTTTCACAGGGCTGACAAAGGCATCCTGAACGACCACCTCCGTCAAATTTCAAGTGGCTGTGCTAAAGAATAGAAGTGCTAGTTTCTCAACAAAAGTAAGAATTTTTTAACATTAGCAAAATAATGTGGTGTAATGGAATGTTTACTCTCTAGAGGTGGTGAAATAATTAATGTGCACCTGAGAGGCCAGTTATGCTACTTGGCTGCAACTGGGAGGGCAGGGGGCCAATGTAGTTAAAGATGAAGTCAAGATGGGAAAGGAGCTGGATGGTTAGTATAAAAATAGGCCCTTTCTGCTCCAGTTTTTCTACATATAAATGGGTGAGGGATTTCTTAAGTACAGAACTATGCAGGTCAGACTAAAAAGTGTTCTCCAAACACACACACTTACAAATGGCATGCCATGGCAGAGTGTCATCCGTCCTACCTTATCCAACATCATCATAAATGATCTTCTAAAACAGATGAGAGCAATAATAGGTACCACTTTATTTGCTAATGACTGTTTCATGTGGGCCAAAACCTGAAACAGCTACTAAAGAAGTAAATGAAGCTCCAAGGAAAGGTATAGAGTGGGGAAACAGGTGGAACTTTAAATTTTGAATGGACAGAACAAAGGAAATGGATTTCATTAAAAGGAAAATTTAAAAAGATGATAAAGTATCTATACTGACAACAATTAAGTGTACTTTAAATTGTCAATGTTTCAGGTATTTGATAGCAAACCCATTTGGAAGGATTACATTAAAATATTACAGATGAATATAAAGGCTGACTCCACTTAATTAAAAGGATTTCTAGAATTTCCTGGGATGTGGAGAAAAAAGCAGTGCTGATGCAAGGAAGAACACCAGTAAGACCAGTTATTGAGTATGGATGCCAGGCTTTCTGTTTAGCATAAAAAATGGACTTGGGACGTCTTCATTCACTTCAAGCTGAGGTGTTGAGAATTGCAAGTGTTGCCTTTATCACAACACCACTGTCACCCACAGCTATCTGCAGTACAAATGCCTATTACTTTAAGAATGAAGCTTTTAAACTTAACCTTTAGGGCTAAAGTTGCTGGAAGCAGCGTAAAGTGGGAAACATTAAACTAATATATGATGAATGCTGGAAATTAAGTGGTTGATGTGTAGGGAAAAAACTCAAAATGCCCAGCTAGGGTTAAAGCATAGTAGTTTTGTGGTGATGGTAAGTGCAGGTGAAAATGATCAGTTACCAATGTGAAGTTCTGAATGAACCAACAATAAACAGTTCCTGTTGTAACTGAACGTTAATTCAACAGCTACACTGCCAACCTAACAGAGAGCTGTTCAGCCACAGAGTGCACAATCTGATTTTCAGTCAACAAGGCATGACAGCAGATATTCGCTACTTCATCTCAAATTGTAACAGATAACAATAATAACCAACCAAGCAGAGATAACTGTAGTCTAGATAAAAATAGAATGTAGAACTGATTCTGAAATGAGAAAGCTATCCCTGAAGTGATGGGCAGATACAAACAACTTCTCTTTAAAATACCGTATAAAATATAAATACTTATTATTTTTCCTACTGGTCACACTGCTACCAATATTTTTCATGGTTGTAAGATAAATGTCCTATCAGGACCACAAAAAAGATGAATACTATTTTAAACTAGCACATACACATTTAACTTCTTTCAATGAATTTTAAATTTTAAACCTCACATACTAATAAAGTCTGAAGGGAAAATAAACAAATTACAGTTTTGTATACAAGAAAAAACAGGTAATTATAACATCTATCATGACACTGCCATCCATAGAAAATCCAGAAGTGTAAATACAAAAGCATAACTAAAGTTCTGTTAAGCATAAAGGAAAGCACCATGTTATCAAATTTGTCATAGCTCAGTCCCCTTCCCCTACTCTTCAAAAGTTGACATATTGCCCCCGCCCCAACAATCTAAGTATATTGCACTGGGGTTTAGAACACACTCAGCTAATGTTTAAACAGGAAGAAAATAGACTCATTGGACAACCTTCCTTTAGACACTCATTTTATAAATTTATCAATCAATACAGTGTGTTCTATATAACACCATACAAGGTGTATACACCAAATCTTTCCTTTCTCCCTGAAGCTTGAAGGTGGGATTCTAGGAAACATGATTAGCTTCACTAATATCCTAAATAATGTTTCTGGGTCTTTCAAATGCAAAACATACATGCAGTCCCAAGAAGCCACTCAAAACTCCCAGCTGAGCACAAACATCTATCTGGAGACCTCCACTGCTGCCCTCGCTACAGCTCAAACACTTCCATTTCTGATCAGTCACAGCCTTTGCCACCTACTGGACTTTCCAATCCACAGTTTGAAAAAGTGAAAATTTTCATCTATACAATTAGCTACTTCAGATGGCAAGCAACTCATGGGTCTCTTATAAGTGACCAAGCTTTAGTAGCTGGCCAGCTTCCAGCCCACTACACTGGGTATGGCAGATTGGAGAGAAGAAGAAAGACTCTTGGTGATGGAAGATCAGGTTAGGTACTACTTAAAGAAGCTGGATGTGCACAAGTCCATGGGGCTGGACGAACTGCATCCAAGGGTGCTGAGAGAGTTGGCTGATCAGATAGCAGTACTGCTGGCCAATATAACTGAAAACTCATGGTGAACAGGGGAGGTGCCAGAGGACTGGAAAAATGAAAATATAGTACCTATCTTCAAAAAAGGGAAAAAGAAGGATCTGGGGAATTACAGACCTGTCAGCTGCACTTCAATCCCTGGAAAAATCATGGAGCAGATTCTCAAAGAATCCATCCTGAAACACTTGAAGGAAAACAGAGTGATCAGGAACAGTCAGCATGGATTCACTGAGGATAAATCGTGCCCAACCAACCTTATTGCCTTCCATGATGAGATGACTGGATTGTGGATGTGGGAAGAGCCTTTGATGTGATATACCTTGACTTTAGCAAGGCTTTTGTTACGGTTTCCCACAGCATTTTTGTCAGCAAGTTAAGGAAGTATGGACTGGATGAGTGGACTGTAAGGTGGATAGAGAACTGGCTAGATCACCTGTTGGACATCTAAGAAAGAATAATAACTCATAACTCACCCCATCAAATGTCCCATCTCAGGCTTGTGGCATATGCACTACCAGGAGTCAAAGTAGTCAACTGCCAGACTAGGCTGTCCCATCATACTGTCCCCTCCATGAATGTATCAAACTCAGATTTGAAGCCAGCTAGGTTTTTTCCCCTCATAGCTTCTCTTGGAAGACTATTCCAGAACTTCACTCCTTTGATGGTTAGAAACCTGCTCTAATTTCAAGTCTATACTTCCTGATGGCCAGTTTATATCCATTTGTTTTTCTGTCCACACTGGCACTGAACTTAAATAATTCCTCTCTCTCCCTGGTATCTATCTGCTAAAGCATTTATCGAGAGCAATCATATCCCACTCAGCGTTCTTTTGGTTAGGTTAAATATGCGAAGCTCTTTAAGTCTTCTCTCATAAGGTAAGTTCTCCATTCCATGGATCACGCTTGTAGCCTCTCTCTGCACTGGTTTTAGTCTGAGTTCATCTTTCTTAAATATGGGGAACGAGAACTGCACACAATCGTCCAGATGAGGTCTCACCACTGCCTTGTGTAATGTTACTAACACCTCCCTATCTCTGCTTGAAATACCTCATCCGATACCTCCTAGGACACGTTCACTTTTTCACTGCTATATCACATTGGTGGCTCAGTCATCCTGCAACCAACCAGTACACTCAAGTCCTTCTTCTCCTCCATATCAGTTGCAATTGTGCAAACTAATAAAAAAACTATGAAGTTTCACAGTTGCTTCCAACATGCTAAATTAGCCTATAAAGCCTTTTATCATAGGGAATACTGGACACATTCAAATAATAAAATAAATGCACTGAATTTAAGTTTTCTTGCTGTTTTCTACTTGAGCTCTAATTACCAGTGATGTGGGAGAAGGAAATAACTCAACCTGATTCTAAGATTGCCGGCAGAGATTGTAGGTTTGACAGTTTGGGGGGTAGGGGGGTGGATGGGAGAGGGATT
The DNA here is from genome assembly GCA_007922195.1 of Podocnemis expansa. NCBI lineage: Eukaryota > Metazoa > Chordata > Testudines > Podocnemididae > Podocnemis > Podocnemis expansa. Next base: position 44,986,062 of record ML681984.1, read on the forward strand.
CTCTATTTGTACAAAATACTTGAAGTGGAAACTGAGACAGCAAATCTGTACCACAGCCAAGTAATGTAGGTTTAATTAGAGTTTTCCAACTAAACCTGAAGGTTAGAGGTTGATTTGCTTGGCTTGCATAGTGATTTGCTAAGTAGTTTTCAGAGCCCCATCATGTAATCTTCAGCAACAGCCAGCCCTAATATCACTATTCCACTAGGAAATATTTTTGATGGCAATAACTGTCATATGAACATTTCACTCTATCCCTGGAGATGTGAAATGCTATTGTCTAAAAAAATATTAATCCTTGTAGTTATTATTGAGAAACAGCTATTGGAAGTGGAATAGATTGACTGAAGTTCAGACAAATACCTCACTAAAGGACTTACGTGTCCCAAGACACTCATTGGGCAGGTCTCAAATAATCAGCAGAAAATAAGGTTTACTTCAGCTGCAGCCAAGAAAGGTTGTTTCTCTACATGTTTCTGTAACTAGCATTGGTTTCAATACATAATTTTGTTTGGTGAAGACGACAGATTTCCCCCCACCCCCAAAAGCAAGAGTGGCTTGGCCAAATTAATCTGATGAAAAACAGCCAAACTAATGTTGGTTGTTGTGGTTTTTGTTTGCTTGTTTTTTACTAGTAGAAATGAAGGGTGGTTGAGGTGCTAAATTAATTTCACTCCTTTCATGAGACAATACAAATATTTTTTGTTCACTTAATAGCTTCAGGTTATTATACAGACAACTAATCCTTGTATCAGCCCTGCAATGATATCCAATTTGTGTCAGTGAAGAGGAAGACATAGGCCTTGCCTATGCTCGCATATATTACCACTAGAAGTTCTGCTGGCATGCTGCTACTGTCAAAATATTTATAGGTCAAGAATAGTTAATCTATATAATTTACCAACTAGGCAGTGCCATATCTCGTACTATAAGGCAGGGGTGGACAAAACTGGCTTACAACTAGGCACCAGCAGTTTTACTTTTGGTCATCAGAGGGTACTCCTCTGTTACATTTCTACCGTGGAACTAGCTAACAGGCTACTAAAATGGTCACCATTGTGACCAGAAACATTGGTGTGTTGAGGTCTGCTATAAGGCTTTGTCTACTTGGGGATATTGATCAGAACAGCTATTGAGGAATATGATAAAGTGGAGTAATTATTCTAGAATAAAAGCACCTTTTATTCTGGATCAGATAATTGTCATTTGAAGCTATTCCAGGAAAGTATATACTACAGTAGCTGTTCTAGTCAATTCCACTGTGTAGTCGAAGCCTAAGAGCCTTAATACAGTATAGGTGAAGAACTGTTTTGCAACATGTCTTTCAGTGGGGGAAAGGTGGGATTTTCTCCCATGAAAGCTCATGAGATAACTAAATTTTTCAGTCTTTTAAATGTATCTCCGGACTCCTTGTTTATTTCACAAACTGTTATAGTCTCTCTTGCTTTCTCTTCTTTATAATAGCATTGGCCACCCTCAAAAGAATCTAGAAACACTAACTCACTCAATCAACTGTTCCAATATCCATGAGTGATATGTATTATCTTCATTTTACAGATAGCATAAGTCAGTGGTTTTCAACTTTTTTGGCTCAAGGGCAAAATATTAGTTTGCACAATTGCAACTGATATGGATTTGGTGAACAATTCCATTGATGGTACACCAAAAAGAATAGACTCCTGCCCCTCAGTCTGTAGAATTGCCCATTCGGGGTCAGTTTGCTGTCAGTGGCTATGATTAAAGTGTTAAGGATGCAGTAGCCTTCATAATGGGTAATTACTCCCTTCTGTGTGGGAGGGCGGCGAGTGATGTACAGATGTAAATCCACCAGTCCTGTTCTGTCACTGTTAAAAAGTGAACTCCCCTGGAGCAGATTTCCATGCCACTGATGTGGTCCTTTCCTGTTTCCCTCCTGGGGTCCCAGCATCCTGCCCACTGTTGCCTCATTTCCTCTGCGACCAGGGAGGAGGAGAAAGAATTTGAACCATATGTTGAATACTTCATTGAAAGAAATACGTAATGAATTGCTCTTGCTATTGTATCACTGACATTATGTTCAGAATTACTTATTGAAAGTAAGTGCAGAATCTTATTGTTTGTTGACTTTTTCAGGCTGCTGCATCTCCACAACACAACAGAAGCCCCTGTTTTGTTCATCATCAATTAACATAATTGGCCTGTTTGGCTGAATGTTAATTTTGGCAAAAAATCTGTTATTGTCCTTATGAAAGACTTCAGAGCACTCTAATTGGTTGTCGAAGTTGTGCAGTGTCATGCTGTTAGTGACAGAGCATAGAACATGAGGTACAACTTGTCAGATCACCAATGATACTTAGTCAAGAAGGCTACAAATTGTTGTTCATCCAGATAACAGATTTCAGAACTTCAACAGCTTTTGAATTATGTGAACATAAATTAGCCAATTAAGTGGCTAATATAGTTCCCTTCAGACCATTATGCAGAAAACTACTGTAATCCCTTCGCCCTCTCATTGGCATGCAGACGTTTAACTAGGCTTTAAAAAACAGGATTACATTTTTGCAGTCACAAAATTGTTGTAGCGCTTAGAAATAGTTACATTGTTTATAATCAAGTATAATTGCTAAAGAGTTCAGCAACACAAAAATGGTTCATGCTTTATATAAATGACAGAATAACTGAAGTTTGCAGTATAAGAATTCCCTATGAACAGCTTAGTGATACAGTCAGGGGCACGAGTGAGGACATTAATGTTAGGATGGTTTGTCAAAACTATGAGCAACTGCATTATTATTATTAGTGGAATCTGTCTGGAAATTTACTGTTTTAAATGTTTATCCCTATACATTTATCATCAAAAGAAAGATATTCACATCTTATTATAAATTATTTAGTTCAGGCCTTGACAAATCTGCTGGACACTTAGGGCCAGCCCAAGAACTCAGGTGCTCCTTGGTATCCAGCAGACGACAAGCCCCCCTCGCTGCTGAAAAGCTGCTGTGGCTCCTTTCAGTAGCAAGCCTCTCCCACTGCCCCAAAGCAGCTGCTGCTGGCAGCTCTTTCAGCCATGCAGGGGGAACAGGGAGAGATGGTGGTGCTCTTCCCCTCCACTGCCCTCGTCTCTCCCCCATGGCTGAGCCCCCATACCACTGCTATCGAAAGAGCCACCAACAGCGGCTTTTTTTTTTTTGGCAGCTGGGGAGGGGTGTCTTTACCACATAGTGCTTACTGCCAAAAGAAACCTACCTTCCCCACCACTGAAAAAAGCTGCTGCTGGCACTCTTTTGGCAGTGCAGGGGGCAGGGAAGAGGGAGAAATGGCAGTGCTGGAGAGGAGGAGTACTGCCATTGCTCCTCCTCTCACTCCCACTGCTGAAAGGTCTGCCAACACCATTTTTTAAGTGGTGGGGGAGGGGTGCCACGGTGGTTTTTGAGTGGTGAGAGCCTACCATGCTCTGCCTAGTGGGGGGGAGGGGCATTTGCCCTGGCACTTTTAGGCACCTGGGGCAAAATCCTAGGCTCCATGATGACCTGGTGCCTAGCATATGTCAAGGCCTCAATTAATTATAAAAGCACCATTCTATCAACTCGTATACAATATACTAGCATATTCTCCAGTAAGGATTACAAATCACCTTTACGTATTTAAAGTATATTTTTTGGTACTGTGTGTTCATTTTCACATTCATGATTTTACAACTACACATTACTTCCAATAAGTCACAGACAAAACATTACTATGGATGAGTGACTGCCAGTCCACACTGAAGCACTGATTTTGAGAGTCCTGCCCCTCTCAAGCTTAATGGGTCCTGGCTGCTCCGAATCCATCTCCCCAGGGAGGCTGCTTCCTTGCTGACCTTCTGTTCTCCTGGCTGCAGCAGAGAAACTACATGCATAATATAGCCCTATGCACTTCCTGCTGGAGCCAGGGAAGGACAAAGCTGATTTTCTGTCCTCTTGGGTGCAGCCAGGAGCCTGCACAGGTCTTGTAACCCTGCGGCAATGCATTCCACCTGAGTCCTTAGGCAGTGACTCCCTTCTGCAACCAGTGGGAGGAGAGTACCAGGCCACTTTGAAAGCCCCCACAGGCTATAGGTTGGGAAAAAAAACAAGGAGTCATGTGGCACTTAAAGACTAACAGATTTATTTTTCCCCATGAGCTTTCGTGGGAGAAAATCCCACTTTGTGAGATGCTTCGAAGATGGGTGAACTTACAGAATGGAATGAAAATAAATGCAAGGGGATGTAAAACATAGTATCAGGTCACACAGTAACAGCAAATCAGAGCAGTTGTTAGGTTCAAACCCTGAGGAATTTAAGCAAATATGGTTATATCTTAGAGCTTGGCTGTAGACAATGGATTGCCTGCTGTATCCTCAGTGAAAGGTTGAGGGATGTAACTAACTATAGCAGTCCATAGGTTTTTAGTATAGGGTGGTGGTTGTGTCCAACACTAATTTGCACTGTAGTGTCCAAAAAGTGAATCTTCTGTGTGGAGTTTTCCAGGCCAAGGTTGTAGTGGGCCGGCCTGTGGGTGACTGACTCGAATCACTCACCGGTCCAAGTTGTTTGTCTATATTAATGGGACTCGTTAGGCCTGGTTTAATTATGTTGAAGGGAAAGCACTCTTGTAGGCATAGAGTGGCTACTGGAAGCTCTCCAGTGAAGAGATAGTGTAACTTAGGTAAAAAAGACTTAGAATCATAGAAGAGTATGCTGGAAGGAACCACAGGAGGTCATAGTCCAACCCATGCTCAAAGCAGAACCAACCCCCACTAAATCATCCCAAGCGTAGCTTTTAAGGTTTTAAGCCACACCTTAAAAGCCTCTAAGAATGCTGATTCCACCACTTCCCCAGTAACCCATCCCACGCTTCACCACTCTCCTAGTGAAAAAGCTTTTCCCAATATCCAGCCCATACCTCCCCCACAGTAACTTGAGACCACTGTTCCTTGTTGACTACCACTGAGAACAGCCTAGTTCCATCCTCCCTGGAATCCCCTTTCAGGTTAAAGGCTAATAGCAAATTCCTCCTCATTGTTTTATTCAGCAAATTAAACAGACCTAGTTCCCTCAGCCTCTCCTCAGAAGTCATATGCTCCAGCCACTAATAATTTTTGCTGCCCTCTGCTGGACTCTTTCCAGTTTGTCCACATCCTTTCTGTAGTGGGGGGGCCCAAAACTGGACACAATGCTCCAGACATGGCCTCACCTGAACAGAGGTGAAAAACCACTTCCCTCAATCTGTTGACAATGTTCTTACTAATGCAGCCCAATATGCTATTAGCATTTTTGGTAAAAAGGGCACACTGTCGACCCATGTGCAGCTTCTTGTCCACTGTAAGCATGCTTTTTTTGTGCTGAACTACTGCCTAGCAGTGTCTGCTGAAATTATACAAGGCCACAGGTTTGATAGTCTGAATCTGAGATTAAGACTTCTAGTCCTGAGACCCCTCAACTACTCTTCTGTACACCTGAGAATAGTAAAAAAGGCTACATGGAGGTCAAGGAAAGGAGTTCTATTATCTTTGTCAGTTGTAATATTTTCCTCACTACTCTAGGAGACTGTAGAACAACTTTTTATATTAACTATTATTACCTTAGTCTTCCAGGACAAACAGAAACGCATGCTGATGTAACTTTAGTTCCAGTTGGGAAGATATACTAGGTAAATCCAGGCAGGAGACCAACTAAGAAACCCCTTCCATGTTTGTCTGCAAGAGTAAGGCCTGTTGAACCAATAATACCAGAAGGCTGACCATATGCTTTGGCTGTACAGAGCTGGAAACTTTCCCATAGCTTGATCTGCACAGCAGGGACAGGACAATGTACAATTATTCCTGTTACTGCAAGTATTCTTCAAAATCTGCAGACAATCATAAGAAATACCTGCAATCCCCCCACTGGTATGATTTAGCCTTAAATGCAGCTGACTATATTCTTTTATTTTTAAGTTAAGGTCTCTGTGAATTGATCCTTCCCTCTCATAGCTCCTCTGGGATTTTATTAAAACTATTAAGACAAGTAATTTTGATTAAATGAACAATACTGAAGTGCCAAGTAATTCACAAGGAAGAAGAGTTGCTTCTCTGTTAACATTCCCAGATGTCCTAGTGGACATAATTACCTAAAGCTGTTATATTCTGTACAACACTTCTCAGAAAGCAGTATTGACTTCCAGTGTTCACTGTACCACAATCATTTATAATGTATTTACAAGAAGGAGGCCTATTCCCACAAACTGCCAAATATGACAGTAAATAGTCCCATACGATCTCAAGCTGAAATGGTGCATAAATGGTGGCTTTCAGGTTACAGATGGCCTGTATCCCCCCATTCAGGTCTGCAGATTTTACTATCATTATAAATGAAAGCTTAACTTCTCTAGTTGTTATGGGGTTGTGAAGAAAGCCTTTAATGTAAATCTCATTATGGTGTTCTCCTGATTTTTGTAGTCTGATAACCAAAAACAACTGTTCCAAAAGAGGGGTGACCTTCCTGTGACAGATACACAATATTCTAGATAACCCTTACTGAGTTAAATGCAATACTTTTGGTATTTGCTGTATTAAAAATGCTACTGTTTCTGTCATTGTGATATGTAACTTCTCTAGGAGGGGGATGCTAATGTAATTCCTCAAGTTATCTGTGTATTTGAAGCTTTGACTGGGGATGGGACTCATCGTCTGACTGACAATCTAGTCATTAGTCACTTCAAAGGTTCAAACTGGCTTCTTCAGGGACCAGGAGCCAAAGCAAGGACTTTTAAATAGCCTGAGTTTAAATTGACTTGGGGCCCTTGTTCTAATGCAGCAAATAGACAGGACCTCTTATCTACATAGCTACTTAATCCTTAAGAAAGTGCTGGAAGGACTGATACCTATCAGAGATCTTGTGGAGATTGACAGATGTAAGGAGGTGATCTCTGGCTATCTTGCTAGCATTCTAGATGATTTTATTTTTAATTTATTTCAATAGTGCTTTTACTGTAAGAATAAAACATACCTCCTTAGAAACAACTGTGTAGTGATTTATAACTGGGGCAATTAGACTATTTATCAGAAGAGCAAGTTAGCAAGCCTGCTTAGATATCTGGTCTTTGCTGGGAATAGCACATCTGAATGCAAGGGAACTGGTCAGTCCAATCACAAAGCAGAGAGAGTCAGGTCTCGAAAAAGATGTCAGCTAAACTTTCTTGATGCAAGATTTCATTTATTTTGATGTAACATATCAAAAGACTATAGCTGAAAAACTAGAAATTAACATAAAGGAGCATTCAGTACTCTGAATCACAAACTTTTGTTAGACTAAATCTCTCACCAGACATGTTAATAATCAATAATCATACTTCTAATGTCTAGAATACACAAAAGGTTATCCCAGTATAATACCAGAAATGCAAACAGGGTATACAGATCTCTTCTAAATGCTTTGCTTCTTGCCATGCCTTCCCAGGCCACCTGTTGTTCCATAATCAGAAAATAAATTTTCCAAATCTAAATTATTATAAATCTGAAATATAATATAAACTACCATGAAAATAAGTAAAAGTGGTACATATCAGCCTCTTCTCCTAAAAAATAATGTCCTCTGCTACAGCCTTTTACCCATGTAATAAACATGTTCTCAGAAGCAATGCCATCTACTTTTTGGTCGTATTAAATTAGAATTACTCTGCAGCTGGGCGCTCTGGATGATCACTGGCCTCTGAAACGGAGGAAGTGTTGTCCCACTGCCAGTGACGGGTCCAGTTCTGTCGATAAGATCAAAGTAGGATGAAGGACTCACTGTAAAAGACCTGGGACCTTACCAAAAAGGAGTAAAGAAATGCATCGCACACTGAACGTTCACTGTGTATGGAAAATTGACTCTGACAACATTATTAATACTATAGTCTCACAGATTTTACAGAGACAGGAAATTAAACATTTGCTGTGAAAACAGAACTTCACATTTTTCACAGAGATTTTATAACATTCCACCTATTTACATATAGTAAATGATAAATGTGGTTGCAGCTTTTGGTGTGGGAGGGAGGGAAAAGAATTAAGAAAAATACAAAAAGCCATACTAGCACCTAGTTAAATTATAACTGAAAATAATTCTGTTTTTCTATAGAATCAAGGCACTGATGCCCACAAGTGTTGTTTCATCTTGCAGTTTAGTCTGCAGGTTTTGAAAAAGACTATTTCTTAATTGCTTTATTTAATTCTGTGAAGGGAAAAAAACTACAAAAAGGACAAACATACCTTAAACATGGGGAGTAGTTGTTACCAGTTTCATTTTAAAATGTGGTATGATATACCTCATTGTCAGAAAGAATATCATCCAATCAACATATAGCTGAATTTAGTTCATTTGCATACTGGAATCCAATATGTTAAAACCAGGAATGGTCAAACCAGCCCTTAAGAAAGATCTAGCCTGTATACCTTCCCTTTCCCTTCTGAATCACTTGAATATTTATAAGGTCTATAAGTCCTGGAAAGTACTTCTCTGTTCTCTTCCTCATCTTTAGCAACACCCCTACTTTGGCTGATATCACAACCAAGTTTATATGCTAAATCTTGCGGAATTTTCTGTCAAAATCTTATGTATTCTGTGTGGCTTCATAGATGTGCTCAATGCATTTGAGGTTATCACTGCCTGAGGAAACTCAAGAGTACAGAAGATTTGAACAGAACAGTATAAAGGATCCAGCACAGCGGCTGCTAGACCTCATTAAATCTAAGCTCTATCACAGGGCATTATTTAAGGCTATTCCCAAATATATTTTCATTTATTTTTTCTTAGAGTCTTTGTGAGAAAGCCCCTTTAATATAGTCCTGAAGAGTGCTGACACAGTCGTAGAATTATAAAACTTCTTTAAATGATTAGTAAAAAGATGAAAAAGGTAGAAAATAAGAAAAATAAACAAACTGCATGGATTTTATATAACATCAAATTGTGAAAACATTGAATGCAAATGCAGTAATAATAGAACCCAAGAAATTGGTATTAAATATTACAGCCATCGACACCCAATACACAATCCACACTCACAAAGCTGATAGTGTATGCTACTGATATATGTAACATCAAACATTAAAGGTCAGATGTTAAAAGGACAATTGCCTTTATGCAGGAACAATCTGCACCCAGAAGAATGGTTGTAAAACAAAAGGGAGGCTGTGTATAGGTTCTTTTAAGAAAAAAGAAACCTTGAGGTCTTTAATTTGCTTGTGGCTGAATACAATAAGGCAGTGATTCTCAACATTTTTCTTTATGTGGACCACTGCATAGTCATCAAACGCTTTTGTGGACCACCATGTAAGCAAGCCACTGTAAACATTTTAACAGCCTATGGCTGATGGGAGTCAACCTTGTATATTAATGAGTATTCAAAATGCAGCCATTTCTAATAATACATTATGCTCACCCACAGACATATTGCACTCCTCAGAGTAGGTTTATCTGCAGTAATTCTCCCTCCCGCCCCCCACGGACCACCTGCAGTACCTGCACAGACCATAGGTTGGGGACCACTGCTGTAACATAGGCTATGTCCACATGTACATTATTTCAAAATGAGTTATTTCAAAATAAAGTCCTTAATTTCAAAGTTAATTCGAATTAAGGGAAAAGCTCAAAGCGAAATAGGACAAACATAGGACTTGCTATTTCGCTTTAGGAGAGGGGCACTATGGGAGGTGTGGCAACATGGCCACCTCCCTGGGCCATGCCCCCACCCAATATAGGCTAAAAGGAAGGAACCCTGGGAAGGAGAAGGGCAAAAGTGTTATTTCAAAATAATGGTTATTTCAAAACAACACATCCAAACGGCATTATTTCAAAATAACCATTTTGAAATAACAGCCGTTTCGAATTAAGAAGGTTTAAGCTATTTTGAAATGATGGCTCTTTATTTTGAAATGACGGAGCCCGTCATTTTGAAATAAGACTATGTCATGTGGACCTAATCTCGTGTTATTTCGAAATAAAAAATGTGTGGACATCCCCACGTTGGGGCAGTTTTATAATGCATGTTTACTGAGCTTATACAATATGACCAAGATTTTTAAGAACGACTAGTAATTTTATGATGACACTCAATTTGTGATACATTGAGTGAGCTTGATTCTTAGAAAAGGCCAAGTACTTATACTTTGAAAACCTGGACCCTTGCAGGGATCTCAAGTTGGGCACCCAAAATTTGAGGCAACAAAATCAAGATTCACTTCTGCAAACCCTTGCCCAAAGTTGAAACTACAGCACTGTATTATCATTTGTTCAGACACGTTCTGTTTTGTTTTGTGCTTTCTGTAATGTCTAGGGAGAAAAAAATTAAGATTCTCACATGACAAAAAAAAAATCTTCAGTGTAGAATTGGAATGTTTTCTCCTTTGTGCCATGTCTGGTGCTGTTGACACAGACAGGAATGCAGCCCTGTCACGCCCACACACTGCAAGGAGAGCAGCTAACCAGCAGTACATTTCAGTTACACAAATCCACTGCATTGAACATTTTATCTGGTCTTCTTTTTATACAATTAGTAACATAATTCACAGGTTGTGTCAGTAGCTATCATGAGGAGCAGCCAGTGGCAGATTATTTTTTAAAAAACACAATATCTCTCTCTAAATTATTTGGATCTTTCAAATTATGCATCTTGTTAGCTTGTTAGCTTGTTCTTCTATTGTTATCCTATATACATCACTCCTTCTGTTTGTTGTACTCATTTATTGTGTCTTGTCTTAAATTAGAACATTGGGGTCCAAATTCCAGTTTTTCAAAATGGTCAAAACAGTGTGATCTGCACAAAAACCAAAAGCCAGAAGCTTAACCTGACAGTTGCCAGTCAGCAGAAATAAGTACCAGGTTAGAAAATAAAAGAAATATAAAACAAAATGGGCACAGTTACATGTGCTGGAAATAAAAACAAATGAGGATTGAGAGCACACCAGCTCCACCTGGTACACAAAACTGAAGTCACTCAACAGATCTATTGGACTGTCTCCATCTCCTGGTAAGGAGGCACCATAGCTCATAATTTCCCAGAAATACAGAGAATTAGCTGTACATCCATGTTTCTGATCAAGGTCATCTGACAGCTACCATCAGTTATAAAAATAACAGCTATTCCACCATCTATCTTTAATATCTAGCCAGTTCTTAGTCTAAGCTGGCATTTTTCCTCCTTGATTGCCAAAAGATTCCATCACACAGAGATACCTCAGAAAGACAAAAAAGTTTCCGATTACACCCCAGCCACAACAAATCAAAGAGACATTGATGTTATTGACAGACATTTGTATTAAAATTCATATTATTCTTACTAGTCACACAGTTGTCATAACAACTCCCTTTTTTCAGCAACTATTTTATTGCTATCCACTGTCCTCTATAATAAAAATATAAATCTAATAAGAATAAATCACAGAACACTGATTTAAAAAATGAAACACATAGTTCCGTACTTGGTGCACACAATTACAAGAAATCATTTTTGATTTATAAAGCATTTCACACAGTATACAACTTAAATTAGTTTCAGTTCTGTAATTTACGTCACTCATGTCAGATAATTCTCCATTACAGAAACCATCAACACCTATTTATGAGATAAGCCAAGGAGGCAGGAGTTTTTCTTTGCAACAGACCTCATTATTTACCTGAAGTAAATACAGCACTTCCTCTTATTGTCCCATGGCACAGTAATTTTAAAACATGTATTACATGTCCAGTGGTACAAACACAGCACATTCAGTAGTTCTAGGTAAGAAGCTCTTCAAGTCATGGTCTGTACTGCAACTGGCAGTGAAACTCAATCCTGATTAAATACATACACAGGTGAGCCACCTCATTGTCTGCTTTGAAGTGACTTCCCTTAATTTCTCCTAACCCCAACTATATTTTAAACAGTCAAGTCTATGCAACTCCAAAAATGGAAATCTATGAAGCTGGTTTCATGAAGGAATATCACTAGAGGTACAATTTGGCCCACAGCTATATTATAGACACCACAAACGATGACTTATTCTTTCTCTAGCATTAAAATATTGTGTATTTAAATCTAACTGTTGTATTACAAAACTTAATCTTGCCTAACAAGCAGAAACTTTTTGTCAATCTTTGCAGAGTTCAATTCTTCTCTAAGGCCTTGTCTATACGAGGAAATTGTTTTTAAAATTTCCCACCAGTGCAGCTTCACTAGTAGGAACTTTCATGTAGACAAAACCCTGAAGGCCACCAGCATTTTGAGCAATAGCTTGCAGACTTGCTGAATGGTGCAGGATGCTTAAAATACTATCGAGTGTCCTGTCTACCACCCAGAACGCAACACTTAGAATCCTAGATTACTAGTGCTTCCATCAATGGAACAGAACCAGTGATAGCAGAAATAGGGAAATATTAGCAAATAGTGCCTAGTGTAAACATAGCCATAGGATCATGTCAAAAAGACCAAATTTACTGTAAAGATAAAAAGATTAATAATAAATGCTCTCTCACTTAATGTGGCTATTTAATTCGACTATCCTGATTCAATAGCCTAAGCAAATCTGTTTTATTCAAAAACTATTCATATTTCTGTAAAATGGCTGGAATATAAAGCTCTGAAACATTTCTGTTAATCACTTTGCATTAGTAACTATGAGTATTATTTTCTGCAATCATAGGTTAGCACAATGAGACTATGTACCATCAACTGTGGTAACAATACCAGACATGCACAAAAATGGCATTTTAATTTTCATTCTCACATGAGGGCCCTATTAAATATGAAGTAAATGAAAGACCATATATGCAAACTCTGATTTTCTTGAAAAATGTTAACTGATAAAAGTAGAACATAGAACTTGATTTCATTAAATAAGAAAGTTAACCTTGAGTGCTTTGCTGCTGTAGGGTTACAATTATATCCACTTCGTCCCAAAGATGGGGGAGCAAGATGTTATTAGTTTTACACAGACATTTATGGAAGAGTTTAGAAAATAGAATCTCAGTTAGAAGGCCTAATTAGATTATTCAAGCATGGTACATACTGATTGTACAATACTAATACATCCAAGACATTAATGAATTCACAAGAAACAAAAGAATGTTGTAAGTTCTCACAGTGATCTTAGCACCACAGAGAAAAAGTTAATTCATTATGAACAAGGTGGGTTCCTCTGACAAAATAGGAGAATTGATAATTAAAAGTGGAAGGATTCTCTAAAGCCATCAGGGAAATGAAGCACCGAATAAATGTAATCTTACTTTTTCATCATCGTCGGTAAAAGGAGCACCTCCAGGAGTTTTATTTATAGCTTGAGCAACGCCAATAATCTCTCCATCGCTGTTTTTTATGGGCATGCACAACAATGACTTTGTCTTGTATCCAGTCAATTTGTCGATCTCATCATTAAACCGACGATCCTACACAAGGAAATAAGGAAAATATTAAGATGTGCATCTTACACTTCTGCGTTTTCTTCAAGGAGAAAAGTTCACTGAATACCTTCTTCACTGTCTTTTTTAATAGTCATTATATTGGGCCTTCATTCATTATTTTCAGAGCATACCTAATAGCTGTTTTCCATAGTTAACATAGTGCAAGAAATAAACTTCCTCATAAAGATGTTCCAAGTGCATGATGTAATACACTTTTGTGCAGAAGGTCTCTACAAGACTTGTACATCACTTAAACCCTTAAAATAGAATACCAGGGTAGACTTCCTCCTTAAGAAGAACAGAAGATCCCAAGAGGTGAGTGAGAGAAGAAAATTCAAGATGCATTAAAGAGGAAGGCTTGTAAGAAACATAAGCAACTAGAGCAGATTTGTGCCTTTGAGAAGGAAACCAGCAGCATCATCTCTTTCCATTACAGCATCCCTCTATTTTCCTTCTCTCTCTCATCCTGAAGCCAGGAGAAATGAACATTACCTTTCTTTCACCTCTCATTTCTCAGGACAAAAACAGAGCCATTATCATTTTTCTGCTCCTCGTCTTCTAAAGAAGAGTGCTCTGAGGCTCTCCCTCTACCCCTGCAGTTTCCACGGCATCAGATTCACTTTCCTCATTGATCCTCAATGTGCTTAAGAACTGAATACTCCTGTGACTCACTCACCCTGCCTTTCAGGGGATCTGGCCCCAAATATATTATTTGCTTAACCTCATTAATTTATAGTAACGATACCATAATTATTACATGGAATCACATCAGTTAAAAAATTCTAGACAGAAATGCTGTTTTTAACTTGACCCCTTTTAGCTTGTTTGCCAGGTTGCTACCATCAAACAGTGCTGAGTTATGAAACAATGGAAGATTTTACAGAGACCATCTGAACAGAACAGCTCAACAATGTAAACGATTAGCTACCAATATTTTCAAAATGGTGCCCCAGGCTTTACTCACAATTAATACCTAACTAATTCCACTAAAAATGGAGGGGCAAATACACTGTTAACCTGAATGTTCTTAAAATATGGTATCCATTAACTGGCTTCCTTTTTATTTTAATTTGTAGAGTTCCCGTGAGTATGACTGCAGCATAGTGTACAGGGACTTCACAGCACAACTCTCATTAATGTTAATGGGAGCAGTGTGTCTGAATCTTCACAATGAAAATGCACCCCTAAGCATTACACGTCAAGTAGTGACTACTTATTGAAACAATGTACAAACTTAAACAAAATGGCAAGAAATTATTTTTACTTTGCACAGTATATATTTATACATTTTTATTTTATACACACTTTATACTTGGGATTCTGTCTTACATTATATGGACCAGGTATTTATTTACATTAAAATGGGTGTGAATACATTTTTAGTATTAAGTCACAGTCTCACTTATCCATTAGCATTTAGTTTTTATACCTTAGGTCTAGGATTTATGAACTTGCATGTTATTAAATGCTTGTATAAAATTTCCAGATCATATGTTGAATAAAATTAACAATAAAACTACATTTAAAATGCCCAAAATCGTATAAAAATGTGTACTTTCTCTGAGAAATGTGGATGGCATATTTAATTCTTATCTGAATCTACATTGTGAACACAAGGGACCTCTCCCAACAAAATTATAGAAATCTAGGCACGACTTATTTTTAAAGCCAGGTAACACAGGAATTGGAGACAGCATACTAAACAACATATGAAAACTAAAATGCTAAGATGTTATTTGTAAGTATTTTTGTACTATTTATTTTTTATGTAAGCTAGCATGTTCACTAATCCTCATTAAAAAAGGATGTGCGTGAGTGCTATGCCTCTACAGTCCCTCAGGTTACTGGAAGAAGGTGTCAGCTTTCAAGATTGAAACTTTATATAAGTCAACAGAAACTACAATTGTTTTCACAGCTAAAAATTTGTTGTTGTTTTCCTACAAGGAAACACAAGTGCATTGAGCCCATTCCAGGTGGAGTCAGAATGGTGAACAATACCTCCAAGAGGCATTCAGATACTCTAGTGATGGATATAGATAGACACATAAAAGAAATTAAACTAAGTGCAGATTCAGAGGACATCATTACAGGGATGTAACTAGAAGTGTGAATCAACTATAATTAGGAAGAGGATATGAAAAGGACATGTAACCCAACTAAAATTTAACTTTTTATTACAAAATAATTTAACCATTGTACAGACCATTCTTTCTAAAGGAGTTATCCGATAAAGGTAAGTGATCTAACTAATAGTGCTAGGCAATGTTTGCATGCTGAATCACGTAGGGTCCTCCACTAATAGCCTGTGCAAGCTTTTCTTTCACAAAGATGGAAGTTGCTGGTTTTGACCAAATTCTCTTTGTGCTTTCACATTAAATTTTGGTTTATTACAGAAGTTTTGGCATATTACATTAGATCTAATATTTGTAATGGGATTATAGGACTAATACATCATCAACTCTTTCTGGAAAGCAAACACTTAAACCTATGGTTTTAGACTTTTTTCTATATGGAAGTCAATGTACATATTCAGACTTTATGTTTTGTAGAGCAGAAGCCCTGACTTCTGACCTGTCTGTAATGGGCTGAGTATGTACTGGCCCTATATCAGGAATAATAATAAAGCTATGAATATGAATTCTCAAGCACTTTTAAAAATATTTCTAGTCTTGTGAAAAGAAGTTTAAGTCACTGATAATCACACTCTCATAAAGTGTTGGTACTAAATGATAATATCTTGTACTCACTACTCACAAATGAGTAGTGCAAATTCCTTTCCTTTAGGGCAGTGGTTCCCAACCTTTTTAAGGCTGGGGAGCCCCATGTGTGTGTGGGGGAAAGAAAGTGTGTAGCCCCCCGTTTTGAGCGAGGCACCGCTGCACAGTGGCAGCGCCTCTGTGTTCCGAATGTGGCCCAGGCGGAGCTGGGGAGCCGCCGTGGCCATGGCCCCCTCCCTCGAGCTGGGGAGCCACCGTGGCCATGGCCCCCTGCCCTATGTTCCCTTCCTGCCTGCCCACCTGTTCTCCGTTCCTCCTCCCCGCTGGCTCCCCATCCTCAACACCCCCTCCACAGTCGTGTCCCCCCCCCCCCGTATAGCCATTGGAACCAGGGGCACCTGGCTGCCCCCCCCCCCGGCTACTCTGAGCATGTTTTGCATGCTCATGGCAGGAGTTTTTAAAACTCCCAGTCTCAGGGAAGCTTCCTGCTCACTGGCCGGAAGCCTCGGTCTCCCTGACAACTGAAGACCCTGGTGGCATCCAGACCCAGCTCTCAGGCTGTCCGCGGACCCCCTGGAGCCACTCTGTGGGCCCCCAGGGGTCTGTGGCCCACGGTTAGGCACCACTGCTTTAGGGGAAAACTAAATTCAAGCTAGGTGGAAGTTCATCCAGGTGCACAAGACCCCATGACAGGCTGTATCAAAGCAGCACTGGCAACACAGGGGTTAACAGACTGTTGTGGGCCCAAGAAGACACATTTCCTTACCCCTGCCGGGCATGCTCCTGACAAGAGGGAGCATATAAAAAGGAAGCAGCTCAGCTCAGTCTGGGCTGGCCAAGGAGAAGAGTGGGTGTGCACTGCCAGCTCCTGAGAAGGAGCTGCCAAGCCTCCAGGCTTCTGAGACTGAGCACCCTGACAGCACCATGGAGAACAAGATGACTGTGGCGATTGAAACCACTGCCAGTAGAGGAGAAGCCTGGGATAGGAAGAGACTCCAGGGATGTGTCTGGAGACATGAAGACCTGAACCCTACATTTGCTTAACTGGTTTCACAGGGCTCTGGATCAGAACCTGCTGGAATAGGCTGGGCCTGGGTTACCCTCCCCTCCCTACACTTGCTGCTAGGCATTGCTGCAGCCGGAGAGAGGGTGGCACTTCAGATCTGTGCTAGGAAGTGCATTCAGCTCTTACTGTTAGGTGCTACAAAAGGGCTAGTCTCCTCAAATCTTTGCTGCCTTCCTTGGCAGACCCACAAAAGGCCCTCCACATCAACTTATGCCTTGAACTAGGGCTGAGGAGTGGGGAGCTGAGGCCAGAGCAGCTGCACCATGTACACATGTGCCCCTGAATTCTGTCATTAAGGGGTCTGTGTCATTCCTGCACAGACCTTTAGACAAATACTGCTATTGTTCCTGAAAGCTGAAGAGAACTTTCCCTCATGTCCATGCCTTAGTTTAGTCTAAAAATTGTACATGAGGTATTTCTTTACTGGCTGGAGCAATCTTCAACTGTCTATAATTTAATCCATACACTAAAACAGATTCCAGATGGAGACTTATTTCTTGATGACAGAATAATTCTGTTCACACCTAATCAGGATAGGCTCTTGTTAAAACTCTGCCACCAAACTGAAGGCAAGGTTGATGTTTTCTTACCTCTGATGCTCACTTTTTCTTTACCTACTGTGATGGAGTCAAGCCTGAGGGGTTACAGGATGGTGCTGAAAGAAAGATGCATTAGCCCCAGGCTTAATAAATCTCTGTTTCTATGGTAACTAGGGCAGGGCTGCTCTGAGGCCAATTAGAGCATCTGAGACCGGGCAGAGCACCTGAAGCCAGTTAGAGAACCTGAGGCCAATTGTGGTGATGGGCCCCAAGAGATAAAAAGGCCTCTGTTACAGGCAATGAGCGTTGGGCATGGTGGCTGGAGGACTGTCCAGTATGGAGACTGGTGTGGAGAAAGGTAAAGCAGAATGAAGCAGACCTGGAGAAAGCTGACCAGCAAAGCTGTAACTAGAACTTTTCATTCCTGAGGCAAGCAGCCCCCCCCCCCCCAGCCCTGATCTGGCCTGGGGCCCAAAGCAACCCCAACCACTACTGGAGGAGGTGGGAAGCTCCCACCAACACTGGCAGGCTGGGGGGATCTGGATCTGTCCCCAGCTACCTGGCTGGGGATAGATCTGGATCCCCCTGGCCTGCTGGTGGCAGCAGGAGCTCCTGTTGCCAGATGTGTCCATAGCTGCCACCAGAAGGCAGCAGCAAGCCCCAGCAGTGCTGGAAGTACCAGGTGCCAAATTTTAGAGGGTGCAGGGGATGGATCTAGCTCCCCATAGTGGCCAGGGACAGATCCAGATCCATCCCCAGCTGCTGCAGGAAGCCAGCTTTGACCCCTGCACCCTCTAAAATTTGGTGCCTGGGACTTTGCCCTGCTTACCCCAGCCTAGTTTATGGCCCTGCTGACTAGTAACCACAGCTGTGAGCACCTATAAGCCACAGTCAATCAGGACAAGCAAGATGGAGAGTCCAATTCCAGGACAAAACGCCCCAGAAGACTGCAGGACTGGGAGTTTGGAGGAGGGAGAGAGCTGTGCTTAAGCTGTCTGCCAAGCTTGAAGCGCACAACCAACAGCGCCTGAGCAACCCCTTTTGTCACAATACTATTAAATGGTCCCTAAAAGTACTGACAGTGCTGGAGCTCCAAAAACTTTTTTTGAAAAACAAATAGTTTGCCCTTCAAATGAACCAGATGGCATCAAATGCCAGGAAGTTTAAAAAAGGAAAAAAATCTGAGTATATCCCCCTTCACACCTCAGTATCACTACATAGTCCTTATTCCCACTGTTCATGTCAAATTAAATAAGATGACACACTACCTCATCAATACTCAAAATATTTTTTTCAGGGATAAGTTGCACTGATTTCCAGCAAAAGGCACCTTCTTTGCCAGTAGTGGTGCCTCCTTCCTTCATCATGTCAGAATTTGTGTGGGGGAGGACTACAGGTCATTGGGTGGGAGCCTGGAGCAGTGTAGTTGCTCCGTTATGATGCACACAGGGTTAAAGAGGGCCTGGATGTGGCAGCCAATCAGAGAGCAGGCTGCCAACATAAAAGGGAGCAGCAGAGCAAGCTGCTTAGTTTGCTGTGGGGAGCTACAGGAAGAAGATCCTCTTCCTAGCAGGCTGGCTGTGGGAGCTAGCACCTAAGAGAGCTCTGACTGGGAGACAGGACTTGGAACTGACCAGGAGCTGGGGGATCCTGGAAGGAGCAGACTGCAGCAGGGGCTGGAGCAGCGGTCCAGGAGCAAGGAGCCAGAAGTGGACAGCAGCTAGACACCAGTGATGAGCAACTGGGGGCTGTTGGGAAAGTGGCCCAGGAACTGACTTCTGTATAGGGACTGGAGGGAGGCACAGGCCTCAGTGAAGGCACCTAGGGTCCCTGGCTAGGGCCTGGAGAAGTGGGCAAGTGCAGGCCCCTCCCCACTCTCCAAGTGTGCCAAGAGTAGCACTGGTGCCAGGAGCGGCTCAGGCTCAGTGGCCCTTTGACTTTTTACTAGTGGACTGGACCAGAGTGAGCAAGACTGTACCCCAGAAGAGATGGAATTACAGTCTTGACTGGAGGGCTAAGACCCAAGAGGAGGGGCTCAGGAGCAGAGTCTAGCATAGACAGAAGATGGCACACAGACCATCTGGTGGGGACCACTTGAGCATTCTCCAGTTACACCACCAAGAGGTGCCTTCCAGGTGGGTCTAGTGCTGCAAACACCTACCGAGCCTTTTATAATACTGGCAGCATATCATTGTTGTTGTTTCAGAGACAACCATTCCTAAACTGTCCTGTCAGATTAAAATGACCAAGCTGGATGGAGTACTAAACAGCCACTAGAGGCCATTTTCAATTCCAGGTTGGAATGGATATTTATGGGATCTGATTTTGTAGACAAAAATGGAGAAAGAGTTTTCCAGGTTGTCATGAATGGCATCATTAATATTGTTAAATAGGTGGATGCAGCCTCCCATGAGGGCAGAAGTGCTGTTCCTCCCCCCATTTCCTACCAATCTCTGTTACGGGTCTGTATTGGCACAGTGCAAGCAGCCTTTTCCCTTTGGACCCATTTCAGTTCTCGTATACTCATGACTAGCATCCACCGCTCTTGGCAATTCTCCTTCCATGCTAGCTACATGAGCCACAGTCCCTGATGAAGAAGTGACTCACTTGTTGTGCTGATACATTCTGTGTGGCTGAACTCAAAATGGCAGACAAACAGGAAAAGAAAAGTCTACAAACTACAGTGTTGCAAACGTAAAAAATAGGAAGGTGGTTTTTGTTTTTGCATTATATTTCCTATGAAGTACCACTGGAAATGCAAAACCTTAAACCAAGCATGGTTCCATGAGCACCCTCACCATTTATACACAAGTAGAACCATAAAGCTCTGTTTTGCCGCTCAGAGCTTGTTCTGATCGGAACACGCCCCTTCCCATTAGCGGCACTTAGAGCCGGCACTGCAAAGTTGCCCCTTTAATAGAGCGGCTCCATTGTGCTGCTTGGGGCTGCCCAGGGCTTACCCCGTCGGCTCCGCCATGGTTACGGCTCTGACAGACGGACTCTTTGGCTATGTCCACACACACATCATTATTTTGAAATAAGTTATTTCAAAATGAGTTATTTAGAAATAAAGTCCTTATTTCTAAATAAGTTAATTCGAATTAAGAAAATGTTAATTCGAATTAAGGGAAAGCCTGCTTTCGAAACAGTTGTCATTTCAAAATGGTTATTTTGAAATAACGCCGTTTGGACATGTTGCTTCGAAACAACATGTCCAAACGGTGTTATTTCAAAATAACCATTTTGAAATAACAGCCGTTTCGAAATGAATGGGGTTTAAGCTGTTTCGAAACGACAGTTCTTATTTTGAAATGACACAGCCTGTCATTTCAAAATAAGAAAATGTCATGTGGACATTCAGTATTTTATTTCAAAACAACCAGTGTTGTTTCAAAATAAAAGACTCGTGTGGACATACCCTTTGTGTTGGTACAATAACTAAATGAATAATTGTTTCCCTCAATACATAGTTAAGAGGGCCTCCTAAAATTGCAACTGTCTGAATTTTCACTGGGGGGGGGGGTTCTGTCTTTGTATGTGTTGCTAGATGCCACTGAATGACACTTACTGTAAACTGATCAAAAAAATCTTGCAAAGATGCACTGATGTGTTTGACTATTGTCTCACAATTAAAAATTTATAATGAAAGTTACACAATAGTTACCAGAATACACGAGGGAAGCTGACAGTGACCCAGTATTTAGGTTAACTAACACTTCCCATGATAAAAGATTCTTGTGACCTATTTTTTATAAATGCAATGAAACAACTGAAAGCAAACTTAGCAGTTTAGTAGAGGAAGACTTTTTAAAAGATTGACCAAAATTAATACTGGAAACCTTGGAGTTATTTTAAAGTGGATATTTAAATGACTATTGCATACTGAGGGAAGTCTGAGTTACACTATATTTCCAAAATAAATGAGACCATTACCACTGCTATGCTCCATAATGAAAGACTAATCTGAACATGATAGATTGGTAGACATACTGGAATTAATATAGCTTCAGAAATACTAGTTGGCATGTATTTTTGCTTTAGCAAGTGCAATGAATGATATTTAACTTAATTTATACAGTATTTAATATTTATGAACTGAAGTAAAAGAGTCAAGATATTTGATTGCGATGCTGAAAGGGAAATTCACAAAACACCTTTAATGATATTATGACAGTATGAACAGTCACATGGAAGAAGAAAAGAATCCCAAGCAACTGACTTCAATTAACCACTGATCTAAGGCTGTTGTGAGTAGGAGGGCTCTGGTACCTATATAAGCCTGACCCAGCACATTTCAAAAGACGAAGTAAGACAGGCAACACCCAAAACAACTGGAAAGTTTGAGGATTGTTGTGGGGAAATGGAATCATCTTTGGGAGTGGCACTTAAACTAGGGAGTGTTTGGCACAGGCTGGGGCCTAGAAAATTTGATTTGTCTGAGAGATAAGAGAATTTATGGGGAAATGGAACTAATGACCAAATGCTGCTGCTGATAAATGGAACATCAATCTACCCCGTTTGTAAGGACTCCTATATTCTCGTTGGCGTCTTTCCTTCCTTACCATTTCTATGGTGGCCTGGTCATCCTGACCCAACAGGCAATGGGCTGGTGATATTTGGAACTGGAAATTAGCTGGAAGTCCAAATCACTTTAGTGCTCATCTGTCATTCTTACTGGGGCTCAAGAAACCACTGGTTCATAGATGTAGTAAAAAGTGACACAGACCAATCATTCTTAGAAATTAGCATAAATTAGCTGCACTGTGGATTTAGCTCTAATTGGAAGTTTTGATACAAGGAATTTTTAAAAACATATTCATAGGTGTAAACAAATCTCACTACTTACTAGAAAAATGGCTTCTTTAAATTATGCTTTCCTGTTGCATGTGGCAGTTAGTATGTTATTACTACAGTGCTCATGAAAACAACACTGCAGTCCTCTCAAAAGAGTAACATGTTAGATCACAAGGCACTGTTCTCCTCAACCAGCTTAATGAGTCAGAGGGGGTGTCAAACTTGCAGCCCCTAAAGTTACAGTGGGGACCCGTTAACGCACAGGTATCGGGGGACAAGCCCCCGCAACCATGCGTTAAATGGACCACACGCAAATGGGACTGTGGCAAATAAATAAATTAGTGCAGCACTAGAAGGCTCACTCTACCTGCTTCCGCGCTCAGGCCAACTTCCCCTTTTAGCTAGCACGCCAGACTCCTTAAGTTGCTGGTCACTTTGTGCGTTTCCTTGCCCAGGCCAACTTCCGCCTTTAGGCACTGCGCGCTAGTGAGTCCCGCACATTAAGTTAATGGCTTTGGGGGGCATGATTGGAGCGCGCGTTAACCAGATCCGCATGCAAACGGGTCGCGTGTTAACGGGTCCCCACTGTACTACTTGTGGCCCGCAACAACACCATCACTATCAATATTTGCAATATCGTTGCATGAAAAGGTTTTAGTGGTGCAGCCCTTGGGCTACTGCACTAGTCCTCATGCATGGTGCAACTCTTGGGCTAATGTATTAGTCCCATGCAGCCCTCATGGCAATTTGCATTTGACACCCCTGATTATTGTATTAGATGCATTTGACTGTTTTGTTGCCCCTCAGGCACTTTTATTCATCAGAATAGGGATCATCATAATGACCATAGCTTGCGTTTCTAAATCACTGCGATCTGTCACAATCAATGTATTGGGTTGTTTGTTTTGTCTGTAATGCTGTAACTTAGTTAGGAGTAGTTCTTCTTTCCTGGGCTTTATTTGCACCTCAGGCATGCACTAACCACCCTTTGTTTCTAGAAAGGGTGGTTTACTGAACATCATCACTGATAAAGCAATGAGATTCCCTTGAGCTTCTTGCCTGACAATTTTTTTAATGGAGCCAAAAAATAAGATAAACGTCTTTTAATAATGGCATCGAGGTCTCAGTCATGCAAGGTGCTGAGAGCATCCTGCAAACTGCTGAGCACTCAGTCCCTCATGATGATTTCAGTCGGAGCTGAGGGCCCTCACTCTCCTAGTAAGAGGCACTATGCAGGATCATTCCTGTAAATAGGGTCATCTTCTGCCTTAAGTCATGTAATGAAGTAGAACACAGTGCAATTATCATAGAGTAGGCTGCACTGGTTCAGAAAATGAAATATCGCAAAGACATTATTTCATCAGGCTTGTGCAACTATTTTTCTTGCATATGAATTATCATCTAGAATTATAGTTGAAATACTAATAATATGCTTTGCATTATTGAAGAGACAAAACATGCACAGTCCCTGCCCCATGGATCTTAGTCTAAAGCAGAACAGAGTGATGGGATAACTGGCAATCTGTATTTTACTATTATTATTGCTCATTCGCCTCTTGTGGGCATCATGAACAAAATTAGCTTTAGGAAAGGATATGAATTAAAACTGGATAGCAGCTTGACAGGTCAGAATAGAGATTTTATGTAATAAGGATAGGCTTGAGGAAAAGATCTAGACAGCTGCAAGACAAACACATTAATGAAGCAGAAATTAAGAAATTGTGGGTTTACCTCAAAATTTCCTTTCTCTGAGCAATAAAGTCCACAGGTCCATTAAAAGGGGACCTTCACCCTGCTTCCAGCTTGAGCGGCAGAATCAGACTGTCAGTCACTTAGCAGCAGGCAAATGCCCCACCACCTGATGTTCCCTCTCACTGAGACAGATTCAATTATCAAGATGATTCCACTCTATTTTCCTAACTTGTGGGGTGCACTAACAATACTTTGAAGGAAAAAAACCCCACAATTTCTTCTGCTGCCAAGCATGGGAAAATTCCCTTAATGAAGCAAACATAAACTTTTGGCTATCTATTTCCATTTCTATTATGGATGATCTGTTTTTAGGCAGAATAGGCTGGATCTGTAGGCCTTAGAATTTGAAGAAAGGAAACTTTCAGGTTCAATGACAGATTAATAGGCCTGAGAGCCAAAAACTCTTCAGCTAGAAAGCCATGAACAGTATCACTGCTGCTCTTGCCATGCTACTACCCCTTTCATGATCCTGGAGAGCAGTGGAAAACATGGCTGGGCATGCTGCAGAGACTTTGCCAACTTTTGCCAGAGACCATTCATCACAGGACACTTTATTGTCGTTTCCAGATCCAAAGAGGTCAAACACCAGCCCACCATATTGACTTACGACTGAGGAAATTTCTAGGTGCAAGTTCCACTCTGCTTAATCCAACTTCCGCTATCTTAGTTTTGCTGTTCACCTGTCCCTAATGGGCAGGACACACAGAGACTGGAAACTGGTTGACAAGGAGGTGGCTTTTTTCCCCCTATTGCTGGGTTTGGGCTGATTGTGCTCTCCCTTATTTATTTCTGAAAGCTGCATCAGACACATTTGACTCATGAAGCTTGCCTACAGAAGTAACTGTGCTCCAGGAACTCTGAATCATAGCATTCCAGCCAGTGGATACTGTGCTCTTTAACAGTGCCCAGTGGAGAGCACTAGACACAGTACAAACACTGCCAGTACCAGAGAATACAGTAAGGCGATCTTTGGACACAGCTCCCTCCCACTGCTATCACTTCTGTAACAACCTTCCAGGGCTCTCAACTCACACCCAGGCTGCAGACTACAGGGTAATAAAAGACCCATGTGGATCCAAAATACCTGAGCCCCAGGAGTGGAACAGACTGACAATTAAGTCTGTACAGTGTTCAGAGGTTTGATTGCAGCACCTGTTGATGAAGCCAAGGTACCTTTGATCCACCATGCCTGAACAATAGGAGCAGTGGAGCCCTGGCAGCACAGGTTAGCTGCTAAAGTACAGAGCCCGAGTGGCAGGAGGCGTTGCACAAGCCCTGCGCTGCCACTGCCACACTGCTGGTGTTTAAGCTTGCTAGATCAAAGATAGCTTAAACACATCTACATGTGCTGCAGTTACATCTCTGACTGCTGTGTAGACATACTCTGAGACTGGTTGTTGTCAGAGATGCAGCACCAGCAGAGTAAGAGGGATCGTTTGGACCCTCTCTGTTCTTATGATTCCTACCAACTTCCCCCACTTGTACCAAGGAAGGTCTTTTGAGGGAGAGGTGCACAATGACTTTGGAATGGAAACTTGGGATGGAGCAGGCAAGCTGGTTTGAATGGCACAGGGAAGACAGGTGAGAGAAATTGGTGCATAACTGGAAGAAGAGGGGGAAATGGTACATACAAAAAAGAGACAAATGAGTTAAAATGAAAACATAAAACTGAATCGAATTTCTGAATGAGGTGAGACAGCAGATAAGAAATTTTTTGTTTCAAAGGGCCACTAGGGAGAAAGATTGAAGTAAACAAAATGATTTTTCAGCTGGTAGTTATATTGCTGAATCAGAAGACATTCACATGAGATCACATGGGGTTTTAGCTCTTAATTATATTATGTTATTTAGCTCAAATATATTATTACTATTTATTATATTAATAGTCTGTCCCCATGTCTTTCCCTCTGTTAGTTGCATCACCTCCTGCATCATACCTAATTAGATAGCAAACACCTGGGATAAGGACTGTCTTCTTAACTATTTAAACAATACCTTGGGGCCCTGACCCAGACAGGGGCCTTTATTATTCCTTTTAGTCTTGGAGCATCCAATCTCAAATTTTTGCTTTGGGATTCCATCAATTTTTAACCAAAAACCCAATAAAATTAGGGAGTAACTATATGTGAAACATCTTTTCTTTTTGATAAACAAATTGTACTGACTGCATTTTCATTTAATAAAAATGCAAGGATTATGATGTGTGATCTACCACTAATTTACTAACAAATTTATGCCAAAAAGTTGTCACTGTTTAAATACCTTCGGCATAATGCAGAAAATCTCAGATGCAGGAGACCCATACAAAATACATCCACTAAAGCACTTAACAGTTGGAATTTCAGGACTGCCAACAAAAACAGAATACATATCAGGAACAGTCATCTTTTCATCTTTGGCTCCTGGAACAAGTGATTATATCAGAATCTCACTGTGATTATATTAGAATTTCACTGTTTTTAATGAAAGCTAAGTGTCCAGCCCTCTTGATACTGATAATGGGACCGCACCTCCAAATACACCCTTAACATGCCCCAGGAGACCTCATGTTCTAGTGTATCTGGTGCCTAGATTACTTGAATCTGGCCTTGATTGTACAAAGATTCAGATTTTGCAAGTGGAGCTGTGTTGACAGACTGCCACACTTGCATACATAAAAATCTACTTGCAGAATCAGTTGTGACAAATTTACATGACAGTTATTTAAAAAAAAAAAAAAGCTGATGAATTTAGCAAAGTTGAGACTATGATGATTATGAAGAACCATGACCTTATACCATACACTTATACTAATCAGTTTTAACTTTAGTAAAAAATAAGAAAATAATCAGCTACCATCCAATCCTACTATCTCTGGTTTCTATTGATTTAAGTAGCAGAACAAGCTGGCAGTTTCTTCATAAATTTACTATTTTTAAGAAAACCCTGTGGCCGATTACTCTGAGAAATGAAATTTCCTTAAGAGTAAGCAGTAAAATTATGTGTAGTGATGACCACTGAGAAGAAATTAAGTTACTAAAAAGACTAAACTTTTAAAAATGTTTATAGGAATTCATACACCTACTTTTCATTTTGAATTAAATATTCTTCCCTTCCCCCTCCCCCTCCACAAAAGACACACAAGGTCCTAGTGACCCAACAGATAATATTCAAGCTTTCTAAAATCTCTATGAAACAGTTTGACTAAAATAAGTTTTCCTCTGACTTTGTCTAACTTAAACCTGCACAATTTTTTTTCTTGCAGATATTTGTAGCAGAAGGGTGGGAATGACAGAAGCAACACCATACTATGGTTTCTGGGCAAATTGCCTATTGTGTTTTGAATATTGATCTCAAATTAGTATACACTTCATAGTGTTTAACAAGTAAGGGTTAAGTATCTTAAAAAAGAAAAAGAAAACATGGAATAAAAGGTACAGATTTTAGTATAAAAAGCTATTATCAAGATAGCATATAAGTGAATAAAGTGACTATGTAAGAAGCAAAAGAAATTGAAAGGACAGCTATTCTGTCATCTGCAGCTGAACGGGAATATTTTAAAATTTGAATTCTGACACAAAGTTCAACCCATATTCCCTCAATGACATCAGTTATTAAGCTATCTTTCTTTCCCTAGAATGTCTGGCAACCATTTCAGCAATTACTTTTTTCTCAAATTAAGATCAAATCAAATCAGATCAAATCAAATCATAAGGCTGGAAGGGACTTCATGAGATCATCGAGTCCAACCCCCTGGGAATTGAACCCAGGACCTTCTGCATGTTAAGCAGAGGTGCTAGCCACTACAAGATCAGTCTTCAACTTACATTACCTCTTACTGTCATCAATAATCAAATAATTATGTTTTGTTTAGTGAGCGAATCTTTAGCCTAGAAATGCTCATTGTGGAGTAAAACAACACTTTTAATACTATTACATTTATTTATCCCATGAGCTTTCTTGGCTGTAAGCCCTCTTCAAGTGCATGAAATGGAAGCTGGAGCGTGTCAGGTGACTACAGAGAAGACTAAGACGAAAAGTCAGTTCAGTCTCTTTCAGCAAGCCAAGCAAGTTGTTTCACTGTTTGATTCAAACAGATAAGAAGATGGGAAGGCTAAAAGAGGAGAAAAATCACCTTCAGAAATGAGCAAGATGGCTTTGGGAGGTAGGCTCTGCTCACTTAGACAGTCCCTCAACTTTAAGCAAATACTTACTATACAACAGAAACCCTAAGGCAGGGATCTATCCCTGCAACAAACCCTGTTGTCAGCTCTGCCCACATATCTGCTCAAATGACACCAACATTGTACCAAACCACACCCGCCACCCCATCAGCGGCTCAGTCGCCTGTTAATACACAAATGTGAGATCTATAGCCCCGCAGATCCACAGGTATTCACTGCAGGTCCATGGGTTTCCGCATCCATGGATGCAGGGGCAGATAACCTCAGATCTCTTGCTGTCAATTGACCTGCAGATGCAGATTCTATTTTTATCTGCCTAGGATGCAATCTACAGCAGGATTGCAGGAACAACAAAGCACTCCAGCCTATCCTAGCTCAGCTCTGATTATGCTCTGCCAGCCAACCAAAGTCTCAGTCACAATAGGCTGGGGCTTGGAGAGTCACCGCTCACTGTTAGTCAGACAGAATGCTGGCCTTTGATTGGCTCATTCACCATGACTTCCCTGCCCACTTCTTCCTTTTCTCGTTTGCAGTTCATATGTCATGCTGTCAATCAGAGATTTCATTGGTGGCCAAGGAAATCTAATTGACAGCACAGCGTGTGAAATGCAAAGAAGAAAAGGAAAAGAAGGGTAGAACACAAGTGGAGAATGAGCCAATCAAAGGGTAAAATGCTAACTCTGAGCCCAAGCTTGGTTTTGGATGTGGTTATGGATGTAGGTAAAACATGGCTTGTGGACTGAATAGATACTGTCACTGAGCGGATGCGGATCAGATGAGAATCCACATTTTTGCATCTGTGCAGGGCTTTAGTGACATACGTGATCATGTGCTGACAACTCCTGCCCTGTCTTATACACTGACCAAACTGGACTGTCTCTGCACAAAAGAATAAATGGATATAAACCATATCAAGAATGCTAACATTCAAAAACTAATGGGAGAACACTTCAACTTCCCTGAACATTCTGTGAAAGACACGACATTTACAGTGCTTCAACAGAAATGCTTTCAAACAAGACTTCAACAGAGTTGGACTTCATGTGCAAATTTGACACTATTACAGTAAATCCAAACAGAGATGTGGGCTGGCTCACCTATTGTCAAAGGTGATTCCCCCCACCCCCCCATTCTCACCTTCTTATCTGTTCTACAATTTAAATCAAAATATCTAGTTTGGTTTGCTGAAAGACAACTCACCTTGTGACTTACCCTTCTTTGAATTTATTCACCTGACATACTATAATTTCATGCATCTGAAGTGGGATTACAATTTCCATTTCATACATCTGATGAAGTGGGATTACACCCATATAAGTTCATGTGATAAATAAATTTGTTAGCCCTTAAAAGTGCTGTGGGACTCTTTGTTTTGCTGAGCCAGATGAACATGGCTACCCTTCGAGAATTTACCATTCTGGAGTAGTTACTAATCTGGTCTCTACATTCAGTTATTGAATACCAAAATGTAGAATCATACTCAAATGGAAGGAAAAAAGACAGAAGAACTGGCCAGCCAAGTTCTACAGTACCACAAACTTCACACAGTCCCAAAGAAAACATGTGCATTCCATTCACTTACCAGAGAATTTCTTTTACTCAAAGATAGTTATGTTCCTCAAAATGAAAAACAGATAAAGCCCAGCCAGCAACTGGTAGATCTGAAAAAAAATTCTACCAATATAGAGGAACAAAGCAATGGGTACTAGTTCACCCAACTCTCCAACACAACAGATTTCAAATGTTATATATGCAGAATGAGGGCTTCTGACATAAAAATGTTCACTGTTGAGTGAATTGTCATTATTAGTTTCAACACAGTGGAACTACTGTTCATATATTTGCTAACTATCAAGATATTATTATATAAAATATTAGCAAGTCTCATTTTCATTCTTTTCCTCATACTTCTAACCTGCAACAGCCAAATTTTGCTCTGACTTACATTGGTATAAATCTACCTCCTTAATAGTATGTTATCCACCCTTCTGTTTGGAGCACCTCAAATTTTAGTGTCCTCTGCTAATGGTAAGGCACTCATAAGCTACTTTACCATATTAATGATTTTAAATTAAAATGAGATATCAACTCCTACAATGCCCCACTATAAGACCTTCTTCTGTATGGAAAATCAAGACTGCTGGAGCAGAAAATTCTGTTAAAACTATTTTTCCCAATAAAGTACAAGATAGAATTTTGTACATAGTTCAGATGATTACAAATTTAGGAGTAGATATTCAGGTACTATAAATTGGTATACACCGATTTACAAGAGCTGAGTATCTGCCCCATAGGGCCATAGCCATACTGATCTCCATTATGTCAGCAGCTTCCATTGGTTGTGTTTTTGTTTTTAAATCCCCTAATCTGCAACAGCATAACTAAAGTTAACTAACTTTTCTTTCTAGACCTCAACCTATCTTTACCAACTAGTAAAAAAGAATCTTCTCAGCACAGTATTCATTAGGAAATAAGCCACCTCTGACAGAAAGCCCTGTGCTGCTTCTGAGATCATTGACCAAGTTCAAACAAGGATTTCTCTAAATCAGGAGAATCTGCACGTGATTGAATCCACTGCACCTAACGAAACACACACAAAGCTGCCCTGATACCAGGCAGAATTTGGTGCAGTGACAAGTGGTTTTCAAAACAGAACAAAACATCTATCACAATAAATACAACTAAAACATGCGTTTCATAAAATCACATTTGCAACTAGGCGGAGATTTTCAAGGGATAAAAAGGGCATTCCCGTTTGACCTACATTAAGAATTGGGCACCTAATTCTCTTAGTTCCACACTGTAAGTTTTCCATTTTCTAGCATCTGATGAAGCAGGACTTCACTTATGAAAGCTTATGAAAAAAATAAATGTGTTAGTCTTTAAAAGTGCCACAGGACTCCTTGCTTATTTTGCTGAATGGGACTAACCCCTTCATAATTCTTAAGCTTTTGAGACAACCACAGTTGTATAATATAGCTGACAGGGAAATTACAAAATCACAATGGGAGACAAAATAGTCTTTAGTCAGAAATGGTAGCAGAGGTGGTCCTCGAGGCAATTTCTTTGATTAAAGAGAGGTCCACATACGTACCTGACCTACCATGCTGCATCCTATACTTTTATTCCTCTAACTGGGGAAAAACTGAAAGGAGTATCATGGTTTGGGCCTAGGGAGATGAACTATTTACTTTCAGTAGGTTTTAATATGTAGGTTTCAGTAAGTTTTCAGCAGAAAGAACAACAATACTGCTGTTTACGGCTCAGGTAGATCATTGCTGTTAATAGCATACCCTGCAGTACAGTGTATCACAAGCAGAGAAATGAAATTGTTTCAATGCACTACATGAGCTATTTTTGTGTGTGTGCTAGAAATTTGTGAGAGTTCTGAACCCTATCTCATTTACTAGTTTGCTGTATATCTATTATCTAAGTCCATTGTCTTCTTGTATTATAATGCCTGACTTACCATAGTAAAATAAGCTACAAAACTCACAGGCAGGAATTCATGGTGAAATACTACAGCTGAATTAAAAATGGAGTGGGTAGCTTCATGACCATTTAAAAATGTTGTAGATATGAATTTTAAGGTAATAACATGCATAACTACAACTCATGTTTCAGAGCCTGCGTTAATAGTTGGGGGAAGAACTTGTTATAGAACATTATTCCACAGATGCATTATTCAATGTTTTTCCTTCCTCTGAAGCAAAAGGTATTGATGATCACAACCAAGACAGTATGCCAAATTAGATGAACCTATGGTTTGACCATGTATAAGTGTTTGTGTGTTCCTCTCTACAATTTGTAGTTTTATTAAAGAAATCTGTTTTTTCATGACGGAGCCTGTCATTTCGAAATAAGAATACGTTGTGTGGACCTAATCTCTTTTATTTTGAAATAACCAGTGTTATTTTGAAATAAGAGACATGTGGACATACCCAACAAGTTCAACATGACTACTTAAGTTATTCATTGAGTTAAATATTTGCAGGGTCCTAGTCTCCTGTCATCTTGAATAAAGTCTCTTGAAATATTTCCTAGTAAGAAAGGATAATGCTCAGTATGTTGCTGTACATTGTAAAACTAGGATTAAATTGAGTACTGGTAAGGAATTATCCAGCTTCCACTATAGAAGGGGCTGCACGTGACTACTAATTTGAAATGTTATGAGTGTTTGCAAAAGAGAAAGCTGATAATGAATTAAGTTGTAAAACTGATTAGTGAATAAGTAAACAAATTACATTTAGTTGATTTCCTTCGCAGAAAAATATACATAATAGCATGCAACTGTGAGCAGGTAAAATGAACTACTCATTTTCACAAAAAAACTGAAAAATAATAGAACTTTAAAGAGCACACAAACTTGATACAATCCCAGAATTTTTCTGGACAATCTTACAGTTTTTATTGATTATGGTTCTTGAAATGGAAAATCTGCTTGTGGTGAGAACTGTTGGAATAGGTCCTTGTTCTAGGGTCACTGCTGTACTTAACCCAAATATATAATTTAACTCTATTATGTAGAAGTATTCCCATTATTCTATGGGATTTTATAAGCATCTTAATTTTTAAAGAGTGTTCCTATTTTTCTAAAAAAGTGATAATTTATACTCAATACCATTTTTAAGGCCATTTTTGTCCTGGACAGCCTAAAAGTTATAAAAGATAATATTCTCTGTAAAAGAGCTTTAACTAAGCAGTAACTATACAGGAGATATCAATTTATCTAAATAGAATGGAAAACTAAATAATTTATGTGGACAAAATGAGGGAACTTTCATGCAAATAATGCATGTGTGATATCTAAAACACGTCTGCCCAATGGGAAGTTTCAGATAAATGAGCTTCCAATGTATTTACATCTATAAGGTGTTAAGCACCAACTGTGAACTCCTGAGTACATCCCACAACGGTGGTGTGTCTGTTACCTATGCGTTTCAGCTCTGCTCATTGAAATGAGGGCAGCCAGCACCTTGCAGAAGGTGCTTTTATCCCCAAATATCTCCATGTTACCTTTCTTCTTCCAGATCTTTTCTGCATTGTTGTGCTGACTTATCAGTGCTGGCTTCTACTCCGAAGCTCGTATTGCTTGACTTTTATGCTCATTTATATGTTTCTAAACCGTTGTTTCATTTTCACTTTAATTCTTGGCAGCTACTCCTTTGTTTACCTGACCTTTCATTTCTCATTTTTGTATCTGTGTATGTTTACATATATTTTGCAAAATAAATGTATACACACACAGATAAAAAAGTGAGAAATGAAAGGTCAAGTGAATAAAGTAGCAGCAAGCAAAAAGTAATGAAAATTGAAAAAGTTTAGAAAAATATAAATTTGATACTTTATATTATATATAATAGACAGCCTAAGAAATGAACTGAAACAACTCTTCAGCATAATAAGAACAAGGAAAATGAAGAAATGACTGATTATGCAAATATTATCAGCACCTCCAGTTTCAATTTGCTGCAGCTGGAGGAGTTGTTGTTCCATTTCTCTAAAATCAGTTATGGAAATGCAAAGCCCCTGAACAAAAACATGAAGAAGTAGTGTCTTTCAAAATCAGTTTGTGGTACCAGAGGAAATGAAAAACTAAAATGTTTTAAATCAGAACTAGAGAGTAAATACATTGCATCAGAATTAAGGTTGTTCAGGTGCTTCAACTGTGTATTTCCATGTATTAACATGTTCAAGTAATATAACCTTGACTTTGAATCTCCTGGGTTTGTTACATTTGGTTTGGGGATAATTGCAGCAACATCATAAATGTTTGTTACCATGAAGTTATTGCATTATAACCTCAACCTTGCTTAATTTATATTTTAAGATGAAGATTTAATTTGAGCTTGTGCCCATTAAAGCAATATATACTGCTTTACCTATTTTAATTCTCTTCTCCGTTTCTACTTCCTTCTAATCATGTTTAATGTGCTAAACTCTCTGAATTCATTTCTGCTGTATCTGGTGTGTTTTCTTATGTGTCTGCCCCTTGGATGGGGACTATAATTGGTTAATACTGGAATGAATACAATGCAACCAGCTGATATCTGCTTTTTAAGAACTGCTGAATAAAACAATTCTTCAAATGTTCCCTTATGTTGAACTGCACTTCCCAGGTCCTGTGCTAATAATCACTTAACAATCACTTATCAACTCAGTTTCACAGAAAGAGATATAATGTTAATATTGATACCTTGCACAAAAAAATGCATTACCTTCTGCTCATGCCCTTCTGTTGTCTAAAAGCAGGGGTCTCAAACTCAAATCACCACGAGGGCTGCATGAGGACTAGTGAAGGCCCAAATGAGGGCTAGTATGTTAGCCTGAGGACCATACCACTAAAATCTTTTCATACAACAATATTGGAAATATCAGTAAAAATTGTGTCATTGTGGGCCGCAGGAAACAGCTTTAGGGGATGCATGCAGCCCACGGGCCATGTGTTTGAGACCCCCTGTCTAAAAGGGCTCTCCCAAGATTTAGGCAAATGAGTGGGAGTCTTTGTAATATTACTGTAAGATAACAAGAGGAAAATCAAAGAGTAGTAATCCATGTACTCTATCAGGAGTTCTGTATTGTGCAGAAAGATAGAAAACTGTGACAGTGTGGAGAGTGATAGCATACACCCTGTAGGAATCATGCTTGCTTACCTCTTGCTTCTTTCTCGCTTGCCTTGCATAGGTGCAAAGGACGCGATCTGTAAGAATAGTTGTTGGGGAGCTACTAATAGGAGAGCTCCAACTCTCAGGTTTTAAGGACTTTACTGAACCCCATTCTGGTGCTGTTTCGATTTGTTAAATTTTCCAGGATTTTTGAGTTTTTGCTTGGTGTTTTTATGTGCTCTTACAAAGCATTGCTTCTACTGAAAAACAGTTTGATTCTTGTTTTACTTCTATTGCATTCCATTAGTTTACCAGTAAAATGATATCTTTTTATAACAGTTACCCTCCCTTAATAAAAACTTATTCTACTTTCTCTGAAAATGCTCTTCATGAATATTATTTTCATTAAAGGTCATAATCATACCCTATTCCCTTGTTTTTAATTGCCACTGGAAACTGGCAGAATGTCATTTTTACCAGCTTGGGACTATACATACTGCTTTACTGAGCAAGTCCTGCTTTCACTGATGTGCGAAAGGATTTGAGATGCCATCAAATTAATGTCTCAGTTTTGTACAGTTAAACTAATAACATTATCTCAAATATAATTTAATGTTTCTTGCTGGGGTGGACAAAATTGGCTCACAGCTAGGTGCCAGCAATTTTACTTTTGGTTGCCGGAGGGCGCTCTTCCATTACATGTTCTGCAGTGGAGCTAGGTGACAGGCTGTTAAAACTGGTCACGATGACAACCAGAAACATTGATTTGTCAAGGCCTCGTTTCTTGTGATTACATATTTCTTATTGTGCTGCTCTGCTTCCTGGCATACAGAAATTGGAATAAGACAAACTCCATAACTAAGCACCAAACTAAGTAAAACTTTCTGAGTAAAAAGGACAAATGTATTGAAATGCAATAACTTTAAGCTGTCTAAATGAAATTTTACAAATGATCAAGGATGAATTCTGTATGCCTTGCTGTTTATGTACTTATAATGTACCTATTACTCTAGCTACTGAGCAAAAATACTGCACCTTTATGATGTACAAAGATGGCCTCACAGCTTTTTTCCCTTTAGAAGTACTGCAGGTCAAGACCTCCCTGTAGTAGTTCTCAGATGCTGTTGAAAATGGAGTGGGATAACTGAAAGCTGTAGCTTTTCCCATACTCAGCTATAGGGAGAAGGGAGGCTGAATCTGAAAACTTGCCTACATATCCAAGTTGTACTAGTGTAGTTAGTTGGTGGTACAACTCCCTCCCTCCCTTCCCCCTGCCCCTGCCCCTGATCCCCACACAGTGGACACAGTTATATCCATATAAAACCAAGGTTTTGAGCATGTCATACAAAATGGTGATCACTCTCACTCGCAGTGAAAACAACAAACTGCAGGAGTTTACTCCAGGCATCAGTGAGTCCTAATCTCCTTACTGATTAATATTAATCTGTTTCTTAAAACATTCTCATTTAAGACATTCTGCAATTTTAGAAATCATATCTTTCATTGAGAATTAGCACAGTGTTCCAAAAAATTATATTACCTACTTTTGGTTCCAGTTAGAGTAAGTCTCAAAGAAATACACATAAAGTGAGTGACATTACTAAAGTAGTCCTGCTGAGTCTTATTGATGGAAGCAGTCCCATATGGCAATGGCCAATATACACACATTTTTAAAAACCAAACCTGACAAATTCCTAGTTGCAAATCAATTGCATTATTTATTAATATCAGTTGCAAAACTGAACTCTTAACATGAAACAGAGGATTAGTTCCATTAGTATCTTTTGCATTTCTTCCAAACTTAGAACTTTCCCTAGTACAAACTTCTTAACAATAATTTGGTTTTTATGCGTTTTATGCTGAGTGAATTATAATGTACTCTGTTTCTGCTGTTGTACATTTCTAAAGGTTTGCTTTAGGCTGAAATGTGATATTTCACTTTAATTAAAAATGCCTTTTATCATAAGAGGAAATGTAAAGAAAAAATAAAATAGAACTGAATAAGCAACAACCTAGACTATAATGTATAAGATATTCATCACTTTTGTACACTCAATGTTTGCTATTCTCTGCTAGCCTCTGAAATATTTGTTAAATGGCTCAAACTTCAAGTTAACTTGGGGAATAAGAGCCAATTTATTTACTATTAAGAAAAATTGATCACTATTCACTCCTCAAATTTAAAACTAATTCTGCTCCTGATCTTGTACCTCCTTTAATATAACAAACAAACAAGCAGTCCTGTGGCACTTACAGACTAACAAATATATATTTATTGCATGAGCTTTCTTGGGAGAAAATCCCACTTTGTTTCACTGAACTAGACTAACACAGCTGCCCCTTTGAATCCTTTAATATGTAAGTAGTCCAGCTGACTTCAGTGGGACTGCTCACATGACTAAAGGATTGAAAAATCCAGCTCAATAGCCTAACCACCGGAGATTAGCTAGAGGCCTCAAACTGTCATTTGATTCCATGAGTGTTTCACTTCAAGAAAAGGCATTTTGTAACAAATATGCTCTTTGGAAACACCAGATAAGTTTATTTTCCTCCCATTCTGTAAGTTCCCCATCTTCAAAGCATCTGACAAAGTGGCATTTTCTCCAACGGAAGCTCATGCAATAAATAAATTGGTTAGTTTTTAAAAGTGCCACAGGACTCCTTGGTTTTGCTGAACTAGATTAACACAGCTACCCCTTTGGAACTGATCAGGTCCAGAGGAAGTAAAAGATAGTAGGAATACTGAATGACAAACCTTCCAAATCCTGTTAATTTCTTTAAGATGACTTTTCTCTAAACCAGTTGAATGATATTAGAACAATATCTTCATCTCTTTAACATGCTTGATTATGTTCTGAAACACACTTTTTAAATGAAATTAGAGGTTTGATCACCTAATCTCTCTCTCAGTACTGTGAACACCTGAACTTTTAAGTTCACTGTGGTCATTCTCTAATATACAAAAGAATGATATTATGTCATCCTTTTTTTCTCCATCTGTCAGCCTGACAAATCTCTCTGATGATGCTTTTTCACTTCACAGCTGATCAAACACACCTGCGTTATCTTTAACACTGACTAATCATATCACATTTTTATTAATTTTTAAAGTAGTATATTGTGAGCACTAACAATGATCTGAAAACACTAGCAATGACCTGAAAGGGAACATCTGTCATTTGTCTGTGCACACATATCTGAGCCTCTTTCGGGCTCTTTATTCCTGCCTGTATTAAATAGACTAGGTTTTCTTCTGCTTTAATTAATGTCACATACCTGCCAAATACAATAACTCAGAACCACACTGGTTAACCAGGACAAGCCAGATCTTCAATTCTATTCTCAGATAAAACCTACAAGGAAGCCACAGAAGACTGAAGCTTCTGATACAGAAGCTGATCAGAAGCAACTCCACTGAAATCAATGAAACTGCAACAATGCAAACCTGATGTAAATCCTGTAAGTGGGGAGCAGGCCCAAGATTCCACCCCATTCTCCATTATGTATATACTTGAGGGTTTAAGTACGTAGAAAGTGTATTAGTTAAAACTTTTAGTCTGACTACAAAGTACAGAATCCAGCCACAAAAAAATAGAATGTAAAGTAAGTACTGATTGGCCAATTAATAGAAAATGCCTTGATTCTCCGTTTTCTGCCATGAACAAAATAAATCTGTTAAATTTAGCTCTTTAAACGGCAAGTAAGACTGAAATATTCCAATATTTCAGCTCTAGGAAATCCTATGCCAAACCAGTGGTCACCTCACCTCCTGTCAGAAAGCAGCTGGAGCTGTCCAGACACTCCACAGAGCCAAGAAAGGACAGAAGACAAAGTGTGAGGCCAGATCCTGGCAATGATAAACTTCAGTACTTTCAGATATTATATAGATACTTAGGACTATTGAGGGAATCCCCTAACTAGCTATTTTTTGTTTTAATCAATTTGTGTTCCAACCATCTCTTATTAGTCAATGACAGGGAAAGAAGTAGGGAGACAGGAGCTTGGGGAAGAGGGAAGAAGAGGGACCAAGGAGAAAAGGTGATAGAGTGGAGGGTTAAATCAAAAACAGAAGACAAAAGAGCAAATAATGGGAAGGGAGGAGAAGAAAAATACAGTTTATCAAATTAGTGCCAAACTTTGGCCTTAGTCACTTTGCTGTATGAGTTACCCTTTCTCTTAGCCTCTGTCATCTCTCTTTAGTCTGTAAAGTCTGTGGGCTAGAAAACTGTCTCAACTTATGTCTCTAAAATGTCTGCCTCTCTTCTGGATGCTAGATGAATAACAAATAGTTCTACTCAAAACTCAAAAATTTAGCCAGTCAGGGTGAATTTTAAAAACACTCTCTTCTTCCTTTCAGTAGTCTCCCTGCATGGTTCAGAAGCAAGTGGTTTTTGGTTTGTTTTTAATTATTTTAGGACAAGATCAGCCATTGGACAACTGTTTTTTAATTACCTAAATATTTAAACTCATACTATGAAAACATACACATCTTAATTCTATACAACTCTTCAAGACCTAAATATAACCCTTCAGAGATTGAAGTGATTATCTGAAGTGGTGGATGAGACGTGTTCCCAGAAATAGGTTTGGAAATACTGGCGAGGCCAGAGGGGGCACATGCAAATGCCAAAATATATGCTTTTTGGAAATATTTTATCTTTAGAGTGATTTAGTACTTGACAAATTAACTCTGCCAGAGATAGAGAATAAGGATGATAACAATTTGCACTTTTCTAGCACTTTTCATCAAAATACTTTGCAAAATGTATCAAAAGAACCCTGTGAGGCAAAGTATAGCAATATGACAGTCCTCATTTTACAGCCAGCTAGCCTTGCCATGTGAACCGTTCTGCATTTTGTGGATTTTTCACCTGAGCAATCGCACATCTATCAAGCGAAGCCTTTGAGGGGATTCTTTGTTCTCAAAAACAGTTTCAGGAGCCTATAAGCCATCATCACAGCACAACACTGTATTGTGACACTGAGACAATTTCATATTGTGCTGTGATGACCTGTTAGTGTTTGAATACAAGGTGCCTGTCCCAACCAAAGAGGAGGAGGAGGAGGAGGAGTAACTCAAGAGGTGAGTAAGTTAAGGTCCAGTGTGATTAAGTACTTTGTCCTAACCAGGGCCTGGCAGGTGCCATCTTACTACCTTTCAATTTCCTCAGTATGACGGATGGAGTTTCTACCAAGTTTCAGTGTTAATCCTCTGTATTTTTTTCAATCATTCTTTCCAGCTTCCCCTCTCCTCCCCTGCATGCACCTTGCCTAGGGCAGGACATAGCAGCATGACTATCTTGCCTCACTCCCTCCTTTGAAAAGCCACTTGCTCCAGTCCCAAAGAAGACGCACCCAGGTCCCTGCAAGTGGAGGGGAGAGGGGCAAGCAGGCAGCTGTGCTTTGAGTCACCACAGGCCATGGCACACATGTGAGTTCCCTGCCCAGAAATGCCCAAGGCCTGAGCCTAGCAGAGTCATCCCTAAGGGGCTGTGGGGCCCTGAGTGAATTG
The DNA here is from genome assembly GCA_007922195.1 of Podocnemis expansa. Lineage (NCBI taxonomy): Eukaryota > Metazoa > Chordata > Testudines > Podocnemididae > Podocnemis > Podocnemis expansa. The sequence goes on from ML681984.1 coordinate 45,026,604, forward strand.
CCCTCTATGAGGCCCCCACTCACCTCTCCGGCACTGGGGAGCAGGACTGGCCAGCCCCGGGGAGGGAGTAGCGATACTGGCTCCACGCTGCCTCTCAACCCCTCCCTGCTGCGCCAGCACAGAGCCTAGAGCAGCGCATGTGGCGGGGACGGAGGTGGCCAGACCAGCAGCCAGAGGCATTGCTGTATGGGAAAAAGCCCTGGGCATGGGCTCACAGGCTCTGCTAACTGTGGACCCCACCCCCAGGTTCCCAGACCACAGCCCGCTATGCCCCATCTGAAACTGGAAAATTTTAGTTCACATGAAATATGTTGGGGTATGGAAGTTTCACATGAAATGGAAATTTTGGAAACATGGAGATGAGATGTTTCTGAAAGGAAATGTGCTCCTTGGCACCATGCCAGCTGCTGACTAAAATTGAAGTTGTTGTCAGTTTCTGATCAGCAGCTGCCACGGTAGCAGGAGGGCAGCTTAGCCATGTGGACTACCATGGATTATCCTGGTCCAGCATGTTCAGCCCTACACATGCCTCACCCTCCCTCTCCCTGCCAGGTTGTAATACAACATCTCCTTCATACCCATCTGCATTAAGAACTATAACAGGAGCAATCATTCTCTTCCATGTTCTCTCCAAATGAGCGCAAGAGCAGGCAGTTTCTCCTTAAAAGGTCACAGACCATGTCAGGAGAACATATAGAAAATGTCTCCCTGTCTGACAAAGCACATCATTCCCTAACCCCTCCAGGTTCCTGTTGCTGAATATCAGGAGACAAGAAGCTCCGCAAATAGGAGTAGGAGGGAGGGTGATGGATCAAACTGTCCCTGGGACTTCCAGCCAACTCGTGTAGGTTCCCCATGCACTGGGGAAGTTGATGGTATCTGGGTGTCCAGCTGGCACATGGCTCCACGCCCACCTGTGAGATGCCACCCTGCCAACCCACACCAGACACTTCTACTGGTGTGGTTCTCTAGATTTTTAAATAGATCCCACCCCTCCCATGAACTTTGCTATGATACTTGCCTTCCCCACAACCTTCTGAGCGGCAGCATGAGAATGGGGAGCTGGGGAGGCTAAAGTGGGGTGTCAGCACTGTCAGGCAGGTAAGGGGAGAAGTACAGCTGAGTGGCAGGCACTAGGGAAGGCAGCACAGCATCTGCAATTTCCCATGCTGTTCCTGTAGGCCAAATGCCTAGGCATGCTGCAGGGCAGGAAATTTTAAAAAATTAGTTTAAAAACACAGTACAATCTTCCCCCCTCAACTTATTTTTGCCATTCTTGTGATTTTTGATCTCTTGAAACTGGCAATACTGTATAAGTTAATAAATATACTTTACTCGAGGAATTCCTTTCTCTAACTGTATTTTTCCTGCTAGTGTAGGGCCAGGCTTCTGTAGCCACAATGTAGGGAGACAGATAAATAAAATAAATTGAATGTACCTTTAAAGCATCTGTTAGGCAACACAGTATCTATTCTTTAATATCATAACTGAAATAACTAACTCAGTTTAATAGACATTATAACCAATGTCCAACAAAGCTCAATGTTGTGAATTTAGAACTGCATTTTGTATTCTTGATAAAACTTGTTTTAGGTGTATATTCTGGAATTTCAGTGAATAGAATAGAATCATAGGGTTGGAAGGTACCTGATGAGATCATTTAAATGTGTGAAAAAGATGTGTGAATGAAGGGTGTGCGTGATGGAATCAGTCAACACCAGCCTGTCCTGATGAAATGCAAGTACCACCTTAATGGCTAAGCGATGCTAACAACTCCTACAAAAATGAGAAGAAGCCACCCAAGAAAGAAAAGAACAAAACGCAAGGTGAAAGTCATGTCTGTGAATGACTGGTGACCAATGATCACCTAGGATTCCTGGCCAGGCCTGCCTGCCAGCCACCCACTCTTGCCACCTGGGCTAGTGAGAGGTGGGGGTGCCCCTGGCCAGGCCTACCTGCTGCCCTCAAGTTTAGCCCCTTGGCTAGGGAGTGGGGACCCTGGCCAGACCTGCCCACTGGCCTGGAGAGCAGGGGTTTGACCCCAGGCTATACCTGCCCACTAGCCTGGGGAGTAGGGGTTTGACCCCGGGCCACACCTTCCTGCTGCCTGGGATAGGGAGAGGTGACTCCTGGCCTTGCTTCCTAGGCTTGGTGGGGAGGGGCACAAACCCTGGCTCCACCTGCTCCCCAGCATTGCTGCCTGGACTTGGGAGGCAACCCCCTGGCCCAGCCGGCACCCCTGGGCTTGGGGAGGGGTGGGGGTTGACCGCTGAGCAGGCCCGTGACCCTGTCCTTGCCACCTGGGCTGGTGATGGGGGTAAACAACCCCTGGTCCAGCCATCCCATTGGCCTGCTGGCATCGCCACCTGGGCTTGGAGGGAGGGTGTGGATGATGCCTGGCACAGTCTGAGCCCTGGCCTCGCTGCCTGGGCCCATGTGCCCCCCCAGTCTTGCCACCTTGGCTTTGGAGAGGAACGACCGCTGCCCAGTTCTGCCCCCTAGGGCTCACCACCTGAACATTGAGGAGGAGGGGGGCCCTGGCCCTGACCTCGCCACCTGGCCTTAAGGGAGGTGACCTATGGCCCAGCCTGCCTGCTGGCTCCCCAGCCTTGCCACCTGGGCTTGTGGAGGAGACCACTAGCCAAGTCTGCCCCCCATCCTCATTGCCTGGGCTTATGTGGGGGGTAAGATCCCTGGTCTGGCATGCCCACCTAGCCTTGCTGCCTGGGCTAGGTGGAGATGACCCCTGGTCCAGCCTGCCCCCTGGTCTCTCAGCCTGGGCTGGGGGGGAACCCTGGCCCAGCCTGCCCTCCAGCCTCACCACCTGGCCTGTGGGGGGAGTCAGTCCATGGCCCAGCCTGCCTGCCATCCTGCGGTACGGGTGGTGGTGGGGCTTCCTGGGCTGCCCATCCTCCTCTTGCCTGGGCACCAGCATGACCCAAGGCCCAGAGAGGCATGATCCCTGATCTACTTGCCCCCCACTAGCCCACTGTGACTTGGGCCCCAGGGAGAGTCCTGGATCCCCAGCCCCCCCGTCCCCCAAGACCAGGTGGGCCTGATAGCTGGCTACCTGCCCCACATTGACCTGGTGAGATCCGGGGCCCATGGGGAGTCCTGGATTCCCAGGTCCCTCAGATCCTTAACCCTGACCTGGCTGCTGGCCTGATCCAGGGCCCGGGGGGGCACATCCCCAGACAACTCCCCCCTTGGCTCAGGCACAGGGTCCCACCAGACCCGCCCCCCCCCCAGTACTTACCTGGCTGTGTGTTCCCCCGGCTGGTGCTGGCAGTGTCTGCTGGGGGAGGAAAGGGTTAAACCTCCCTCTCCCCTCCAGCTAATCGCTCAGCAGCAGGCTCCAGTGGGGAGGGGCAGCAGGCAGCCCAGCTATTCACGGGCAGAGCAGGGGCTGAGTGAGCCTGTGTCTGTCAGCTGAAAACATTCGGGGCTTGCTATGGGAGACCCGGGGCTCTTGCTGGTCCCCAGCATGGGGGGCCAGCAGTGCAGGCCTCGCGGGGCCCCCCAAAGCGTGGAGCTCTGGGCAGCTGCCCTGCTCACCCTACCCTAGGGACGGCCATGGAGCCTAGACCCAGTCCTACCTGGTAAGCATCAGGGATGTTGACCGTCTCCCCGTGCTCGGCCACGTAGCCGATGATGCCCTTGCCCCAGGGCACCTGCACCTCGTTGGAGTTCTCGGTGCTGCAGCAGGGCAGGAGCGGGGTGCCCGCGTGCACGTCGAAGAACTTGGACACCAGGCTCTTCTTGCCCGCCGCGGCCCCCTCCACCAGGAAGAGCGAGCTCCGGTCAGCCTCCACCATGAGGCAGACGAAGACCAGGATCTTGTAGCTGAGGCTGGTGAGGTCCAGGTCGTTGGAGATGTCCTTGACCAGTTCTAGGAAGAACTGGCGCTCGTTGTGCTCCTTGAGGTAGCGCTTATAGTCCAGGGCGGTGGGCGGGTACTGGGGCAGGCTGACCCGGGACTCCAGCAAGGCGCTGAGGATGTGGGCCGTGGTGGGGGGCAGGGAGCTGGCTTTCCTCAGCAGGGCCCTTCTCCGCACACTGCTGAGCGGCTCCTGGGCCCGGGCGTGCACGTGCTCGTCATAGGTCAGGTTGACGTGGATGGCCTTGGACCTGGCGAAGCTCTGCCGCAGCTCCTTCTGTGAGGCCCTGCGCTGCAGTCCGCCCGCCTCCCCAGAGCCGGGGCCGCCGCCCCAGCTGCTGGTGCCGGGCCTGAGGCTGGGGCTGGTGCTGTTCCGCCGGGCTTCGGGGCCGCCGGTGGGAGGCGCTGTGGCGGGCAAGTTCCTCCTCTGCAGCCACTTCTCCACCAGCTCCGGGTGTCGGTCCAGGAAACTTTCCACCGCAGCCAAGTCGAGGCTGGTGGCCGCAGCAGCCGACATGTTCGCCGGGCTCCTATGCCGCCTCCCAGGCCCACTGCTCCCAACTTGGACCACTGGTCCCAAAATAGCCTCGAATGGTGCCTGTGCCCAGCCCCACAGCTACACCATGGTTGGCAGGAAAGGAGGAGGGCACCACGTGGGACGAGAAAGGGGTGCTGCCCCCTCCAGCCACGTGGGGCTGGAGCCTTCCTGGGAGAACAGGGGGCGCAGCCCAGAAGTGAGGGAGCAACGTTGTTCAACCTTCTCTTCTCCACGACCTGGCCTGCTGCCTCCCCCTTCTCTGCCGCCACCTGGTCCTGGTGCTTCTGGTCCCTCGTCTGGCACTGGATCTGGGCCCCACTCCCTCCACTGCTGCGGCTCCCTGGGAGATGCACCGAAGTGGGCGGCAGCGCTTTTGCAAGCCCTTCTGCGAAAAGCTGCTGCTGCAAGTGGCTGGGTTACGCAGGAGCAGCAGGCAGACCACTGAGGGAGGGAGGGGAGGGAAGAACGCGTGAGTTTAGGAGGGAGGGAGGAAGAGCAAGTGGTGATAGCAGGCAGAGAGTCAGCAACATCCTGTTTTCCTGGTGGAGGCAGTAGCCTTGGTACTCACAGGAGTGTGCGGAGTGCCTGGGATGTGGTTGTGTAGCGTGCATGCTCCCCCTTCTCCACCCTGTGGATCAGGAACATTAATACTTTGGGGAACTACAGCAAATGGTGCTCTGAGAGTGCTCAGGGCATTCAGTCCTTTCATTCAGAAATGCATAGTATGAGATCTGTACGTGTGTGAGAGAGATTTGTGGGCATGTTTGTTTATTTGAGAAAGATTTGTGGGTAGGTGTGATTTGTGAATGTGTAGGGGGATATTGAGAGGTGTAAACAGCAGTATTGCTTTTCTAGAAATTGTTAAAATGATGCATGTGTTTGTTGAACATACATCATTTCCTTCAGAAAAAGCCTTCAAATGTTTGACTTCTTTGTGCCTGAAGAATATGATGCTTTCATGCTGCTTAGTTAACTGAATTGTCCACACCCAGGGTGCATTGTTCATCGTTAATGGTATTTTCTTCATTGGTTTTCTGCAAACACAGTCAGCGATTATAGACTAGGAGGCTGTGACGTGCACATTCTGTGGGGACTGCTTTGCTGTGGTCTTTCTCCCTGAGGGAGACCCAAAGAGGCGCACGTGGTCTCCTTTCCATGGGAATGTGCAGGTCCGTGAGGGATGTAGGAGCAGCGAATAACACGGGCTATCCAGTGCCTCCGTCTGGAGCATCAGCTGCGAACCGAAAAGCCGAGCATATCCACTGAGACAGATGGACACAGGTTATTTTTACGCACACGTGCAGGGGCACATTTACGTGTTAAACTGATGCTTAAGCATAAGTGACTGAAAACAGAGTTATGTGAATACAGCTTTCATCCACTAACCAGGCTGAATGAAGGCAACTTCAGAAATTCATGAATGAATATTTCCTGGAAAACACACAGACAGCCAAACCCTTAATGAAAGAGGAGGGAAGGAGAGTTCAAACACTGCAATAAGTAATCCCCACTGAGCACCCCCCCCCCCCAAATGCGGGTGCAAAGATACGCACCAATTATGGAGACATGTGCAGAGGACTGTGTGTGTGTGGATGGGGGCAGGGGAGTTTTCCATGTTGTAGAGCTGATTTCACCCTTCCACCCCTCCTCCTGCTGCAGGCAAGCGGAGAATGTTAAAGCAGTTTCCCGGAATGTACAGGTGTTGTGGGCTGCAGAGGGAGAGAGTAAAGCAATTACCCACTAACTGAAAGCAGTGAATCGGGCAAGGACTTAGCTTCTCAATCTCTGACATGAAAGTTTTTCTAGGTTATACAACATTTAGCACAATGCAATCAGCTCCCTGGCACTGGGCATTGTCTGGGTGCATTGTGCTTGGCAGAGTTTAGTTCTGTCTCGGAGGTGCCTGCATGGCTTTTATTGAGAACTGCCATGCACATCGCATTGTGTGAGCTGCAGAAACTTGTCAATCAAGAGCAAAGAGAGTGGGGAAGATTTTTGTGTGCAGGTGCAAAAGGGGGCAGTGGAGGGTGTGAAATACAGGTCTTGAGAGCTGGTCTACTTTCCCACATGAATGTTGCTGTTGGAGGGGTCTCGCTGGCTGTAGGAGGATGAAAGGGGTCTAGTGCAGCCCAAGGCCTGGGTGGGAGCTGCTGGTCAGGCCCATCTTCTGAAACCAGTGTCGTCACTCTGGCCTTACCCCTGATGAAGATGGGGGAGACGGGATGCAAAAGGGAGGCAGAAATAGGGTTACCAGATACCAAAGCATGAAAAGGAGGACAGGGAAGTATGAAAAGGAGGACATTGCAGGATGCATGGAGAAAATGTTGTATTAATTTAATATTCTTCTGTTTTTAGGGGGCCCTGGAACACTTCCCCCTAAAAATAGGGTGTTCTGGGGTGTTCCAGCATACTTTAACTGCTGTAAGTAAAAAGCCAGACAAAATCATATATTTTTAAAATGACTGCTGGATGGAGGAAGTGAAGGTAAAAAGGAGGACATGTCCTCCTTTCGCCTGTCATCTGGTAACCCTAAAAGAAGGGGTGAATTGAAAGGGTCGGATGGGCAAAACTTGTGCTGTGGGCTAAGGTTTTTTCAGAGGAAGCTAAAAGGATGAAAGAGCAGATGGACAATATTGGGGACAGGTGCAAGTGGGAGATGGGCTCAGTACTTTCTTTATAATAAAGGAGGTACTGAGGCTCAGACAGCATTTGTTTTACTTTCATTTTTTTACATTCATTTGATTCATAACCCATGCAGCAAGCCTAAGATGCTAGGGCTCAGCACTGGATGGGCAGCCAGAAAGCGTGAGGGCAAACAGACAAGGAGGGGCACAGAGGAAATAAAAGATGCCTAAAATGGAGTGAGCCATGTGCTTGGTTAGCAAAGTAGGATGTGTGGGTGGCAGAGAGACTTGTGTTCCTCCAAGAATCATTTCCAAAGGGGTAGCTGTGTCAGTCTAGTTCAGTAAAACAAACAAGGAGTCCTGTGGCACTTTTAAAGACTAATAAATTTATTTATCGCATGAGCTTTTGTGGGAGAAAATCCCACGATATAAGATGGTTGAAGATGGGGAAATTACAGAATGGGAGGAAAATAAATGCAGGGAAGTATAAATCACAGGACCAGGTCAGACTGTCAAAGCAGTTGTTTAGGTTCAAACAGCGGAGAACAGCTTATTAGAAGGAAGTGAAGTGAAAAGAAGGCAGAATCACTCGAGGTAATAAAAAAAAAAAAATCCCTATTTAACCCTAAGGCAATGGTGTCAAATTGGCATATGAATTCCAGGAACCATGGTGAGTTGTCAGCATTCTGCCCATGGGTGTGATGTTAAGGACACAGCATACCATGTGACTGACTGACAATATGTTGTGAGTTTTTGGGCAAGCCTTATGCAACTAAGGTAAATCTTACTGAATTAGCAAAACAAGTAAAGAGTCCTGTGGCACTTCAAGACTAACAGATTTATTTATCGCATGAGCTTTTGTGGGAGAAAATCCCACGTCGTCAGACGTTTTCAATATGGGGGAACTCGTCTTCAAAGTGTCTGATGATGTGGGATTTTCTCCCACGAAACCTCATGCAAATAAATTAATCTGTTAGTCTTTAAGTGCCACAGGACTCCTTGCCTTTTTTGCAGAGCTAGACTAACACGGCTGCCCCTTTGGAAATTATTCAATTAGGTTTAATATCTTTTGGTTCAGGGCCGTAACTAGGGTCGGACGAGTGGGGCAAAGCCTTGGACACTGAATTTTAGAAGGTACCCAGCAGCTTAAAGGGAACATTGGCGTGCCCTTTTAAAATCGCCCTAGTTACAGCCCAGCGGGAATCGCCGGAGACACTTCACTGAGCGCTGCTTCCCGGGTGGCTTTGTCTGTGGGACCATGCTGGGGGGTCACCATCTCTGGCCTGGCTACACTGTGGCTCCCTCGGGACTGGACTGGCCTCATGCCAGCAGCCTCTGTGCCCTAAAAGTGGGGAAGCTGGCCAGCAGGGAAAGTGCCCCACTGGGGGGACTCTTGGGAGTGGCAGGGGCCAGATCTGGCTCCCTGCCGACAGCTGCAGCCGGATCGGGCCCTAGGCCGCATTGGTCCCTGGGGAAGGGAGAGCGCATCTGCTGCTCTTTGCCCCAGGTGCCAACTTGTCTAGTTCTGGCCCTGTTTTGGTGAGTATCTTTTGGTGACTGTTGTATTAAATATGCAATTGTGTGTTTGTGCACTGTGTGTAATACTTAATCTAGGACACGGGTGGGCAAAATATGGCCTGTGGGCCACATACAGCCCACCAGAGGCCTCTGTGTGGTCCACGGCCCTGGTCTGCTGTCTCCCCCTTTCCTTGGCCCCCCACTGCTGCTGCACAGCTTGAGGGCTGGCCAGGGCCAACACTGCTGCTGCGCCGGCCCCTTCCACCCTCCCAGCCAGCATGGTGTCATTCTGGGGCCAGGGCTAGTGCTGCTGTGGCCCCCCCCCGGAAGCGCTGTGTGCTCTGGGGCTGGTGCTGTGCTGCCCCCTTCTACATTCAGCTTTCACAGTTAACACAGCTGCAGTGCTCCAGGGTTGGGGCCGGCGCTGCCTTCTCCTGCTCCCCCCAGCTGGTGCTCCAGGGCCCTCACTGTGCTGTCTCCTTCCACCCTAACTCCCTATCCCCCTCCCTGGCATGCATCACACCAGGGCCGAGGCCAGCACCCTAGTCTCTGGGGCTGGCGTTGCAACTGTTCTTCCCCCTTCTGCTCTCCCCCAGCCAGTGCTGTGCAGGGACCAGTGCTGTGCTGCCTCCTTCTGCCTCCACCCCCAGTTAGCTTTCCCTTGCTCCCCCCTACGAGCTTGCTCCATCCTGTCCATCCCCTCCACTTCCACCCTGCCTCTAGGTGGACTCTCTGCTGCCACTACAGACCACCACACCCCTGATGAATATTATTGCCTGCCCCTGATCTAGGTGGAGGAGGGAGATAATTAAGTAATTCCTTTGTCTATGGCCCTTTGAAACCACTCTTGTGGATAGGTTCGCATACTTTGTTCAGACAGGACTCTTTTCACCAAACTCAACAGACAAAATAATGCTTTTTGAATAAATGGACAAGGAATCCTGTGGCACTTTTAAAGACTAACAAATTTATTTATTGCTCATGTGATAAGTAAATTTTAAATGTACCACAGAACTCCTTGTTTGTTTTGCTGAACCAGATTAACACAGTTACCCTTTCGGAACTTGGATAAATGGCTTGATTTTAAACAGGCTGCTGGCTTTGAGGGGAAATACGGGTCCAGTTACCCTGAAATGTAGTATAGCCCAGTGCCTAGAGCCAGGACTGTATCTATGGCGGGGTGAGCAAGGCTTTGCCCCAGGCGTGCTGGAGTGGCTCCATTGGGCCACTCCATTAAAGGGCACGTTCCTTGCTGCTCACTCCAGGCGCTGGCCATTGTAAGGGACGTGTTCTGATCAGAACATGCCCTGGGTGCTGAATTCTTTAGTTACGGCTCTGTCTAGAGCCAAGAGTCATAAAGCCCGAATACCTTTTGTGTTCCAGAAAACTTGGTTCAGTGTAATAATATTGTTCTCTCTCTCTCTCACCTGAAAAGGTTCATAACCTTTGTACATGTTTTTAATGTTTCAAAGAATTCATTGTCAGTTTTCATAGGCATAATATGTCTCTATACAGCTTTGTAGGATTTCACAAATTTCCTTTCTCTTCTGATTGCCTGAACTGGACTCATCGTAATTAACTCATCTGGTCATATACCAGTGTTTTGAGTATAACACTTTATTTTTGTAATTTTTTTCCATTTTTATTTCTACAGTTTTAATTTTCCCTGCATACCACAAGTTTCTCTTTCTTCAGTTTCCTTTGATTCTCCAGTGATGATTACCTTTCTCAGCTGTATTTTGCCCTGTTTTTTTGTCATTTTTTGTATGTAGACTCTTCTCAAATAGTCACTGAGAATGCTGCTGTATCATATATTAAATCCTTCTTAAAGGCATACTGTTGTAATTTTTACTGAACATAGACTATTATTCATAAATCAGAGAATTACAAATAATTGTGTAATGCACCAAAACATTATAATTTGATAATTTTAGTGTTGGTTTTCATTCTGACAAGTTTACTTTTTGGTATGCCAGCACCAATAAACATTTTTTTTTAACATGAAATGTTTTATTTCTTTGATTTAGTCTCAGAAACCTATTTGTATTATTATATGACAGTATCTAAGATCATGTGTGTATATTGAATGCAGGAGTTAACAGCTCCAGCAAGACTTGTTCAAAACAATGCTGATGGAGGAACAAATCATGCTACCACAATGTTCAACCCTCTCTCCATCTCTACTCCCCCACTGAGAGAGGAGGATAAGGTATGTCCACAGACATGATTAATTGAGACAAAGTTAATTGTTTGGTTTGTTTCCTCTTTGAAAACTGTTATGTTGCTCATTTGTAAAGATGTAGCCTGCATGCATATGTCACTGTCAATTGAACAGTACTGTGCATGTACATGATACTGTGAGGTCTTCTGGAAGCCAATATGCAATTCACAATTTCACTTAATCTGCTTACCCCTTTTATTAGGTTTTTGCATAAATGTTATATAATGTCTATTTCATTTGCTGTCTAGTTTTTGTTTCCAGTGAGTGGTGTTTTGATATGATTTTGGATCTAGAGCAACATTGCATTATTGATGCTGTTTCAGGATGTATGCCTGACAGATGACAAAATCATTGGAAGTAATTGTGTGCCTTACTTTTTTGTTTTTGATGCACAATAGTGTAGGGACATGCATTTACTTACCTTACTGTTGTGTTTTGTAGAGCACTGTAAATAGGTACATTGTCTAATTTACTCATGTACCATAACTTATTTATTTACCTCTCACTGTAGTGCTGAGCCTGGAACTGAAAAGAAATCAGTAATGCACATGAGTACCTTAAATACGCTGCTCATTTGCCTTTTGTGCATCATCAGTAAGATAAAGCATAGAAAAAGGTCTGTTATCATTTCTTCAGTGAGTCTCTGGTAGAATCCTGGCTGGGGCTATTTTATTTTAAATCCCATTCCCATCCTGCCCTGCAGTACACACTACCATCTGCTCCTGCGTGGTTTCTTGCATTTTTATCCCCACTCCCACCCACAAAAACCTTAGAACACGCAAACCCTGCAAGAGAGACAGATTGCCCCATGCTATTAAAACAAACAAAATAAAACCCCACGAGTTGGTTAAAATACCATATATATATATATAGATGGAATCCAGACACAATTTTTGCCCCCAAAAGACTAAAACAAATCTTGCTTAAATCATATAAAGATACTTTAACACCTGTTATAATAGACATCAAATCTCTTTCTATCCCTGACATAAATGTAAGTATTGAAACCTTTAAAACAAAATAAAAAACCCCCTTGCTTTACATTGCTGAAATTCTATTTATGACAACCTGACAAGATACTTAGTGTTTTCCCACAAATTACTGCAGTTTGGGGTTTGTTTTGGTTTTGGTTTTGTTTGTGTTGTCCATGCAATCTGCGACAAAGTACATTTTACCTGCTCCTGCTATTATGGTAGCAATGGGGGTCCCAATCCTACTCTATTCTCCAGTTTATCATTGATCTTACTGGATATATGACAGATGAAGTGTAGAGTGTATGTTACTCATGTACTTTGCTGCATTGACTTCATATTGCTTCTCCAGTTAGGCTCGTAGCTATTGGTTCAGACTGTATTAATCATCAGATACTCTCAGTTGAGAACATGTCATGGAAATGAATGGGCCACTTAACATCTCTCAGAGTTTGCAATTTTGAATTTTTAAAGAAGACTCTGGATAGAAATCTGGCAGTGAACTGTAAACTTTTGAGGAAAATGCATCTTTGGCTTAGCTCTCAGATTAAATCAGAGCTGAAAACAAGTTTATGAGATCAGGCTGATCAATGAAGGCGTCAGGCATCTGCTATAAAGACTGGGAAGCTGTACCTGCACCACTTTGTATACTGGTGAGTTCATACCATTCCATCTGTACTTAATAAGCCCTCTAGGATAATGTTTGATCAATTGTGATATATTTTAAGGACCTAAAGGGAGAGATAGGAGGGGAACATTGCCACTCTAGGGCCTATTTAAACTCTAGAATTTAGGACCAGATTCTCCAAGAAGGTACAAACATTTCCGCTGGCTTTACCTATGAATAATCTGCTTTACAATGGGATTGTGTTTTAGATGATGACATAATAGGGCTAGACCTCAGGTAAGAATTTTCAACCCTTCACATTACTTGGGTGGCTTTATGTGGGAAAAGGCAGTTCCACTCCACTAGGTATTTGTATAAGTCCAGGGAATGGCTATTCTATATGCTTATATGCAAATGACCCTATCATGTTGGACACAGCTTCAGATTTTTCTTCCCCACCAGCAACTGAGGAGACCAACTGATTCCAAACTTATTTGCTATCTGACTCTGAAGTCTTGGAGGGGTTGAGTACCTGAAATTCTTCTGAAGTTCCAAAGAGACCTAAGTGATATACACTATTTAAGACTGAGAATTAATTTCTGAGAGGGGAATGTGTTAATATATGTGTGCTTAAGTATAGGAAAGTAAATGTTTATTGAATATCTTGTATTTAAATACATGTAAGAGCAACTAAATGGAGTAAGTGGGAGGTGGAAAAGTCTGTGGAAGGCATACCTATAGAATACCTCCTGATAGCTTGTGTTTAAAATATACTGAATATTCTTTGCGTGCATTTAAACATTTGTTTATTAATGCCATGTCTACACTACAGGCTTTTTATGTAAATTAGGTTGGCATAAATTTATATATCTTTTGGGCATGTGCATACTTGACTGCTTGCATTGCACTCCATGTACTCACCAGGAGTGCTTGTGTCAATACAAAGTGTGGTGCACTCAAGGAATGTATCCCAGGGTCATACAATGTTGTCTGGTGTATTGCTTCTTTAGTGAATTTATGCAATGTGGTGTGAGATTGAAAGGACTCACCCAGGGATCTCTGGGAGCTAGAAATCAAGTTCCCAGTATGTAACTTTCTTCCATAATATAGTGCCATCTATATTCCATAAATTTCATACTCTTAAAAGAATCTCATAAATGCATATGCTGTCTTTCACTTTCTGCCATCTGTGACAGAAACATGGACCCTGCAGAGGTCTGTAGTATTCTCCTGTAATTGCAGACCACGGGAAGTATTGCAGCAATGGGGAATATGACAGTTTCTTGGAGAATAGTTTTCTGAGGGAAACAGTGAAAACCCAATTAAAGATTGGTGGTGGTGCTCACAAAACTCCTGCAGATGATGGAGAGCTGCTTCTAGACTGGAGAAATCATCACTGATTGATTGGGGCTGTAATGTAATACAGATTTGGGATAATGAGCAGTGGCTGCAGAACTTTTGGATGTGAAAGGCAATGTCCCTGAACCTGTGCCAAGCTCAGTTCAACCCTCCAACACAGGAACAGGAGAATAAGAACTGCACTGACAGTAGAGAAATGAGTGGTGGTTGTACTCTAGAATACAATGTTGGATAGCTACAAGGGAGTGGGAAAATTCATTCAAGTGTGTAGGGCCATTAATCACCTGCTGTTACAAAGAACTGTGACACTAAGCAATATGCAGGACATAAAGGATGGATTTCTTGGAATGGGGTTCCTAAACTGTAGTGGGGCATGCACATCACTATTTTGGCATGAGCTCACCTTTCTACAGAGTACATCAACAGAAAGGACTATTTTTCTATTGTTATGAAAGTATTTGGTGGCTCACTAGGGGATGTGTCATTGATACCAGTGGCTATGTCTACACTTGGAACGTTACTCCAAATTAACTTACTTCAGACTAATTAAATTGAACTAATAATGGTTATTTTGAAGTAAGTTAATTCGATGTAACATTGCCCCACTAGAAACCCAGATTGAATTAGCACATCCACAGACAAAACTTGCTAGTTTTTTAGAAAGGGGGCACCATAGGAAGTGTGGCAGCATGGCACCCAAGAAGGGCCATACCCCCACCTAATCTCCCACCTGGCTCTAACCTGGCGAGCCAGGTGGCGGGGAAGAGCATCCCCCACCCGGCTCTAGTCACCTAGAGCCGGACAGGGGATGCTTTTCCCCGCTGCCTGGTTCACTGGGCTAGAGCCAGGCGGGAGCTGCTTTTCTCTGCTGCCTGGCTCAGTGCAGCGAGGGAACCCCCCCACCCAGCCCTGCACTGGGGGGGGGCAGTGGGGAAGGCACCCCCTGCCCTACCAGGGACCAGGGGCTGGATCGGGCCCTGGGCTGAATCAGGGCCTGGGCTGGGGGGTGCCTTTGGAGCTACTTGCCCCAGGCACCTGGAAGGAAGGTCAAACCATGTTAATTTGGACTAACAGTTTGAATTAACATGGCTACATTGGGTTAATTCAAACTAATAAATTTGAATTAACCCTTACTTTGAAGTTAAGCAAGGTTTTATAACTTCAAAGTAAGCGTTTTATTACTTCGAACTAAAGAATTCCTTAGTTTGAAGTAATGAAAACCAGTGTAGCCATGCATTACTTTAGTTCAGATTAATCCTCATTAATTCTAACTAAATTGTAAGTGTAGACATAATAGTGTAGTGGCTAGCACATCTGCTTTATATGCAGAAAGTCCTGGGTTCAAACCCTAGGGGGCTGGACTAGATGATCTCATGGGGTCCCTTCCAATCCTATGATTTGATTCAATACATAGCTAGTTTGAGCCAGTTAGGGAAGATGCATGAAGTTTGCATCTTTAGACCAGGCCTTAAGAAGCTGTGAGGAAGGTGGTAGGGTTTAGAGAGGATAAGGGAAATAAAAGGAGTGTGTAAAAAAAAAAAAAAAAAAAAAAAAGAGGAGTGTAAGACAGTAACACACAAATATAATATAGCAATAGAAATAGCTCTGGTACACAATAGTTAGGTTAATAGTAGCTTTCTGTTCAAAACTTGACTCTTCTAACTGCTCTAAAATATACATGGTTATCTGGATTGCCTTTGAATTTGGTATGCCTCATGGAGACAAAGGGTTCTGTCAGTGATTGGGGAAAATAACGAGAGAAGATTTTACTTCTCCCATTAGGGTCAGGTCTCTTGTTTGCCGCAGCCTGTTTCATCGCCATCAGGTATTCTCTTTCAGCTGAGAAAATCTTCAGAGGAATAGGCTACTTAACACCTCTCTGAGCTTAAAAATAGGGAAAGTGAAGGGATTGGGTCTGCAGCAAACGATTGGGGTATTTTAGGAATGGGTGATAGGACAAAGAAATGGGATAGATGGACTCAGATAAGGGGGAGAGGGTAGTGCATTTTGTTTCTTTTTAGAAGTATTGCCTGTGTGCTGTTGTCATAAGAATGGTCATATTGGATCAGACAAATGATCCATCTAGCTCCATATACTGTCTTTCAACAGCGGCCAGAGCCACATGCTTTAGAGGGAGTGAGCAGAACAGAGCAGTTTGAGTAATCCATCTCCTATCCTCCAGTCTAGTCTGGCAATCAGAGGTTTAGGGACACTTAGAGCAGTGGTCTTCAAAGTTTTTTCTTTGAGACCCAATTGAAACAAATAATTTATGCCTGTGACCCAACAATAACATCTTTGAGCAATGCATTCTGGTCTTTTGGTGATAGCAGCAGGGGGTGCCATGACCCGGTACCTGAGGCTCTGCAACCTAGTACTGGATCCCAACCCATGGTTTGAAAAACCACTGACTTACGGCATGGGGTTGTGTCCCTGCCCATCTTGGCTAATGGCCATTGACAGACCTATCCGCGATGAACTTGGCTCATTCTTTTTTGAACCCAGTTATAGTTTTGGCCTTCACAACCTCTCGTACACCTCTGCTTTTTTACATTTCTCACTGTCTTTGCTGCAACTGCATTTCCTGCTTCCAGTAATTGAGTTTAGTTTGGAAATTCCATATGTGAAGGGATTAATTCAAGTGGCAGCTTACCTACGTTTAGGAACACAGTTGTGATTTTGCTCTTTTGTGTGAGTCATAGCATGATTCGTTGTGCATTACTATGATCATATGCTTGAATTTTATACATAATAAATTGCAATTGTATGCATGCTAAGTGTATGGATGATATTCTGTATTTGAAACTATTAAAATGTCTGATATGGGACGGATTATCTTCGCTGGCAAATACTTAAGAAAATCTTTTGAGGAAAGAATTGCACAAACTTGTTTTATGCTCTTGACTATGTCACTTAATTTTTCTGTGTTTGCTACGCCATCCTTAAAACATGGATAATACTACTTCCCTGCCTCAAATGAGCACTGCAGGGCTCAGTTGGTAAGTGCTAGAACAATGCAGGGATGAGCAGTAATTTTGTGTCTAATTGGTGCTAAATCAACACATAGGCATTGTACTGGTGCTTTCATATTCAATGAAGGGTGACTCAATCATGCTGAAGTATTTTAATTTGTTTAATTGTCTAAGGGAGATGTTCTTAATTTGAGAGTCACATGGCTGAAGGAGGGCAGGAGTCACAATCAGGTTTCAGGGTGGTTGCAACTATCCTGATTTCCTCTGCCTTTCACATAAAATAATAATGATGATAAAAAGTCTAGCTCTTACGATTGTGAAGCTAATCTTGGAAATGCTAAACTGATCCTAAACTGCTAGAACTTGCAGACAACCTACCTGATCTATTTTAAGATTTGAATTCTCATACTAATGGAAGGGGGTTACAATTATGCTAATTTTACCAGATTGCCATGAGAGATGTGGAACATGATGAGGAGGTTATGGAAAAGGTTGAGAGATTCACCAAGATAGTTTTTCTCTATCATCAATCATTGTAGAACTTTATATATAAAATCATTTTATGAAAAAATGATTTGAAGAGGGAGACTGGACCTTGGATCTCTCCCACTTTGGTGTCCTACTCACCTGACAACAGAGTCATTCTCTCTGTAGTCTGAAGATATGGGAGAATCTAAGTCCAATCCCCCTTCACCAATAACTCTTACATTATTTATCTACAATGGAACAGCTTTCGACTGGGGAGAGTGGGAGAGCCCCACACCATATCCTATATCCACTGTAGTACTTAAGTAATATTATAAAAAAAATTAAATGACATAATTAAATCTAGATGTTTAATATATTTTATATGTTTTCTTTTTACTAACATGTTTAATGTTTTGGCACTACATTCTGTACAAATGATCAGTGACCAAACACTTGAAGGTATTGCCATTAACAGTAATGTAAGTGAACACTTACCTTGCAGAACCTTGGGAATATTTAGCCCTATCAGCAGCATGGCTAAGCACTCTGTCTAATAAAAGATATAAAATAGATTTAACTTTCACCATTTAAAGATCTAGGCCCTACTGTTAAATTCCTCATTCCACAACACCAATCTCATTTTCAAGGTTTGCCAGCAAGATGCCAGATTTATAGCCCTATTCCATTACATAGAATAGGTATGATACAACATAAATGACACCTTCACATCCTGAACCTAAAGTGCATTAATGAAGTAAGAAAGGTAGTTCAGTTTCCATCCAATTTAATCCTTGAACTTGCTAAAGTACCCAATTAAAGTGATAGCTCAGGTGTTACTCCTGTACTCTCAGACCCAGACTAAATCATTACATCATTTTATATAGGTTACCATACCAAATGTGAGTATAAACTAAAGGTGAAAGTATTCTTGCTATTATTACTATCATTTGAGCTATTCCAGACCTCATTTCTTTCTTTAGTGTAAGGGGTATGGACACCTTAATATCAGGGTCTCAAACTCAAATCACTACAAGGGCCACATGAGGACTACTATGTTAGCTCAAGGGCCGTACCACTGAAACCTTTTCATACAATGATATTGCAAATATTGGTAACAATAGTGTCATTGCGGGCTGCAGGAAATAGCTTTAGGGGCTGGATTTGGCCTGGGGTTGGTAGGCTAGTGCAGTTGTTCTCAGACTTTTGATAGTTGCGGCACACTGGCAGCATATTGTGACTCTACAGGACACACTAGCCCACTCCCTCCAGGCTAAATCCGGCCATCTCTCCAACTCTCCATGACACTTACCACTGTGTGGTGACACACTAATGTGTCCTGACACAGTGGTTGAGAACCGTTGGGCTAGTGTGTCCTGTAGGGTCATGGTGTTCTGTCGAGTGTGTCATGACCTGCAAAAGGTTGAGAACCACTGATGTAGTGAACATGTGGAGTGGAAATAAACCATAACGGTAATGAAGAGACTGCTGATTGGTAGACAGTTATGCCCTTTCAACACACAAAGAAACAGTAATACAAGGAATGAGCTAAAGTTTTGAATTTATGTACAAATCAAACTGTAGCTATTTCAATCCCTCCAGCTGCACTTTATACTAACACCTTGATACAAAGCTGTTTGCCACTCTAAACATTTTTGGTAAGTCTTTCGCTGATAGTTCCACTGTTATCCCGTGCTCTTTTAAGTTAGGGCTGAATCCTGCAAAATATGAGCACCCACTGATTTTGTTGAGAGATTTGCCTAAGTAAAATCTTCAAGGAATGAACATTAGGGTCCTTTGCTACAACCACTTACACTGATAAGTAACTGTACTAACTTGAACAGTCACATTGACCTTAATGTAAAATTACATGTGTAATATAACAGTACCGCAAGATTGGGACCCTTTACTTGGAAGCACTTTAGAACGGGAACAATATTTTTGTCTTCAAATGTTGTAAACCCACCTATAGTTCCACAGAAATAGTTTCCATAGAGCTCACCACTGTTTTATTTTGGTAGTGGACTTAGCAAGAATCAAATAAAGACTGATATTTTCAGATGATAAGGCCAGTGCCCAATAAACAAATATTAACAAAACACTGAAACATGAATATTGATGAAAGAGATATTCAAATCTTAAATACTTTATGACATCATAGTAATTCTAAGAAGACTGAAGAGGTTCATGAAGAGGTTGCTTTTTTCAAGTATGCAATAACATCTGCTCTCTCATTCTTCTTTTTAATGCCAGCAAAAATCATTTTAGTTCCAGGAATGTATTTCTTAGGGTTCTCCAGATATTCCATCAGTGTATTTTCATTCCAAACAACACCTGGAAAGTGTATACAATAATGAAGAATGGCTTACATTTTATAAATGTCCCACCCCGTAACTCCATATATGGCTCCAGCACAGTCATGGTTTCAATCTAGGGTATACCATTCTGAAAGTAAGCTACTCAGTTTATGTTCTAAATATCAAAGGATGGAAAAAAGGAGACTATATGGAATTCAGTTTTCACTATTGCTTGAATATGTCATATTAATCACACAATTGCTACTCCATTTACTTTTGACCTATTTTAATAATCCAGAAGTATTGAGAATCTTGAAAGATTAATGTTTGAAGCCAGTTTAGTTAAGCAACACTTTTTGAACACTTGTTACATTTAATCTTTACGACTCTTAATAATTCAAGAGGCCATGAGCAGAGATCTTGCTTTCCAGTAATGTATTCAGATTTGGTTTTGAAATTAATGTAATGTTAGGGTTAAAGAAGTGTTCTTTTGCATCCTTGGATTGTCCATTTATTGGCAAAATTGTTCACAGAAACTGCTGATTACACACAAGTGTCTATAAATTTTGCCAGCTCTTTAAAGCATTTCCTTCTGCCTACTCAGCAGCACCTCCATCTTCTCCAAAGGATATGTAAGCCACTTAGCTTTAGTTATTGTCCGTCTATCTTAGACAGTGGAAGAGCAAAGGGAAAACTAATTTTCTTTAAAAAAATATAGAGCTGATCATCTGCATATAAACACTCTAGTCTAGTTCATAACCAGGGCTGTCCTAGGGTAGGGTGACTGGGCCGACTGCCCAGGGCCCTGTGCTCTGGGGGCCCTGTGTGGCTGCACCGCTGACTCCTCCATGCCAGGAACCAGGCGAGCCTGCCTAAAGGGCAGCCCGGTTCAGCGCTGCCGGCCCAGCCACCCTCCCCTGCCATATGCACTGCTCTGAGCTCTGTGCCGGAGCAGCGGGGAGGGGGCAGGAGACAGCATGGAGCTGATATCGCTGCCCCCGCCCCCAGCCCTGGCTGCGCTGCCACCCGCCCCCTCCCCACTGCTCTGGCACACAGCCCAGAGCAGTGCACCTGGGGGTGGGGGGGGAAATGGCTGGACCGGCAGCACTGAACTGGGCCGCCCTTTTGGCTGCTTCCCCGGTCCCCAGTATGGGGGGGGCAGCGCAGGGGTCTGCCCCTCCCCTGAGCTGGCCAGCCCCACCCCCAGTGCCAGGGGTGTGGGGAGGGCCACAGAGGGTGATTTGCCTGGAGCCCCGCACCCACCTAGGGATGGCCCTGCTCATAACAACATAAAAATGGTCATACGTGGGTCAGACTACCAGTCCATCTAGCCCAATATACTGTCTTCTGACAGTGGCCAATTCTATCTGCTTCAGGGGGCATGAACAGAACAGGTAATCGTCAAGTGATTCATCCTGTCAACCTGTTCCAGCTTCTGGCAAACAGAGGCTAGGGGCACTTCAGAGCATGGTTTTGCATCCTCAGCTATCCTGGCTAGTAGACATCGAAGGACATGTCCTCCATGAATTTTATAGTTCTTTTTTGAACCCTATTATAGCTGTGGCCTTCACAAAAGCCTCTGGCAAAGGCTTCCATGGGTTGACTGTGTGGTGAATGAAGAAATACTTCCTTTTATTTTTTTCAAACCTGCTGTCATTATGAGAAGTAAATAGCATTTCCTGTTTCCACATCAGTCATGGTTTTATAGACCTTTATCATATTAGACCTTAGCAGTCTCTTTTCTAAGATGAAATCTCCCAGTCTACTAATCTCTCCTCATATGGAAGCTGGTCCACACCCCTAATCATTTTTGTTGTCCTTTTCTGTACCTTGTCCAATTCCAATGTATATTTTATTGAGATGAGGTGACCAGACCTGCATTGCAGCATTCAAAATGTGAGTATACTGTGGATTTATACATAGAGAGGAATATGGTATTTTCTGTCTTCTTATCTAACATTTTTCTTAATGATTCCCAACACTCTGCTAGCTTTTTTGACTTCTGCTGCACACTGAGTGGATGTTTTCAGAGAACTATCCATAACAACTCCAAGATCTCATTCTTGAGCTAATTTACGCTCCATCATTACACACACACACACACACACACACACACACACACACACACACACACA
>ML681984.1:45048194-45104147 GCA_007922195.1 Podocnemis expansa
CACACACACACACACACACACACACACACACACACACACACACACACTTCAAGATATAATGTATATATATTTAAAATTGGGATTGTTTTCCATATTCATTACTTTGTATTTTTTAACACCGAATATCATGTGCCAATTTGATGCTCAGTCACCCAGTTTTGTGAGATCCCTTTGTACCTCTTCAGTCTTTCTTTGAGTAGTTTTGCATCAACTTCAGTTTTTGCCATCACAGTTTGCCTCTTTTTCCCATGTCATTCATTAGTACTGATCATATTCATTACATAGTATTGATCCCAGTGCAAACCGCTGGGGGACACCACTATTTACCTCTCTCCATTCTAAACAGTGAACATTTATTCCTACCCTTTGTATCCTATCTTTTAACCTGTCGCTGATCCATGAAGACCTTTCTTCTTATCCCATGACAGCTCACTCTGAACTAACAGTAGTTTCATAAATGTTGAACATGAAGGGTGGTACTAGAAGACCTTCAGAAAGAAATGGAGTTGCATGACCACTTTCTAGAATTTCTCTAACAATAGGTGTGTAACAGGACAGCCTGCCCCTTTAAAGGCCAGGAGACCTGGGACAGCCAGCCCTTTTCAGTCAGTTTACCTGTACCATAATTAACTCCATTTTAGCCAGAAGAGTCAGGACTAATTGGGGTCAGGTGACAGTTTGAAACACCCATACCTCATAAAGACTGAGGAAAGTGAAAAAGGACCTATGTGGAGTAAGCTGGGTTCATATGGAACGCTCTAAGACCAGGAACAGTCTCCAGAAAATGCATCAGAAAGATTTAAAGGTAAATGAAACTGGATGGAAAATAAGCATTGAGGCTTATTGAGAAAATAAGCATTGAGGCTTATGGGTTGAGGTGGTACCTAAGTAGGGTTAAAGAAGCTTTTGTTTCTGTGGACTCCTGTTTTGGACTTTTGCAATATTGGCAGGGGTCTGGAGTGGAATTTTCACCCATGAAAGTTCATTACTTGTTAAGTTCAAACATCTAATCAAAAGGATTGCTAGAGCTGAAGACCCAGGTAGTGCCATGGTCCAGTGGTAGGGAACAGAACCGCTTACAAGATAAAACAGCTTCAGTGTCAGCTTCCACCTCTAATTCTCATGGCCATAAAGATGGCAGCTTGTAGTCAACAGTACTAAAGGAAAGGGTACTGAAAGGTTAATAATAGCAGTACCAATTATGTCCAACCTCTGTGTTTGGAAGATAAGATTATAAATATGGTTTCTGTATTAGATCCTAGCTTAATTTACATTATTTCTTTGTAGGAATGGATCTCTTTGTAAATGAGATCTTAGTATATGACTGAATTCCCCCAGGGATCCCAGTAAAACTGAAGAGTCAAGGCATTCCAAAATGTTTTCATAACTTAAACTAAGAATATTTGCAGTCAATAGCTTGACACAAATAAACCCAACCTGAACACCATTGTATTAAATCATGTAACTACTTTTAAATACCTCTTTACTTTCTGGATCATTAAGACACTGCATAAAGACATGTCAAAGGGCTAAAATTAATTGAGTGCCAGTAAATGAAGGGACTATGCAGTAATGTGATCTCAATAGAGAGCAATAACCATCTGAAGCAAGATCATACTAAAGGATCACTCCAAGGAACAGGCATTAAAAACTGCCCTTTGACAGTGCAAAATCCTGGAAAAGATGCAAATATGCAGGTATCAGAAAAACTGAGATTTTCTGAAAGAAGTTACGAAAATTCCAATTAAAAGTATTTTACTTCTGAAAATATAGTTCAGGTTCATGTTGCAAAGCAGTTACTCAACAGTTCTTGAGGGTAGTTTTGTAAAGATTAGTAAAAATTACAGTAAGAAAGGAATTAGCTTTGCTTCTTTACGCTTCCAGTCCTACATCTTACCCCATGTCATCCTTTCTGTTTTTACCTTTGTTCTTGTTTGAATCCGAGTAAGAGAATCCTGCAGCTTGTCCTGTTTTGCGACCAAACAGACCCCAAAGATTTGGGCCAGTCTTGTGTGGCCCACCTTTTTCAACTGTGTGGCACTGTGAACATTTCTGAACAAAGAGCTTCTTGCCTTTTTCAACATCACCCATTTTGGTCTATGACAAAGCAAAAAGAAAAATTAAATTGTAGTATATTTTTAAAAAGATGCCTCCCTTTTAGTTCCATTACTATCACTGTTCCACTTTTACTTCCATCTGACAAAGTAGGAGAGAAGAAAAATCAGTCTCTTGAACTAATGAAAGCTTTGAGCTGGATTTAATCAGAAGAAGACTCAAAAGTTTTTCCAAGTCCTTTATGTTATTTTCCCATTCTGGGAGCAGAGGTTTTGTTTGTTTTAATCTAATAAAGCTAGCTAAAAACACTACAGCTGAGATGCCGTGCTGCCTTTCTTGGAAGTGCAACACAACACTTGCTGCCCAGAAGTAAAAGGGCTAAGGTGGCTCTAAGCCACCTCTTTATACCCTCCTAAACCCTGGCTGCTCTCAGATCAGAAGAGGTGCCTGGTATAATTCAGTCAGTCTCAGGGTCAACATTTTGCCCAGTATATCTGCAGTACCGTGGCCCAGTGCTGACACAATTTTCCCATTGCAGTATACCCCAAATAGTAGGGTTCCTGGAAGACAGCTTTACAGCTATTTCAACTATGCCTGCACTAGAATCTTCCCCTGGCTGGAACCTCTCTAAATTCATATAGGCTGCATACCTGACAAAGAGCCCAAAGAGGGATTGAAGATCTCAACCTATATTTACCAATCTTTTACAAACTAAATAAACACAATTAGTGAATAACCTAATTAGTAGCAGCTGTAGGTTAAATGAAGTTCTCATGCAATCCCTTTTATATAATGAATTTTTTTTCCTTCTCAATGACAAAAGTTTCAAGACTGATGGCTCTGGCATCAAAGTAGTCAAAAGAGAACACTTGCTAGCAGTACAGAGATGATGTACCACTCTTCCCACCTAGCTCATAGAGGGACAACCTTTTACCCAACAACAGTTGAAAGGATTCTTTTTGTTTTGTTTTTAACTAACAGAGCAGACTCATAAGGGAGCCACAGAGATAATAAATTCAGCAGCGTATAGAAGTGGTCTTAAAAACAATATGATAACCATCTTAGAAATAAAAGAGGCAAAAAACCACCTTCAGAAACACTGTTCCCTGAAACTGCCAGAAACCTAACAGGAAAAAAGAAACGCCTTCTTATGCAGGGAGATGCCCCATTTGTAAACAACCTCTGTCACAGAGTTGCAGATTGATCCAATTACCCATAAAAAAGAAACCGTACGTCACTAGATCATAGGGATTAGTTTCATTCACTTTGTTCTGACCTCTTCCATTAGAGACTTTAGCAGATAGTTAGACAGGAACATCCACTCAAGTTACAGGGAGAAATACTCTACTGTAGACTTGCCAAGCAACCTGAGCAGATACCAGATTGAGAGATTTTCTAGGTACACCTGAGAGCTACAGCTGCCTTCCACCGGAAGAACACCACACAAGAGTACATATTCATAGCACAAGCTGATAAAGGTTCTGTCACCATTGCCACACACAGAAGAATATGCCTTAACTTTGGTCAGGACTGGTATCGTTTTGAAGAATACTTATGGATCAGTGTCCTAACGGATAAAGCACACAATGGGATATTAGCTGGTATCCGCTACAGGTCATCAAATCTCAATAGAGAATAAGATGACAGGTGCATAAGGAGCCCTCTATAAGGGGTAGGAGAGAAAAAGCTGCACAATCTTGGGGGACTCCAGGTTGAATGACATGCTGAAGGTCTAATTGTGCCAGTATGAACACATCCTTGGAATTTCTAAGTGTTAATGTCAACTGAAAAAATGTTGTTGGATACTGGGGATGTTCAGTATTAGACTTCATCTCAGGGCCAGCGCAACATGGTGAGCACGGTAAGCAGGCTCTATTCTCCCCAAGACCTGAAATTGGAGGGGGGTGTAGGGGCTACTGGGGGTGCTCACTGAATCGGCATAACTGTTACTAGCTGACAACTGGGGGGTGTATGGAGGGTGTTAAGGAAATTGCTGCCCGTAGGATCTCCACGAGTGGGGTAGGAGCCCCCAGAGGCAGCCGTCGGTTACTCCCTGGCCTTGACAACCCTTACTGCGCACCATGTAGCAAGGCCCGCGCTCCTGGGCATGGCAGACAGCGCTGTGTTACCGGCCCGGCCCAGCCCAGCACCACTAACCCACCTGCCCTGCTGCTGTCACCGCCCAGCCCTGGGGAGAAGAATGTGTGTGCGTCACAATGAAAATCAGGCCGCCTCACTTAGCATTCTGCCTGCTGATTGGTGTGCCAGCGGCCCCAGGGGCGGGGCTTCGGAGTGGGCCAGCCTGATAGAAGTCGGGTTGTACCAAAAACAGCACCGTGGTTTGGTAGTTAACCGCACTTGAGAAAGTGGTATCGTCTCCGCCTTAGGGCCTGTGGGGCGGAGGAATATTTATCTAGAGGCTAATATTTATCTCCTGCCTCTTGGGAGTGCTCAGCACTGCCCTAAGGCTGCTGACACCACCCTGCCCTGCTGTTGGCTTGTAGGCTGCAGGACTCGGGAGGAGCAGGGATGAGTAGGAGACACGTAGGAAGAGGTGGGTGCAGGAGCAAAATTCCCCCCCCCATATTCATATGTAGCAACGCCCCTGCCCGAGGGGTAATTTTTATCCTACCACCCATGACCCAGGCTCTTTTTAAAATTTTCAGTCCCCACCCCTCCTCAAAATCAGCTCTCTGCAGCTGCTGCCTTTGCCCCCTTTCTCTCCCATTGGCAGGCCAGTGATGTTTAAAGGAAGTAAATGGTATCCCATTTTACAGATGGGGACACCAAGGCACAGAAGTTACAACAACGTCATATGGCAGGGGTGGCTGAACTTATGGAACTCAAGAGCCACATGAGTTAAACCTTTGAGAGCCACAGTGAGGCATATAGCCATATTTTACCTACTCCAAAATTGGTAAGTTTAAAATTCATTGCACACTTTAATTTTATCATAAATACAGTGCAAATATTGATCCTGCTACTGTCAGATTCTAATAGTTAAGGTTAACCATGAAAACTAGGCCTATCTCTACAGTAAAAACTTAGCTTCTCCTAGCCCTCTCAGATTGTGCTGCCAGTGCTCCCCACCCTCTCTGACACCCACCCCACCCCCAGGCCCTGATGCTGGCTCCCCCAGGGCTTCCTTACCTGGCCACTTTGGTGGCTAAGCACAGGCTGGGTCTCCCCCCGAGCATGCTCAGAGCAGGAGATTTAAAACTCCTAGGCTGTGGCTGCTTACTTCTGGCTTTCTTCCAAGAGCTGCACTTTTTCATTGAAGAGCCACATGTGGCTCCCAAGCAACAGTTTGGCCATGCCTGTCATAGGGTATGTAACTTCAACGTCATTGGTAACATTTTCAAAAGCTCATAAATGAAAACCAATGAGACTCGTGCTCCAAAATCAATTATGCACTTATAAAAACTTCATCAAAGTATATGTTTTACTTTTCTACCCAAGAGAAAGTGAAATTTAATTACATGTTTTTTCTATGACTCATTTAAAAGAGGTCAGCACCCAGCATTAAGTTCGTCATCATAACTTAACCTGATTGCTTATCTGAACACAGGCATTAACCCCAGGTATCATTGCTTTATTACAGTTTTAATGTGTGACTTTGGGCAAGTGACATTGTTTCTTTTTGCCTCAGTTTCCCAATTATGAAATGGAACTAATAGCATGAGCATAAATACCTTAAAATTTATAAGACAGCCACGCCAAAATCTACAAAGGGACTTCCCTGGTCTAATAGAGAGCATTGCAAGCACCTATATCTTTAGGTATTGTAGAATCTCAACACATCTTAAGTTAGGTGCTTGCGCTCCTTATACAATGCCTTGGGAGAGAGAACAAGCAAGGTGTCTGTGGCACTTTTGGAACTTGGAAGAGATAGGTACCTGAAAATGAAATCTACAAAACTCAGCACATTAGGCAGACCTGCCTAAGCTAGCCAATAGCAGATGGTGAGGAGTGGGGGGGGGTGGCCTAACCTGTCCCACTCAGGGAGTTAGGCGTCTTACTGCTTCCTGGGATTCAGTCAGGCAACCTCTTCTGACTCCTGGAATCAAGTACCTACTAGCTCTCTTCAAAGAACTGTTGTGGCGCACATGTTGTGCACCGCGTACACTGAGGGAAGGAGTCAGAGATATGCTTCTTTACAAATGTTAGTTCAGTGGTTAGAGAATTTACCTAGAATGTGAGAGATGCGTATTCAGTTTCCGACTGACTGAAGAGAAGGATTTCGAAGACGAGTTTTCCTGGCTCTTAGATGAGTGCCGAACTTAAATTTTTTGTGTCTCCTGTTGAAGCTCTTCCACTGTGGGTAAATAATTAAATATGCATTCATGCAAGAGAGTGAATGAGAATGACTTTATAATCTAGTAGGAGTGTTCTAGCGGGCGTTCTACAGGGAGGAATATAAATGCAAAATCACTGCTGATGAAATTTACAGTTGATAAGATCGGAAGAGAGGTAAATAATGACAGAGTGATCTGTATTGTTTGTTAGATTGGGCCTGTTCAAACAAAATGTGTTTTTTAATACAGATAGGAACAAAGGGCAAGACTTCCAGCAGTATTGAAGTGTCTAAAAATGCAGACAGGTGCCTACTGAAATTTTCAAAAATCCTGAAGAAGGTTAGATATCTAATCCCCATTAATTTCAATGGGATTTAGGCACCTAGTGTGCTCATGTGCTTCTGAAAATCATTTTGGAAGCTAGATCAACAAAGGGATTTAGGCCTGTCTGCTACTTTGGATGCATGAATCAAAAACTTGAGAACTTCAAAACCTCCACGGCGCTGCCTCTAACCCTGTATATGCCTAAACTCCCTGAGTGCCTAGCTTTCTGCTGGCGGGTATGCTAACTAATGAAGCCCAGCTCCTACTTAAAGCCAGCTGGGATCCTTAATCTGGATGATCCTCCTCCTCTCAAAATTTGGTCCTCAGATTTAGTAAAAAGTGTTTTGACATCCACTGCTTGAAAACACCATTTAGATAGCTTAGTATTTAATATTAAATCATACTTTAAATAACACAACATTCATCTGCTCAATGTTAACCATGGTAAATGATGCTGTCCAAAGACCAAGTCATAGAAATATTATGTTTAAATGGAGTGAAAGGCCACATGGCAGTGGATTACAGAAAATGAAGCACCATTTAGGCACTCAGAACAGCAC
The DNA here is from genome assembly GCA_007922195.1 of Podocnemis expansa. Taxonomy (NCBI): domain Eukaryota; kingdom Metazoa; phylum Chordata; order Testudines; family Podocnemididae; genus Podocnemis; species Podocnemis expansa. The sequence continues at coordinate 45,055,429 of ML681984.1, forward strand.
CTAGGATCCATCTGGGCACTGCTCTGTGATTCAATGCAGATGTTTTACACCCACATAAACTCAGTTCTTTTTTAACCATTGAAAACCAGGTTATGAACACTCGTAAGATGGTGGATGTCTAAAATTTTTCACTGACGAGCCTCTTCATCATTAGGACAATACACCGTAGGCCAGGGGTCTCAAACACACGGCCCGTGGGCTGCATGCGGCCTAGAAAGCTATTTCCCGCGGCTGGCAACAACACTATTGTTATTGATATTTGCAATGTTGTTGTATGAAAAGGTTTCAGTGGTTTGGCCCTTGGGCTAATGCACTAGTCCTCATGCGGCCCTTGTGGTGATTTGAGTTTGAGACCCCTGCCGCAGGCCAGACGCATGGCTGCCCTGGGGAAGGACCCGGAGTGCTGGCCCAGGCCCTGCTCCCAGCCCGCAGGCCGGGGACAGGGCCGGAAGTGGCCGCGGGTGGCTGGGCCCCGGATCCCCGGCTGGGGACGGGGCCCCGAGTGGCCTCCGCGACTGAGCCCCCGATCCCTAGCTGGGGACGGGGCCGTGGCAGCCGCAGGCGGCTGGGCGCTGAGAGGAGGCCCCGCCAGAGGGATTCGGGGCCCACGCCCCAGGTGTCCAGTGCATCGACGCCTCCGCCATAGGCTGGATCAAGTCACTGCCTTTATCACCAGTGGGGAAGGGAGGATGAGCGGGGCTGTCCAGCAGGCACACGTGCTCCCTTGCATCCCCTGGCTCGAGGTGCTGTCCATCACTTTGGCTCACTGCAGCTCAGCGCCCCCCTGTACAAACTGATCCCGCCCCCCCGCCTGTGGGGCTGGCTCTGGCTCCGCCCCCCCCGACTACCTGGCAGGGGCTGGCGGCTGACCCCGCCCCCTGCGCCACCTCCCGCCCTTCGCCGGCAGGGGGCGCGATTCTAAGGGCGCGCGGCGGCCGCCTCAGCCGCTGTCAGCGCGCGTGCGCGGGGGGCGGGGGGCGGGCGCGGGCGCTGGAGCCAGCCGGGCGCGGGGCGGCTGGGGCCGGGGATGGAGGAGGCCGGCGGGTCCCGGCTGTCGGCCGAGTGCCTGGACGACCCCCCCAACAGCCGCGTCTTCCTCGTGCTGGGCAAGGAGGCGGGGGAGGCGCTGATCCGGGAGCGCTTCGCCCCCTTCGGGGAGATCCAGGACATCTGGCTGGTGCGGGACCGGCGCACCCACGAGTCCCGCGGCATCGCCTTCGTCAAGTTCGCCCGCAGCTCGCAGGCCTGCCGCGCCGTGGAGGAGATGCACGGCCGCAGCCTGGCCCCCGACACCAAGCCCATCAAGGTACCGCCTGGCTGGAAGGAGCTGTCCGCTCCGGGGGGGGGGGGTTCCCCCAATTCCCCAACACCCCCCGCAGTTGTCAGCTGGTGAGAGTCTGACACCAAATTAGTGAGCGCCCCCGAAACCTCCCCTATGCCCCCCTGCATTTGAAGTCCTGGGGAGCGTAGCGGGCAAGGCTGTGGGGTGATGAGACCCCAGCCAATCCCAGCACGCAGCTGGGTGCGGAAAGGGGATCGGTCACCCTAGGGTTACCTGGTACCAAAGGCTGGCAAGGAGGACGAGGAAGACATTGGAGGACACACGTGGAGAAAATGTGGTATTGATGTAATAGTCTTCAGTTCTTAGGGGGCACTGGAACGCTCCCCCCAAAAAAGAGGGTGTTCCAGCATCCTTTGACCCTTGTAAGTAAAAAGCCAGACAAAATCATGTATTTCTAAAATGCCTGCCGGATGGAGGACGGGAAGGGAAAAAGGAGGACGTGTCCTCCTTTTGCCTGACACCCTGCCTCAGCCTAAATCCAGCTGTGCCTCTTTCCTCTTCTGGCCTGCTCAGAGAGAGGCTGTGCTCAGGAAAGGGCAAAATGCCCCAGTTGAGGTGAAACCCCTGCTGCATTGCCACCCTTCATCTCCATAATCAGAAACCAAAAAAAATAAATAAATAAAAGAAGCCTCCCAACCCCTCACCCCATTTGTGGGGGGCACTTGCTGTAGCCAGATTGAGAGATGAGCAGCAGCTTCCACTTGTTCCTGAGTCTTTTCCACACATTTACAGAAAGGGGGAGAGAAACATTTAGCTAAAGTTCCCAAGGGGCAGCTGTGTTAATCTAGTTTAGCAAACCAAACAAGGAGTCCTGTGGCATGTATAAAGACTAACATTTGTTTGTCACAGGAGCTTTTGTGGGAGAAAATGCGACTTCATCAGACACTTTCTCCACAAGCAAAAGCACGTGTGATATGTTTGTTAATCTCTGTTAGCTAAAGGAAGTGTGATCATAAAAGTGTTAGCTAAACGGGAAAGGGTGATCATAAAACAACAGCAGGAGGCTGGAGCTAGTGTTTACTCTTTAATAAACTAGATTTCAGGGTGTTCAGAAGCACTTTCGGATTTGTGAAGATTCTTCAAATTGATACAAATCAATTGACTCATCCTGGAGGACATATTCAAGCTCTGCTAATTCAATATGCAAAATTTTTTAATTTAAGAAAGATTTTTATCTATGAAAATCAGTGATGACTTCCTGTTGATGACAGCTTTTTGTCCCTTGAACTGTTTTAATGTTCTCTGAATTATGAGATAAGGTAAATGAGTCTAAACCAGGGGTGTCAAACTCATTTGATGTGAGGGACTGCATTGGAGAACAGGACGCTTACTGTGGGCCAAGGACTGTCCGTGAGCCAATGCCTCTCCTCCCTCCTCTGTCCCCCACACTTGGGTGTGGTGAGGCAGGCCAGCCCAGAGGCCTGGCTCCGCACTCCTGCCTCCCGCTAGCCTTTGGCTTGCTGTTGGTGGCAGTGGGGGCGGGCCCCATGCTGCTCCACTGGCAGCGAGCCAGTGGAGTACAGATGCTTTCTGGTGCCCAGGAACCAAGTCACATTTGCGCCCCCTGCCTTGTGACCTGTGCAGCCCCTTCCCCATGCAGGGCAGGAGAAGTCCGAGTGGGTGGGACCCCTTCTTGGATGGGGGGGGGCGGGATGCAAAGAAAAGGGAGCTTGAGGAATGGGGGAGACAAAGGTGACAGCCTCAGACAGTCGGTAGCCACTAATGAGCCTGAGTAGTCCCCAAAACCACGTGCCAGCAGATTGTTACTTTCCGTCTCTGTCATAACCACTGAAGTAACAAAATCTGCTGCCACGTGTTTTAGGCAATACAGGTGTCCTGCATCAGAACTGGATTAGAGGGGCCCCAGCCCAGGCTGCCCAGTTTTGGGGTGCCACCTGGTGCCCCCACCCTCCCTCCACATACGCCAGAATATTGACAGGATGGGGTGGCCACAGACCCTGGCGCTGGTGGGGCAACAGTGTGTGGGGGGGCCTAGGCGGGGGCGTTGCTCCCTAGAAAAAGAGATTTGGGCCACAGGCCCTGCACCTGGCCCCTTCCCAGTGCCTCCCAACCAGAGCATGCGCCTGGCTCCCCCGCAGCAGCCTGGCTCTGCCCACCAGCTGCTCCCCAGGGCCCCAGCTTCCATCTTCCCCAGTGGCACCCCTCCGTAGCCGTGGGCCTTCTGTCTGCCATGCACCAGCACTGGCCCCCAAAGTCCTGCAGCCCATACCTTGGCCACCTCCAGGAGCCCCATGGCCTGGCTCTGCCCCAGTTCCCTGGGCCCCCCTTTTTTGCCCAGCCCCCCCCCGTTTCCCTCACCCTTGTCCAGTGAGGCCCAGCCCCACTACTGAGGAGCTGTGCCCTCCGACCAGGCAGCCTGGGTAGGAGAAGAAGGAGGGAAGGGGATTTAAAGTTCCCTCATCCTCTCCTGCTTGCTTGGTCCAGTAGCTCATCACTGCTCCAGGCACTCAGGAGGGGCCAGGGGTTCCCCTCCTCTGCTTCAAAGCAGCCTTCCTGCTTGCCCTGCCCCAGGGGGCAGCCAGCATCTTGCTGAGGCTTCTGGGGGGCAGACCCTGGCTGGAGAGGGACAGTTCACCCCCAGCCACCCTTCCTTCAGTGGTGAATGAAAGCTGCTGGCCCCCAGGCATCGGAGAGCATCTGCTCAGTGCTGGGGGTTGGGGTGGGGGGCGCAGGGGCGAAAGCAGCCTGAATTCCGCTGAATGGGCCAGCTCCAGAACCTGCCCCTGTACCTGGAAGTCTTCACTCAGACAGATGATGCTGACCCACTGACCGGGGACAGGGCAGGCAGGAAGGCTGCCTGCCTCTAGTGGAGGGAGAGGGGGCTGGGACCCCCCTTCCAGCACTGTCCCCCCCTCTGGTGCCTCCCTGCCAACAATCTGGCCTGCATGGGGGTGAGGTGGTGCAGGTGTGGGCTGGCCCAGAGGCCGGTGTGCTCCCGCCCTGCCCTTGCCTTCAGCTTGCTGCCTCTGCCAAAGACGGCAGCAGCAGGGGGATGGCAGTGCAGCCCCTTGCTGCTGCGTGGGCCAGTTTGGACGTACCTGGCCTGCAGGCCATAAGTTTGACACCACCATCTAAACAGCGAGAAAAATGGTAAAATAAACAAGAAGTCCTGTGGCACTTTTAAAGACTAACAAATTAATTTATCGCATGGACTCATGCAGTTGATGGATTTCCAGTTTGTATGGCTAGAGCCAGAGCCTTGCATGGTAAAGTTTCTTGTGTGACAAGCTGTTATCAAGGGAGGAAGGATGGTCTTTTAAAAACATATGTGACTGAGAGTTTAGGACGTATTCCTGATCCTGCCACGGGCTGTATGACCATAGGCAAATCATTTAACAGCTGTGACTCAATTTCCCCATCTCTATAATGAGGTTACTTTCCAACTGGTTTGTTCACTTTGTATTCCTCTGAAGGGAGGTGCAATATAAATGAAAAGTGTTATTATGTATATTACAATTATTATAATTATTACTGCTTATAGTGTGTGTTATAGTATAGTTATGAGAAATTAGGCACCGAGTTCCACACAAGTGGACCCCCACTGAAGTCAGTGTGTATTGCAGTATCAGGGCCTCAATATGCTACTAGTTAGGGTTTTTTTATTTAGAGCATGAGAATGGCCATACTGGGTCAGAATAATGGCCCTTTAACGCAGTATCGTGTCTGCCACCATGGCCAATGATTTCAGGTGCTTCAGAGAGAATCAACAGAACAAGCAGTCATTAAGTGACCTATGTTTGTTTTTTAAACAAAAGGGCTACCTACAATCATGGATCTGTTATTGTTCAGTCTATCTTTTTGCTGAAGCGTACATCAGTGCATGCTTAAGGAGCTAACTGCACCAGCACTAATGTTACTAATAATAGGCCAGTCTAAGCATACTTGTTCTTGTCCCTTCGCCATGCATAAGTACCCATTCAAAATTTCCTACCCTCCCAGGTCATTTGGAAGAGGCAGGATAACCAGGCAACACTCATGCAGCTCATTGACCAGCCAGTTCTATTGCTTCCAAGTGCTTAACTCATGACAGGCTTTTGGAAGGTGGGTTATAATAACTGCAGAACAAAGTGTGATTCTTTACGTGGGAGCATATGGGCTATTTTCTCATCTGAGTCCCTGATTATGTAGTAGCAGGTATGTCTGTTGTCACCAGTACCTCTGCAATAACAGACCAATTTTTTTTATTTTTTGCCCGAGGAGTAGTCAGAGTATGTAAAGGTAAGCACAAAGCTGTTTTGAAGACATTAAATTATTTTTCCTGACTATATGTATATTTACACCTTTTGCAAGTAATTAACATTGTGTTTATCACTGTTAGGTGTTCATTGCCCAGTCCAGAGCTTCTGGAAGCCACCGAGATGTTGAAGATGAAGAGCTCACGCGAATCTTTGTTATGATACCAAAGTCCTATACAGAGGAAGATCTGAGGAATAAGTTTAAGGTACTGATTGAGTTTTTGTTAGTCATTATATCTAACTGCATTTTCTCAGGTTATTTTTGACAGAAGTCAATAGATTAAAATTTAAAATTTTTATGAATGTCAGAAATGTCAGATAAAATTGTTTTTACGATTTTTAAATCTCCTAGGTGTATGGCGACATTGAATATTGTAGCATTATTAAGAAGAAGACCACAGGAGAAAGTAAAGGTTTGGGCTACGTGAGGTATTTAAAACCATCTCAAGCTGCCCTGGCAATAGAAGAGTGTGATCGAAGTAAGAATGTGACTGATTCCCTCCCGCCCCCTTTTATTATGAGAAACTGAATTTATTAGTGTAGCTTCAAGTATGGCAGCCTCTGGCTTTGGTTTTATTAGTAGCAAAACTATTTATGGTGTAAATGTATTGATGGCCAGAGGATGCAGAACATAATACTATAAACAACAGATTCATGCAGGTGGTACTATTAAGTTCAGTGGGACTAATCACCTTTGAAAGTATTTATAGGATCATGTTCTTAAATTTAAACTAAGAAGAGTGAGAGTGCTTTTGGAATGAACTACAGTGACTTCTGTTGATGCAAAATAGCCTGCCTCTAATGCACTGTGTGTGTACACATGGATATTTGTTACATAGATGAACCCCATTTTATAAAGTTCTTAGGAAATGCTCAAAATAAAAGGAATGTACAATCATGCACAAACACAACTGTAATATATATTATGACTACAGCTATTTAAACAACATTGGATTTTTTACTAATAACGGCATGTTTAATTATTTTCAGAACATTGCACACTTGTTTTATGATTTAATATCAGTTGCGGTTTTACTTGTCTAATACTTAGAACAGTAGATTGAGAATCAGAACTAGAAGTCCTGTGATAATGGGCAATTAATTTAACTTCTCGTGCTCTAAAAGAGAATAACCTTTCTGGAGTGTTTCATGCTCCTCAGATGATCTGTGATGGCTTTCTTTTTAACCATTACACATACAGCAAAGAGGAAACACCAACAGTCAGCATAGAGCCTTCTTGAAAGTATTAGATTACTGTAGTTTAAGTAAAGAATGCTCTTCAAATTTTTCCATGTTGGTCATCAAAATGCCAGAGATAAAATTTGCTAATGAATTACAGGTAGTCCTCACTTAGTGACCGGGTTCCGTTCCTGAAACCCGGTTGATAAACGAATTGGTCGCTAAACGAGGAGCAGCCCTTACCGGTATTTCAGGCATAATGTACTTTACTGGTAGTGGGTTTTTCAACCATCTGTAGATAGTTTTAATGTCACCTTTGCATCATTTATAACATTTTTAATATATATTTTAAATGTTTTAAGCTCTAATGTACTAAACTTAGTTTGCATAGTGTACTGTAAATACAGGTAATCATTTTTAATATTCTGAATAGTACTGTAAAGAAAAGGCCTAAAATAAACTCCATCATGGTAATTTTGTTTTATTGGCATAACTCCTTACATACTGTATTACAGAACATAAAAATGCAATCAGCAAAAATTATAAAAATGATGTACCAAAGAAATATGAAAATAAACATTCAGATTACATTGACATTTTTACTCATCAAATCCTTCAAAGTGTGGTTCAGCAGCAGGGGGGTCATCAATGTCATCATCGGAGAGATCAGCAGGGTTATCAGGAGCTGTAGAAGGCCCTGGTAAGGGAGATGATGGCAAGGAAATGGAAGGACTTGTAAGGGTAGGGGTAGGGGTCCTGGATGGAACTTTAGAGAAGTATCTCGTTAGTGTGGTCTGCATTGTAATTTTCTTTTTTTCTTCATAAATTTCACGATAGCATCGTAAAATTTCATTCATTTGTCGTTCCACTTTCGTGAACTGTTCAACATTCGGGTCCATACTCTCTAGTTCTAACATCGCTGCATTCACTTTGGAGAAGACATCAGCTAACCCCTTTACAGTGAACTTCTTTTGTACTTCTTCCACTCTTTCCTCCTCTTCTTCCTCCTCTTTCAAGTGCTGCTGTGCTTCCAACTCTATTAAATCTTCGTTAGTTAGCTCTCCCTCGACGTATTCCACTAATTCTTCAATATCTTCCACTTCAACATCTAAATTGAGCACATTAGCAAGTTCCACAATTTTTTTATTTATGACATCAATATGTTCGTCTTTCTCAAACCCTTCGAAATTATTTACAAAACGTTTCAGGCATTTTTTCCATATGCCTTGCATGCACTTTTGTCACTCCCGCCCAAGCTGATTCAATGTTCTTTATGCAGTGTAAAATATTATATGATTTCCAAAAATTGCGCAGGGTTACTTCACCATTTTCTGTTGCTGCTACCGCTTTGGAAAATGTTGCGCGCAAATATAGCGCTTTAAACGTAGAGATAGCCCCCTGGTCCATTGGTTGTAGCACAGCAGTTGTGTTTTTAGGCAGATACACGACCTTTACATCAGGGTGTAGATCATCAAGATGCTGGGGGTGGCCTGGGGCGTTATCAAGTAGGAGGATAATTTTAAAGGGAACACCGTTTTCCAGACAGTAATGCTTGACCGAGGGTATGAAGCAGTTCATGAACCAGTCCTCAAATAAAGATTGCGTCATCCATGCTTTGTTATTTGAACGATAGTAAACGGGCAGCGTGTGCTTACTAACCTGCTTCAGTGCACGTGGGTTTGCAGAACTGTAAATGAGAAAAGGTTTTAACTGAAATCCAGCGACATTTCCTCCCAACAACAACGTGACCCTGTCCTTAAAAGCCTTGAAACTGGGCATTGCTTTAGCCTCTTTGTGTATGTAGGATCTTTTGGGTATTTTTTCCAAAATAGTCTGGTTTCGTCTGCATTAAAGATCTGTTCTGGACCATACCCGCCTTTCTCGATCATTTCGTCAAATTCATCCACAAATCTTTCTGATGCTTCTATGTCCACGCTTGCCGCCTCACCACTGATACTTCGATTATGAAGGCTGAATCTCCGACGAAAACATTGAAACCATCCATGACTTGCCGTAAATGTTTCCGTTGACTCTTCATTTTCACGCGCTTTCAACGTTTCAAAGATACTGCGTGCCTTTGCTTGAATTATTAAAAGGCTCATTGGCATTCTTTTTTGTATCTGGTCTTCAAACCATATCGCCAATAATTTTTCCATTTTGTGAATGAGGCCTTTCTGCTGCCTAGTTATTATGGCTTTATATCCTTTTGATGATTTCACTGCTTCTTTCACTCAATCTTTATCCTTCAAGATCGTTGATACAGTTGAATGCTCCAGCTCCAAGTCACGTGCTATCGCTTTAACTTTCTTACCAGCTTCATATTCGTTTATTATCTTCATTTTTGTCTCAAGATTGATAGCCTTCCTTTGTTTCTTGGCGCTTTCTCCAGGTGAAGTCATGCTTTTCCTTTTCGCCGACATCTTGTACTTTGGGGTGCACAATAAAGTAAAAATACATAGATGAAAAACGCTAGTTCTGACTGCGGGAACGAGATGAATCTGAGAGAGTTGATGCGAGTTCTCGTACATCGCCATAATACCAACTCGTCAGAGAGCTGGTCATAACTCCGAGGGGTCACTAAACGAGTAGGTCACTAAGTGAGGACTAGCTGTAGTATAAAGAAGGTAGTAGGAAAGTTTAGTTCTAAGAGAGTTGTGTTAGAGGCTTAAAAGTAAAACCAGCATCCAAAAGCTGTGTAATATTTTATAAAGATGATACATATGTCCAAAACAGTAGATAGGTATTTTTTTTAATAATGTGAAATTGTATAGTCTTGGACACAAATATCAAGTAAGTACCTATTTTTTATGATTATGTCTTGTGTCTTATTACTAACTAAAATTAAGATGCATAATCAAACACTGCATTTAGTGACAGTTAAGGTTGTGCAGCACATGTACATGTGCCAGTTAATAAATACAGTTTTGGGCTCTATGTCTGGTGTGAGGTCAGAATGAAGTGAGGTAGCAGGTTGGAAAATAGTTTAAATAAGTTCCCACAGATGAGATGCTTTCGGTAGGCAGAGATTGACTGAACATGCATGGATATCCAGCTATTGCTTGCATCTTTGTCAAGTATTTCCAAGATGATCTTTGGATACTTCATGAATTAGGTTCTGTCGTGCTGTGCTTGTGAATAGGATAGATTATGGGTTATGTTGTGTCTAGTCTTCTAATTATGCCAGTCTTCTTGAGTGATAGATTAACAGCAGCTAATTTTTCTGTGAAATATGTTTTTCAATCCAGTGCTTAAAGAACATTGTCTTGTCATCGATGTATGAAAATACATGATGGAATTTAAAATGTGTGGCTACTTGTTTCAGGTTACAGGGCCATTTTAGCTGAACCTAAAAATAAGCCATCTGAATCCTCTGAACGTGAATATTACAGTAGTAGTAGTATTATGAGGCAGGAGCCAACGGGACGTGAGCCTCGAGGGAATATGTTTCTCTTTGGTAAGTAATAACTTTTCACATTAACAATGACTGGTGACTCTGGATAAGATCACACAGTAACTGGAAAGGATGTTGGGTAAATACACATATATTCAGAGAGAGGCAAAAAGGAGACAAATATTTAAAATAGGAGGTGCAGGTTTAGGTTTTGTTTCCTGGGTCTAACTCAAACATTTATTTTCAATATTGCTCAGGGATTTTTTTACATTTGGCCTTTGCACTGGTTGTCTGAAGTAAATAGGAAATAGTAAATTTTTCTCTTATAACAAGATTTAAGTTCTAGAAACATTATAGAATTTTATTAATATGCATATGAAATGATGACGGTGCAGTAGTATAGTGACTTGCCATGTCCTTAATGTGTTCTGTTTTTGGTTCTTGAGAAGGGCAGCCAGAATATGGTAGTTTTGAAAAGAATGAGATCAGAGTTCAGGAGTCTGTTTCCAAACGCCTGTCAGTGGTATCACGACTCCCCTTCGTGCAAGAGCAACTGTTCTTCCTCTTTGATCTAGTCCCAGGACTGGAGTATTGCGATGTTCAGCGAGATCCTCGTACTAACCATGGTAAATAACAAAACAAAAAGAACCTTTCTTTCTACAACTTTGACTCTAAAATACTTTATCTCTTTCCTCTTTTTTTCCTCAGTACAGAATGATGCATGTTTTTGGTAGTAGAGGATGCATACACTTTGTCATGTGTGCTGTTCTCCTATGTCAACATCTCATCTGAAAATACCTGTCAGATTCAGTAGTTACATCTTATCTCTAACTAGATTGCTGAGGGGTCCTAATATTTAGTAGGGGGAGGCAGCCCACAGCATTTCTTACATTTCATGCCCTCAGAAGTGAAAAATAAATGAAAACTGTTTCTTAATGGACTCTGCTTCAGATATTAATGTTGTTAGAGATGGGTAGGATTTCTGTGAAGGGGAAAAAAATACATCTGCTTTGTTGAAGCCTCACTGTACCTTCAAAGTATTATATGGATTCCATCTTAAAATAAGGCTGTACAGTTTTAAAGATTTAGCTACCTCTGCAGAGCCAATATAGTTATGGGAGAGTGAGCTGGATTGCTTTATAATCAATAGTACTGTTAACTAAATTGCTGGAATAGTATTATTGGTATTGATGATGCGTGAGTCAAAAGACTATAGTGGTTTAAGCGCTGGTTACAAGAGCTACCTCTTGGCATTTAAAACTGACAAATTTAATATGGAAATCATTGAGACAACAAACATGAACCCTGCAATGCTATTTTAATCACCTCTTTCAGAAAATAACTACACTTTAAAAGGAAAGTATTTTGTGTAGAAGTTTGTGGTTTGATCTAAACCAGAGGTGGCCAAACTGTGGCTCAGTAGCCACATGTGGCTCTTGAGTGAAAAAGTGTGGCTCACAGAAGAACATCAGCAAATCAGTTTAGAAGGTAAAAGTATATGGCTATCTGCCTCAGTGCAGCTCTTGAAGGTTTAATAATCAACTTGTATGGCTCTTGAGTTCCACAAGTTTGGCCACCCCTGATCTAAACAAACATCTTGTGAATTTTTATTGTTTACATAGGCATCCTGTAAAGGAAGTAGTAAATGATTTTCAGGTTCATTTGTAAAGATTTGTTCAGTAATCCAGTTAACTCTGCTTGATATCCTATCAGAAATGTTATGCATTCTATTAAAGATGAGTTGGATGGTAAAATAAAAAAAAAACCACTTCAGTGTATTTGAGTGTCTATGACTAATTTGGTGTTGAAGTCTGCTGGGTTGTTTTTAGTACACTTTGTTCTTAGTAATGCTTTTAAGTTTTTAAAAGTATTTGCTTTCTACATTATCTTGGTATATTTTATTCATTTACAGGGCAAGCTGTGATTCAGTATAGTACCACAGCATCGGCTGTATATGCTAAATACAAGCTACATGGTTTTGAATATCCTCCTGGAAATCGGCTAGGTGTAACTTTCCTTGAAGATGGGAGTGATGGGTTGGAGTAAGTATCAATCTATGTAGGTGAAAAGCTGTAATATGTTCTAGAGAGCAATGTTTCTCTTTGAAAAGTTGTGTATAAAGGCAAGGGTTAAACGGGGAAAAAAACCCAAGAAAATAAAGCCTAGCAACCATTGTACAACATCATATTTGTAGTAAATGCATATGTGCTCTGAATTGGACAGTGAAATTTCAGAGTTCTGTGGTGTTCACTCATCACTACAGTGTGTCTTCTTATCAGAGGGAAACGTTGCGGGGATCTTCATCTCCTGTGCCTTTTGCTGGTCATTTGCTTTGTGCACAGCTGAGACCTCCACCTGAGAAACATTTAAATTCAATCTTTTTGGGCAGGAAAAGCTGGAACGAATGTCCAAAAAGACTCCCGACCACTCTGCCCTTCTTCTGGGTTTTGTCATCTCAGATACTCTGGAGTCTCGGCTGTAGCCTTGAACATTGCCCCTCAGAATATCTCCTTGAGGTGGATAAGGAAGGCAATGTAAATATTTCTTTGAGGTGTCTGCTCTCCAGCAGATTCTGGCTCGGATCTCTTTCCAAGGGTCTCTGTGGTTTCTCCCTTTAGACTGAACTCTTTCCTCTTTTTATGAGGCCCATTAAATTATTATGAGGTTCATTAAATTATTACCTGGTGCCTCCCAGTCTGATTCGGTGGCTGGGAAACAACCAGTAAGGTAATCTGTTGCACCAATAGTGTACCTAGTTAACCATGAGCCCCTTTGCAGCCCACAGTGGGGTTTCACTGCACCACACAGGGCACAATCCCAGAGAAGGCCTTTTAAGACAACAAACATTGCTATTATTTTTCAAGAGAGAGAGGGAGAAGAAAAGATAAAACCATTTTGTATATAAGATGATGTGCAAAATAAAATGTGAGTGAATCTTTTGTTACTACATTATAATATGTAAAGAAGGCCTGAAAGTGTTTCAGGTAGGAAGTTTGTATCAGAAACAGGTTTTTGTCTATTGTTTCCCGGAAGACTTTAGGGCCACGTCTACACTAGAAAAACGTAGGTTGAATTTGTTAATTTGAACTGGTAAGTTTGACTTGAATTTGAACTAAACTTAACCTTATTAAGTTGACTTAACAAAGTGGACTAAGTCAATTTAACTTTAAGTTGATTTAGTCCTCATCATTAATTCGACCTAACTGCCCTTAATTCAACCTTAATAAAGTCGAATTAAGGGTTAATCCAGGTCTATGCCCTCCTTCAGTTCAAACTAAAGAATCGAATTAAGGCTTAGTTCAAACTAACAGGCGGTTTTTATTAATTCAAATCAAGGAATTTCTTAATTCGACTTAATGAAAATCTAGTGCAGACAGGGACTAATTTAGTTTGAAGCAAGCTTCCTTAGTTTGCCCTAAATTGCCAGTGTAGACATAGCCTAGGTGACAGTAGAGCTAGTAGGATTTCGGCAGCATGAGTATTAAGGAAGTAGGACAAGAGCATATCAGGAGAAGGGAGTTTGTTAGCTAATGATCTGACTAAAACAGCTGACAAAGAATGAAAAATAATTGTTAGAGCCAACATTATTTCCTGCTCAGTTAAGGGTGGAAGAGCTATTTTTGCTCAAATCCTTCTAGGACAGTTTCTGCAAAAATGAAGAGGACAGTGATTCCTGATATTTATAATGTTAAAAAAGTAGAATAAATTTCTTTTATACATCATCAAGAAACAGCAAAATAAAACCCAAAATGTAAGCACAGCCCAATATTTTTTCTCTGCAAGTGACCTTTAAGAGAAAATATGTAACTCTGGTGTCTGGCACTGTATATAGTTTGAGCCAACGTTCTATACAAGAAAGCCATGCTAACTTGTTTGTTTATATCTAAGTCCTAAAGTTGCACTTTTGTAAGACGTGAAGAGGTTTGTCTGATTCCAGCTTTGCAAAATATAAAAATTTGCTAGTCCAAGCAGAAAATGTAATTGTTCTATTTCCACTATCAAGTTGGATAAAAGAATTATAGGGAAGAAATAGTTTACAGCAAAATTTATTTTTATTTCTCTCACGCAACTTATAGAGCTGAGTGTAACTCCATAAGGTTTGTATATTGTCTCTGTCCTAAAGCAACAGTGCTAACCAAAAGGCTACATTATAGAAAAAGAGTATAGATAGAATATCGGGATATAGTTAACTGTGCATATTCTGAACTTATCACGAGTACTGACATAAATTGGCAACAATTTACTTACTTTTGAATGTTTTCAGCACCTGTCATGGGATCCTGAACAGTTGTTTCCTTTTTCAGTGCTTCTTCTGTGAAAACTTTGATTCAAAACAAATTGTCATTTTTAATTTCTTAGGATTATAGTAATATTACTTTTGCTGTGAAGATATATTGAGTCTATGATGATTACTTTTGCCTGCAGCCACATCAGAAACATGGCAACACAACTGGTGACTGCACAGGTGTCATCAATGGTATCAAATAATAATCTAGTTGGTCAGCAATATCCGTCTTCTGTAAGTAAATATGTTGCTTACCCTGGATATTGTTTTTCCTCAGTTGTTGCAGAACCTTGCAATGTGCAATAAGCAACTGTATCCAACTTTTTCTCTTCCTCTTGTGACTGCTTTAGGAACTGATTATTTTGTTTGTGGTGTTAATGTGATGATTTGATTTTTACGCTTTCCTGTACTCTTTAAAGGTGTTATCTGGATTGGATTTATTGCTTATGAAAAATACTGTCAGGATGATAGTCAAGAAATACACATCAGTTGATGTGACTGTCAATAGCCTTCATGTAATCTAGCACTTTGATGTCCTGCTAGAGTAAGAGAGTGTTAATTAGATAAAATTGAATAGTTTATTTTCATATGTTACCTTTTTTGTTACATTTTATTTTTGTTTCAGCAGCCTTACTGTGGAAGTTCTAGCTCTCAGTTATCTCAGCCCCAAACAGATGCTGTACTTCCGTCACGCAAAAAAAGGGCTCCACCTGAGATGTCTGTGAAGGAAAGGCTTTTCATAGTATTTTATCCTCATCCCTTACCTGTAACTGTGTTGGAAGATGTATTCTGGTAATGTACCATTTAGTGATTTTAAAAATAACTTCAGTAGTAGACTAAATCTGAAAAATTTAGAATAAATACTGAAATCAAACAAGATCATAATGATGAAAATCCTATAAGACAGCTCACAGCAAATACAAGTGATTGACTGATAAATTAAACAGTAAAAAGTCAGTAGGACCAGACAGGAGGGAACTCAAATATGAAATTGAAGAACTACTAATTGTGGTATATAACCATCTCTTAAATCAGCCTCTGTACCAGGTAGCTGGAGAGTCGCTAGTAGAATACCAAAAAAACCAAAACCCCCACTAGAGGCAATCCGGGCAGTTACAGGCTAGTAAGCCTAACTTTCATACCCAGCAAATTGTTCTGAAACTATAGTAAAGAACAGAATTAGCAGACACTTGAATGAACAAGATTTGTTGAGGAAGAGTCAGTACAGTTTTTGTAAATGGAAATCATGTCTCACCAATCTATTAGAATTCTTTGAGGTGGGGGTGGGTCAATAAACTTATAGAGAAGTGTGATCCAGTTGAGATAATATAATTGGGCTTTCAGAATGCCTTTCAAAAGGTATCTCACCAAAAGTGCTTAAGCAGAGCTGTCATGGGACAAGAGCCCACGAGAAGACATTCCCTAATAGCTGGTTAAAAGGTAGGAAACAAATGGTTGCAAGAAATGGTCAGTCTTCATATGGATCTGAATTAAGGTCAGTGCTTTTCAGAATATTTAGAAATGATCTGGGGAAAAAGGGATAAACCGTGAAGTGCTGAAGTTTGTAGAGGATACAGAATTATTCAAGATAGCTTAAATCCAAAGCAGACTGTGAAGCTTTACAAAGAGATCTTACAAAACTCTGTCACTGGGCAACAATGGCAAATGAAATTCACTATTGATAGATACAACATTATGTGCATTGGAAAACTTTACAACTATATATGCAAAATGATGGGGTCTAAATTAGCTGTTTCCACACAAGAAAGGCATCTTGGAGTGTTTGTGGACAGTTCTCTGAAAACAGCTACTGAAGATACATCAGCAGTCAAAGCCATTGTAATATTTACTGTCCCTTTCCTAATGCCACTATATAAAATCTATGGGATGCCCACACTCTGAATACTGTGTGCAGTTCTGATATGCCCCATATCAAAAAAGATATATTAGAATTTGAGAAGGGCAACAAAAAGGATCAGAGGTATTTAACAGCTTCTGTATGAAGAGAGATTAAAAAGACTCGGATGTCTTAGTTTGAAAAAGAAACAACTAAGAGGGGAATATGATAGATGTCTATTAACTCTTGAATGATGTAGAGAAAGTGAATAAAAAAGTGGTCTTCACTTCTTCAGATAACACAAGAACTAGGGTCCACATCGTGCACAGTCAACTTGTGGAACTCAGTGCCAGGGGAGGTCATGAAGGCTTAAACAAAAACAAGCTTTAGAAAAAAAACTAGATGGGTCAGTGGCTATTATCCAAGATGCTCAGGGGTGCAACTCCACGTTCTGAGTGCCACAAACTCTGGATTGTCAGATGCTGGGACTGAACAATAGGAGATGGATCATATGATAATTGTCCTGTTCTATTCATTCCCTCCAAAGCATCTGGCATTGACTGCTGTTGAAAGACAGAATACTAGCCTTAATGGATTATTGGTCTGATCTCCTGTGGCCTTTCTTCTGTTCAATACCTTATGGTCAGTTTTTAAGCCAATGTGAATATTGTGATAGTAGTGCTAACAGTTATTAAACCTGATGGACAGATAACACTGAAGTCAAGTTACCAGTTTCCTGCATTTTATTTGCAGAAAACTTTAATGCTGCATTTTCTTATGTTATCACATTGAGAATTTGCAGTCCTATTTATTTCATCTTGAAATTTAGCTGCTTATTATTTGTGGGATTGTGGGAAGCATGTTTAACAGCCTGACCTGAACTAACATAATCGTGCTTGGGTTGCTGACCTTCCTCCAAGAATCATTTGAGGCTACCAGCATATTCATGTCAAAGACTTGGGAGACAGTTTTTGCCCATTTCACCTTTTAAAAACTTGTTTTAGAATTGCTCTGTCTACCAACTTTGTTTGAATATTTTGTGTGTATTGAATGACATGACAACATTTCCCCATTCTAATGTCAGCTTTATTGGAGAAACAGAGGAACAACTCTTTTTAAAAAGTCAGGCTGCTTATATAAACAAGCAAAAAAGCCCAGTGCTGGTTTGTGTGGAATTGGAAAGATACCTGCTTGGGCCTTAGTCATAATCTGGAGGGAAGGGAAGCCTTTTTTTTTTTTTTTAATGAATTTCGCATTTTATATTACCAATCTGACATAAAGTATATTACATAGATTTTTGTCTTTTTCCTCTCTCTGTGCCTCAGTCCCTGCCTTGGTGCTCTCAGATGATTTGGGAGAGTAGGATTTTCTATGAAGTTTTTAAAATACTTTAAGTCATTTTATTGAGATCTTCTCAAACTATAGATTACAAGTGAACAAATGTAGTCCACTCACATAGGACATAAATAAATTAGCCCATGGGATCTCCTTTCTGAAGTTCATCAGAATGACTACTATGTACTAAGTGTTATTTCCACACCATTCACTTCTAATGATCATGATGTTGGTCAGATTTAGTTGTTTGTTTA
This sequence comes from Podocnemis expansa, assembly GCA_007922195.1. Taxonomy (NCBI): domain Eukaryota; kingdom Metazoa; phylum Chordata; order Testudines; family Podocnemididae; genus Podocnemis; species Podocnemis expansa. Next base: position 45,073,308 of record ML681984.1, read on the forward strand.
CTTTGTTACTTGTTTGTTTTTTGGCAAGTTGAGCTAAGCATTGACCATATGGTGTGGTTTTATTGTGTAAATACTTGAGGATGTCGCCTAGGAATTCTTTTCTATTTCTTTCAGCATCTTCTAGGACTGGGGAGGAAATGTTCAGATGGGGGAAGAGCAGCCCAAAATCAGATATTATGTGTACAAGAATACAACTTATTGTCATTATCAAATTACCTGGCAGAAGATACTGTATTTGTATGCTAAAATTTGCAGCTATATTTACAGTCATAAACATTAGGTGATTTGTTCTTCGTTCTTTTCTCTCTCTTTTCTTAGTCGGTTTGGAAATCTTATCGAAGTTTACCTTGTGGCAGGAAAAAATGTGGGCTATGCCAAGTTTGCAGACAGAACAAGTGCCAATGATGCCATAACTGCATTACATGGCAAGATGGTGAAAGGTGTGAGGCTTAAAGTAATGTTGGCAGACTCGCCTGCAGAAGAATCTAACAAACGTCAAAGAACTTACTAACCCAATGGGTAAGTACACAGTCTGGGTGTAAACTAAAGTTTAGCTAGTTTAAATGGTAGGTCCTCTGTTATTCTTTAGTAACAGCATTTCAATTATAACCTCAGTTTTTAAGGAATTTATAACTTGTCTGTGAAAATCTGCTTCATGGTGAATTTAGAATGTAAGATCACTTCCCAAAAGCACATTTTAAGTTTTTCCTAGTTTTTTTAAATGAAACAAATTTATTCAAGTTTATTTTTAAAAAATATACAGTTAAATATATCAGTGGTTTTATATTTATATAGTATAAAATCAATGTCAATCAGGGCAGTCTTATGCAAATAATTCATTTTATGTGCTTATGTACCAATACTGAAATTTTTAACAGGAGAAGGTATAGATAAATAAAGGATATGATTAATATCAGTCTCTGTATCATTCTTTTCACTAAAGAACACACACTGTCACAATTGATAGGTAAGGACAAAGATCTGAGAAGAAATAGAGGAAGGAAGTGGTAAATAAAGAGGAGTTTAGAAAAAGAAGGAAGGAAGCCAAGTGACAGCCCAAAAGTTCTGTATGTTTGGGTGACCCAAGAGAAATCTGTAGTGTAAATATATCTTATAATTGTATTTCCCACAAAAGGGAGAATGAAAGGGATTTTCTAAAGCACCTCATTGACTTCAAAGCACAAGCCCTATTGAAAATTGATGGGACGTGTATTCCAAAGTCATCTAGGTTTTTTTGAAAATCTGACCTGGTTGTTCTAGGTTATTTCTTATGAGAGAGAATTTCTCCATATTTGTGTATGTAAAGATCAAAATTGTGTGTGTTCCACTATGTTTTGGTGAGATATATGGATAAGATAAAAGCTGTGAAGACATTCCCTTCCCACCACCCATTCTGTAGCACAGCAAGAAAAATACTATTTAAAAATTATGAAGTCATGTTAAAAAATAAGCAAAGGCAAGACAATGAGCCTTTAATTCATTTGCATGTTTAATCTCCAATGAAATTGTCAAATTACTCATGCCACTTCATCCTGGAGTTGCAAGAGTGCAATGCGTTTGCTAATATTTGGCTATAGCTAATCTAGACTGACAAAGCGCAAGTTATTGATTTTTAACATGCCTGTTTCAGGTAGGGAGGTAAATATTGGATGCCTCTGTATAAAATTTAAATGGGGATTTGGAGTTTGGTTGGATTTAAAAGAAGGAAATGGTATAATAATGGATCTACTTCACTTTAGATCTAATGGTTTTACATTGTGGCTATTAGAGGTTTATTACTGAAGCTTTTTATTCTATTCCTGAGTTAGGGATTGATCCATTAAGAAAAACTGGGGACTTAACAGATATCAGGAAAGATCGTTTTTGATGCAGTGTAATAGACTTAAACTAGTCTCTTCTAAGTGTCACAGATGAGGTAATGGTCCTGTCTGTTGTAAATCAAAGAATTCTATCCATCCTGTATCTGGATTCCCTTCCATACAGAATGAGTAGTACTGTTGAAGAACTAGTTAGCCTAGTCTTCTTTCCATTTTGTGAAGATCTTTTTAGGACTCTGAGGGGGAGAGAAACTTTGAGGGTTATCAGGTTAAGTGGACTTGAAATATGAGAGTTGGGCTGAGAGAGGCTAGAGGTGTTTATGGGTGGCAGCGTTTTTTTTCAGGGGCTCAGTTTCACCTGTACAAAACAGTAATTTTTCCTGTCACTTTATCTAGTGAGTGTGTTAGATGTACTGCTTATAATTTTCGGGGCGTAATTTTTGTTCAGATCTGGAATGACGGAGAACACAAATTAGCCAGAGCAAAGTTTTTTTGGAGGCAGTGGGCAAAGGTCCATTCCAAAGCATTATCAGTGTGTGAGGGCCTCTTATTTCAGTTCATTGGCTGAAGACTTTTTTTATATTTTTATTGGAAGGAAGTCTACAGTTCATAAACCATGTGTGGTTGGGGTGCATGGTAAGAATATCGTTGAGTCTAGACCGCACTCTTTGTGATGGGTGTGGTACTTCCTTATGATAGAGATTGCCTCATACTTTGAATAAGAGTCCATCCTTATCTTTGTGTGTGTGTGTGAGAATGAATCATTAACATCATATTCGTGACCCAGGGGGAGTTGGTCTTCTTCAGTGTCATTTTATTGCTGTTTGAATTGTAAAGCTAAGCACACAGCATGGGAATTTCTGAATTTCCTAGGGTAAATAAGGCACTTTGATTATACTGAATATGATCTCTGCCAGTGAATTTCTCTAGTCTAGCAAGTCTGTACCTTTGGAAATGTAGGTCAAACTTAGCTGGAAAAAATAGCATGAGTCTGTTTCCAGTGACCTAAGGAGCCATACTTTGGGGGAAACCTAGATTTGCTTCCTCATGCAAAATGTCTGAGGACGAAATTCTGGCACTTTTCAAGTCAATGGAAGATTTACTATTGATTTCACTGCTGTCAGGATTTCCCTCCTATTGTCTTTAATTGGGCAGCTTATTCTTGGTATTTCAGATCTGAGAGTTGTAAAGATTGAAGTGAGATTTGTCATTTGTCCATGTTGTTTCACAGTGACTTCTTTATGCATGTCCTTTTTAAACAAAATTCATGTACAGCACACACCATTTCTGGGATGTATTAACAGGAGTATTGTAAGTAAGACACAAAAAGTGGTTCTTCTGCTCTACTCAGCTGTGATTAGGCCTCAGCTGGAGTATTGTGGCCAGTTCTGGGTGCCACATTTCAGCAAAGATGTAGACAAATTGGAGAAAGTTCAGAGAAGAGCAACATGTATGATTAGAGGTCTGGAACAGTTGGCTTTTGAGGGAAGTTTGAAAGAGCTGGATTTGTTTAGTCTGGACAAGAGGAGACTGAGAGGGGACATAACAGTTTTCAAATACCTAAAAGGTTGTTATGAGGAGGAGGGAGAAAAATTGTTCTCCTTAACTGCTGATGACGGGACAAAGAAGCAATGGGCTTAAATTATGGCAAGGGAGGTTTAGGTTGGATGTGAAAAGTTTCCTAACTCTCAGGATGATTAACCACTGGAATAAGTTGCCTAGGCAGGATGTAGAATCTCCATCACTGGGAGCATTTAAGAGTGGGTTAGACAGACACCTGTCAGGGATGATTTAAGAGGGTACTTACTTGGTCCTGCCATGAGTGCAGAGGACTGGCCTTGATGGCCTCCCATGGTCCCTTCCAGTTTCTATGATTCTATGTTCAGTTTAATCTGATAGTTTTCCACTGAACACTCCTTTATTTGAGAAACTCTCAAAACATGAAAGTTTGCAAGGACTGGATTCTTCAGAATTTTCAAACCTGTCTATTACTAGATTACAGGCAGTGGTGTAATAGTATTAAGTACTTTGATGCACAGCTTATTGTTCATCAGATTTAAAACCAACATCCAGATTCATGTTCTTGTCCTCTTTCTCTAATACATTGCATTTCTATTTCTTTTTTCCTCTGCCCTTCAGGGGTCTGATCCTGCAACCACTGACCATGGAAAACTGTTGGAGTCTGTGTAATAAATGCAAGATGTGGCCCTTAGTCTTTGCACAAATCTCAGTGGTCTGGGATGACACTTCTGATATTTCTCCCTTTGCTTTGAAACACAGTCCAGCATACTTTAAGGACTTTTTTTTTTATTGTTTAGAGCTTTCAAAAAATATATGCTTTTATCATGTTGGCCAAACACTTACTCCTGATGAAATTCTGCACCAAAAAATTAAAAATTTGGCAAATATTGTTTTAGAATTGTCAGACTAATACAGTATAATCATTGCCAGTTTCAATTATTTTATTACATTATTTCAAAACGTGAGCCAGCAAGTATGCTTGTAACAATATAGAACTTTAAGTAAAAATTCATTTAAACTACAATACAGAAACTTACCTCAGAAGCCATGTATAGACTTGGGGGAGTCAGGAGTAATGAACGAGCTGAGGGGGAGGGAAGTAATTGCTGGTAAGGAGCCTGGGAGTGAACCTTGGAGGGTTGTTGGGTGTGGGTGGGAGAAGTATGGAACAGGATTTTTTCCACAGGAGGTGTGGGAAGGGGATTGTTACGGAGTTGGGGAGTCTCCCCCATGCAGACGATTAGATGACCTCTCCCATTCAATTAGCCACATCTGTTCCTGAACTGCCACGCTCTGTCATCATGTGTGCTTGGATCTGCTCTCAACCAAAACTCTTTCCTCTGTTACCATATGGTCAATGCACTCCCACTCAGCCTTGGTCCCCATTCTTTCTCCCTACTAGCCCAGGCCTTGACAAATCTGCTGCACACCTAGGGTCAACCCAAAAACTGAGGCACTGAAAAAAAAAAAGCCACTTCCAGCACCACTTTTGGTGCCAGGGAAAAGAGAGAGCCACTAGCTCTTTTAAGGCACAAGGAGGCATTCAGTTCCCTGGCTGCCTGACACTGCTAGGTGCTAGGGTCTAAATCCTGGGTGCCTTGGTGACCTGGCCCCCAGGATTTGTTGAGCTCTGTACTTAGCCATTCTGAATCCATTTGTGACCCCTTCCCCTCAAACAGCAGCCCCATGTGCTCCATGTAGTCTGTCCCTCTGCCCCCTATCCATGCCTCCTCACCTGACCCTACTGCACCAGCTGTGCAGTAATGGAGGGAAGGAGTATGTGGACAGAATCCGTTACCTGGAAGGGTGAGGGGATAGGAAAAGTTTGAGCATCACTGGTCAAGGCCTAGGTCTACTATCCTTTTACTTCAAAGAATAAAATTAAAACCTCTCTACTTCAGAGAAATTTGCTAAATGTTCATGACTATCAAGGATGGCCAGTCATATTAATGTAAACTTACACAGTAGCAAGTCTGGCATTAATACAGAGTGAAATGTATAGAAGAACAAACCAATTTCTTGGAAGCCTGACTGCATTGTAGATTGTTATATAATGGCCTCTTAAAATTAACAAAGTCTTTTTTTTACCTGACTTTGGAATGTATTTATCTTTCATAATGTAGTAAGTGACATGTTTCTCTTGGTGATTTCTTGTAAAAAGTTGCTCAGTTTATAAACAAAAAGTTAAAAACAAACAAACAAATCTTGTAGTACTGCTGCTTTGAAGGGAATTGCCAGTCAGCAGTATTGTGGCACACTGAAAGCACTTACTTTCTAAAACATAACACTTTAATTCTACCAGAGACCAAATATAGACTGGTTTTGCCATTTTCCTCAGTGTCTGCGTGATTATAACTTATTTCCGTATTTTTCTAAACTGTGATTTGCTAATCAGAAACGTATCCCAGATCAATAAGATCTAAGAATAACTTACTTCAGCAGTCTAAGGGTTAAATGTTGCAACACATTAAATATGGTCAGTGGTTTGTTTCTCTTCCTCCATAAAACAAGTCGTTTTTAGTTTTCTTAGAGCAGGTGATATGAAATACTTAAGGTGTTATGCCCCTGAGATTGCATTTCTAATGTTCGGTAACTTTAGTTTCCTAACTCTTTTTTTGGTTTTGAGTTTTTAGGTTTTCCTAAAATGTTGAACTTCTGGCATGTAGGTTGAGGATGTCAGACTACAGTAGGCATCCTGTAGGCTTATCTTTTTATCATTTTTTAGTGGCACTTCCTGGTCACTTTATAAGGCACAGTAAGATTCAATGACTTCACACTGAAACTAGGCAAATTTTTAACAGCTGAAAGAATTTAAGTTACTAGTGAACACTGGAGCAATAGACAGCTATTAGTTAAGAGTGGAGTTTCTGTGGGAGTTTGCCCTGAGAGGAGAGTGGTGATTTAGTGTTCTGTTCTGGAAGTACAGTCTTGTTTTTCAGGGTTTGTTTGTTTTGGTTTTTTTTTTTTTTTTGGTATGATTTCACGGGTCTGGCTTGATTCATCTCTTGCTGATATTCCTTAATGAGAGAGCAGACTTGATCTAGTTTGGTGAGGCTTAAAACGCAGTCACTTTGACCATTAGAGCAGATAGTAGCTAACAGGAACATTTCTGTGAGAGTCTAGGGGGAGGAGTTCTTTTCCCATTTCCTTTTTTTCTGTGATGTAAAGCCAATTGCTATTGAGGCATTCTTAGAAGTGAACCAAGGAGGAGAGGAGATAGAGAAGATTGTTGGATGTGGAAGCTGTGGAATGTACAGTGTGTTTAAGTGGGTATCTGACGAAAGCTACTTATGCATGAAATGTTGTCTCATAGGCTGTGTTCACACGCACAGGGTTATTTCGAAACAAGTTGTGTCGAAACAACTTGTTTCGAAACAACACCTTATTTCGAAATATCTTATTTCGAATTAACAAAGCCGGCGGGGAGCAGCGCTGGGCTGCGCTGAAGCCCGCCGCCGGTGCCCGCAGCCCGGCTCTGCAGGCAGCGGGTGGATTCAGCGCTGGGCTGCACTGACCCCCGCCAGTGCCTGCTGGCCAGGGGACACCCCTCAGCACCCTGGCCAAGGTGCTGAGTGTTCCCTGGCCAGGGTGCTGAGGCGGCAGCCCTTTAAATGTTGTTTCGGAACCTATTGTTCCGAAACAACATGTTCACATGTGTTGTTTCGAAACAAGTGTTTCGAAACAAGGTTGTTTCGTCCCCAAATGGGGTTTAACTTGTTTCGAAACAACACAGTTGTTTCGAAACAAGGGCTTCCCCTTGTTTTGAAACAACTGTGCGTGGTGTGAACATGGTTTTTTTTGTTTCGAAACAACGAGGTTGTTTCGAAACAAAAGTGCCGTGTGAACACAGCCATAGAGCTCATGGCAGAGAGAATTCAATGATTAGAGATGCACCTGGAGACAATGATGAAATTCATATGGGGACTTGAACGTGTAAAGCAGGAGAAGAAAGAGAAAGTGATATAAGCAGCTCAAGATTTGCAGACGCCTGTCAAACAAAAGGACCAGGAGGGTAAACCACAGGAGGCTGACCCTGAAGACAAGGCAAGGGAAGAGACCAGCTATTGGTGGTGAAATTGAGTAGTCACATGTTTTTTGTATTGTGGAATGAGGAGAAATAGAGAGAAGATGAGGTGGCAAAGAAGAAAAGCAAGGAAGCCAGTTCCAAAATGAGAAGGAAATGATACTCAACATGACATGCACCATGATCGGATTTGTCCCTTTTTCTCTCTCAATCATTTTTAGCATCATATTTACATGTCATACCTTGATCCTGGCAGACAGCACTCTTTGTGGTCTCTGGATCTGGTTTTGGACACAGGCTCCTAAGGGAAGAAAGGCCAAATCCACTGATCATGCTGCATGTCTGGATGAGTAATGTTGGTAATAACCATTGAATTGGACCAAGGATGACTGTGCTCAGTTGGCTAAATGATTAAATGTGGAGGGCTGGGTGATTTTCAGAAGAATTCTTCCAGTCCCTAGAGGAGAGTGAAGGCATGACAAGATAATGAAGATCAACAAATGGCTCAAGGATTGACATTGAGGAAGGTTTTGGGATGAGACCAATCATTGGGAGGTATTCATAGAAAGAAGACTCTTCTCCACTAAAACTCCACTTGAGTACCTAGGGCATTAACCTTCTGGGGTCAACTCTGGTGCATTTTGACAAGAGGGATTTTAAATCAGGAGATGAAGAAAGGAGGTGGGAGAGACATCTGAAATCTCCATGTCTGGTTTCAACACACAGAAGAAAAATCATCTAAAAGAAGATCTAGTAAGAGATAATGGAATATCACAAGTAAGAGTATGGCCAGCAAGGAGGAGAATATAGACATTGTTTGGAGAAATAGTCAGTTAAGTGTCAGTAAAAGGAAAACATCTTATCTGGCTAGAAAATTGAATAAGATCCAGGGGAAGCAACTTAAATATGAATACAAGGAATCTGGGTAATAAAATGGAGGAACTTGAGATACTGGTTCGGGATGTCAAAACACATGTAGCAATTACAGAGACATATTGGAATAACACTCATGACTGCAATATTGTTACTGAACTGTATTTGCATTTTAAGAGAAGTTGGAACAAAGGTAAAAGCGGTGGAGTTATGTTATACATTAACAAAGCAGTCAACTAAAGAAATATGAAGCAATAATATGAACAAGATGGAACCCATGTAGGTAAAAAATCACGTTGGGAGGATTTGTAGTGGGATTTTGTGAGGGCTTTGCTATAGACCCTCAGGTTCAGATTTGGATGTGGTTAGAGGACTCGTGTGTGTGTGTGTGTGGGGGGACTTTGAGAAACATTGTAATGGGATACTTTAACTTCCCAGATTTTGCTTTAGTCTATGCTCTCCATTCTTTTCAGCAGCAGTCAATGGGAGATACGCAAGGTGTGTAAGATACCTTGCATATCTCTTTTTGCCTTACTAACTTCCACGTACCTCCCTGCACACGCTGCGCCAAGGTGACCAAAAATGCCATCGGGTTGACTTAGCGCTACTCTACTTATGGGGCTAGAGTTACAATGTCAGGCTGTAGATAGGTTGAGTTTGTCTTGACAGACTGCTCAGTCAAACCCGGAAGAGCGAACTGATGATAGCGAATTTGCTGCCATCAGTGTAGACATGCCCATAGGCTGGAGAAAATGCAACTAGTACTGGTAGCACAGGTTACACCTAGATGTGGTAAATGAGTTTTCTTCATCAAATTGTTACAAAATCAACAATAGGTGATACAGTTTTACTTGGTTTTAGTAAGTAGTGAGGACATCATAGAAAACCTGGTTGTAGGAAATCACCTTGGATTGAGTGGTCATGAAATGATTCAGTTTAAACGGGAGGATAATCAAAGGTCATCAGCTATTCATTTCAAAAGGTCAGAGTTTGGGAAATGTATGGGAATTAGTTAAAGAACTCAACTGAACTAAAGAGCTCAAGAACTTAAATGTGGAGGAAGCTTGGCATTTCTTCAGATCAACTATACAAAAACTCTGAAATTTGCATCCAGAGCAGGGGAAAAAATCTTGTACAGAAAGACTTCAGGCCATGGTGGAGGGTTAACCACTTGAAAAGGAAGTAAGCAGGGGGCATATGGGGAATTTAAAAAAGGATTGTTCAGCAAAGAAAGCAACAATTTGGAGGTTAGAAAATATAGCAAGTGAGAGTTGCTAAAAGTCATACTGGATTGGTTCTTGCCAAGGAAATTAAAATTAATAATAGGTTTTTTAGGTATATAAATAAGAGAATAAGGAAGGGTGGAGTTGGGCTGCTATGCAGGGTGGATGGAAAGGAAATCATATATAATCCAACTGTGACCCCAAAACTAAATGAATATTTTGCCTTCTTATAAAAATAATCTGTGGAAAAGGGAAAAGTTCATTAATTTGCATGTATTAATATTTTTATTTTCTCTATATGAATAGTTAGAATGGTTACAATATGAGCAACCAGTTTATGTTCCAAAGTAGAGGGGCACATTAATAAAGAACTAGAACATAAGATAATACACACTATTTCAGAAAAAATTGCTTGTTTTCTTACAGAAGTAATGTTAGAGAACCAGGGAATCATATATAGGCCGTTAGTTTCTCTAAATAATTTAATTATAGACAAGCTTCTGTGTGTGGCCTGGGATGCAATTGTAAGGAGTACTCTTCTTATAATGAGGATTTAAAAATAAAAATAGATATTTTAACTTTGATATTATGTTCATAATTGTGTTCTTTCTACAGAGCAGAGACTAAATAATGACATGACCCTCAGCTGACTGAAAACATTACTAAACACGGTTCCTGTGGACAGTGACCACTCTTTGCACTGCTAGCTGATTTTTGTGTAAAAGATTACTTTATTTTTAAAAAATCAAAAATGCAAAATGTAGTTTAAATCCACAGTTAGCCAACGTTTTAAACTGTAAATTGATTGTTGTAGTAGTCTGTCATTCTATATTAGACAAATAAAAAAAGTGTTTAAATCATGCCTCTAACATGAACGTTATAAAGATGGGAGAAAAATAAAGGAGGCAGCATTAATGGTTTGACTGGTTAATTGCTAATGATTCAGACTGTACACGCTAAGAGTAATTGAAATGTTTACATTAACATGGTAAATTAGCATGAGACCTAAAAATATATGCAAGCTTCTGCCAAGATTCAACCTGTTTTAGACAGCCACAGATCAAGAAAAGCATTTCTCTTTAGGAAGGAGACTTAAGCACATGCTTGAGTGCTTTCTTAGGGTAGGGCCAAAAGTATGAAATGTTGATTTATTGTTGTCTCGTGTATACTGGACTGGGCGTCAGATGTGGCTTAGACACTTAGTGCCAATCTTGGGGACTGGTACAGTAGCTGTAATCATTAATATCATGGTCTCTATCTGTTTTTCAGAATACATTATTTTAACCATGAAATGTACCACCTGAACAACTGTAGTTACTCACTACTTTTTCTAAGAACAATAATGGTTTATTAAGTAACCCACTGTTTCAGTTTGGGTCATTACTGAAAGACTGAGTAAAGATAGCTCAAAGAAGTATTTACACAGCTATGGACAGATGATGACTTTCATCCAGTGGTAATATTTTTCAAAGGATGTATGGGGAGAATATAAAGGGATGGGTCACTGGGATTAGTGCACTGATCTCATTGGAGGGGGACTTGCAGGAGATTTTGGGTCACAAAAAGAAAAATGTTACTTCATGTTTCCCATTGTGTATATATAAAATAAAGTTCTCTAGATCGGTGGGTTTTCAAACTTTATTCTTCGGGACTCAGTTGGAAAAAAAAAATCATTTATGCCAATGATCCAACAGTTCCATCTTTGAGCAATACATTGCGGTATTTTGGTAGTGGTGGCAGGGAGCGCCGCAACCCACTGCCTGAGGGTCTGTGGCCCAGTACTGGCTCCTGACCCTAAGTTGGTAAGTCCCTGCTCTAGACTAGATTAAATGGGAGAGTTCCAAACTTAGCTAAGGTTGCATTAGCTGACCTTTGTGTGAAGAAGTTTTCGCAGCACTTAGATGCACTAAATCAGCTTCAAGCACTGTTATGAGCTTCTTGTTTTCCAGATCACTTAGTTCACTTGAACATTTTTATTTAAAAATAAATTATTAGACTTGCGGTAGCATTACTGACCAGAAACAGCTTACAGCTGCAGGTGAAGCTCCATCTTTAATGCATCATGTCAGTTAAGAATAGCTGCAGCTCTGTACACCTCAAGGCAAAGGTAGACCTGTGGTTTTTTTGTGCCTCAGAATCTTAATTGGAAGCTTGTTTGCTCACTATTACCTCCTACTACTTGTCTTTAAGCAGCAGTACTTAATTTCCCAGTAGGTGGTGATCAAAAAATTCTACTCAGCCTTTTCAAAATGCAGCAGTAGAAGCCTGGTTTGTTATCCAGTAATTGATAGCTAAAAATAATTCAGATCAATGTAATCAGAGTTAATATTTCAATGCAGTGTATTTTAATACTTACTTTCAATATTTTCCTATGCCGCAGGTATTTTCACACTGAAACTGAGTCTACTTCCATAATGATGTATGAATGCAAAATTAAATGATGAATGCACACAGTCTGTATAAGTGCATCTGAACAGCTGAGTCTATTAAAAATGAGAATTACATTAATTGTCAAAAAGGCAGTAGGAGAGCATAAGGGTTAGGGGTGGTTCAGAAATGCATGTTCTTCCATTTGATTTACCTCTTCTGTATTTAATTTTTAGGGGCAGTTGTGTGTTAATATATTGAACTAAAATATGCTAAAGGGCCCTGTGAGAAAAATAATGTATAACCATGAAATAAATGTATCATAATGCAAATGCAAAAGGGGGCAGAATTAAGGTTGTCAGCCACTGGCAACATTAATACTGGTGCTTCCTAATTTTTGAGTGTTTGGCTCTGCAACCTTAATGTTCTTTTAATGTAGCTTTGTAACTTCCAGGTTTTTAAGAAAGTAAACCGAAAAATGAAGTTCCATCATATAGCATCATGTTAACACCCTATAGTACAGTGAAGATGGACTTGCTTGAGATTTTAACTGCTAAAATCAAAGTAGTCCCTACTAAGCACGTGCAAATTGATTTTTTTTCCAAGGATTTATAACTTGATCATATTTGGATGAATTTTCATGGGGAAGGTAGAAGGGTCTGGATACAGTTCAAGCATAGCACTCTACAGCATTTCAAAGGAACAGTCACCAGAATGTTTTAGCATGTACAAAATAATGTATTTTTCCTTAGCTTTTTTAAAGAAACTGGCAGCATTTTTTCAAGAAAAAGAAAAAGCCTTCATCTTTCCTAATGTTTCCCGAGGCAGGGGGTGGGGAGGGGCAGAGGAAAGGTGGAGACTAGTCTTTCACAGATACCTGACACACAAGATTTCAGCCCAGATGGTTAAAGTTCTGCAGAAGTATACACATCGGAAAACAAGGTCTTATAATGGGAAGGGTGTTGGATAATGTGAATAGGTATTGTTAGCAGATCTGCCTGTAATACAGTAAAGACACACAAATATTTATTGTAAGGACTTGGGAATTCCTGATGTCTAGTCAATATCTTTCTCAGCAGTGAAAGATGAGAGAGGAAAATCCAGCAGGTGCTGTAAGGTCTTTTGGCGTTAAGGTTAGTGCACAAACTATGGACCAGTTTTCTGATCCCTAATTTCTTTATTCATTTATGTTGAAGCCAGACAGACTACTCATGCTAATAAGGGTTTGTAGCATCAAACTACCTGACCTGACTGGCACAATTTGGAGCATCCACTTGTGCTGTAAGCTCTGAAGTGACATTACATGGGGGTAAGCAAGACTAAGTAAAATGAGGATTGTGATTGTTAAACTTGATAATGAGTGTGAGCAGGAGCACAGGCTGCTGCCTGGGCCTGCTTTAAATACTATTCAATAGTTCACAGAGCATCCATAAGCTTTAGAGATCAGATGAATTGCTAGAATCGCAGGTGAGCACTATTACTGGAGGAAAATAATTCTTTTGCATTAACTGGGCTATGGTACTGTAAATTATTGAGGCCCTTCCCTTCAACTCTATGTAAGATAGAGGAGCTAACAAACAGGAATCCTGTTAGGAAGCAGGTCTGATTGCCGGAGACGGGAAGAGCAGTACCATGATAAGCATCCCTCCCACCAGCAAGAATCCTCTCAGCTAGAAGCATGGGAGTTGGGGGCTTGTGAGGGTACATATGGAGCATGAGAGGGTGGAGACAGAGTAACAACACTGGCATATTTTCCCAGCAAGCTAGCAAATATCCAGGAAAAAGTTATGCAAGAAACATTTACTACTATGCCTTATTGTCAGGCCCGTTGCTTCAATAGGTAGCATTCTTCTCTGTCAGTCAGCATTGAACCACGACCGCAAATGCCTCTAGCCAATATTGAATTGCTTGACATATGGACTTTCAGAAGAGAAATAAAACCAAGGTCATGATGAACACATTAAAATTTCCCTGGCATCTCCCACAAGAGTTACGGGTACAAGTTGACACCTTCAAGATCCCTGTTCAGGTATCTATACTCTGCCTGCCTAAGTCCCCCTTGCAGTATTAATTGGATATGATGTTCACTTACCCCTCTGAGCTATTGTGTAGTAGTATTACCCTGCCCCACTCCATTTGTGGTTTTTCTTCATTGATGGTTCATGTGTATATGTGTGCACATGCATGTAAGTCTGCAGAGAAAGTAAGAACGATGGGAGCCTGGATTGGAAGTTGCTATGAGATTTTGATGTTCTCAGTTCGCACACATTTAAGTGTCAAAACTGGCAGATTCTTCAGGCAAAATAGCTTTAGATTTTATTCTCAAGTTTTCTATTATATTGAAACAAAAATTAAGTACTGGAAGCTGATGTGCATCATAAAATAGATACAATGTGCAATGAAGCAGAGTTAACTTTGAGATTTTATATTTTTCAATTCCTGTATTTGGCATGTTGCAGTTTTGAACCATAACACTGCATTAATGCTAGCTTCTAAAATTCAATATGTTTATGAATAGTGAGTCTGACTTTCTGAAGTGCAGAGTAGCCAAAACTACCTTTCACTAACTAGGGAAGAGGTACTTGGTATTCAGCTCCTTTTGTACATCATGCAATACACATACTACGATCTATTTTATGATAGGTTAAGTAGAAAGTGTAATTTTATCTATCTATTGAGCCATCGTTGCCTGACAGGCAGAACAGTCTTCTCTTTATCAAATGAGAAGGATTTAATACTGATGGAAACTATGTATTCCTTAATTCTACTTTCTGGTACATCCAATTTGGAATGCAAAGAATTCTCTGCATAAAATTCACTGGGTGAATCTTATGTACATTTAACTGATTTCATTTTAAAGCTCTTAGTCTTAAATAAAATCTGAGGCTGGAGTGGGGAGGGGAAAGCTGTTATGTAAGAAAAGAGACATTTCTAAATATTATTCTAAATATTAAAAGGCTAATTGAACATAGAGCTTTGTTAAGCATAGAGACTGGCCTCCCTGCCAAGGCTGAGAAATCCAGGAAATTTTAAGGTAACATTTTTTCTGTTTATACACTTAAAAAGTAATAAATTGTGATGAATACTGAATATGTGATTGATAGCATTGATTTTTAATACCCCCAGGAATAAAAGAATTAAGTTACTCTGTTCCAATATTTTGAAATATTTTTCCAAAATGTATCATTTAAAGTATAAAATAAAAGGAAAATTTCTTCCAATCTACATAAAAATTAATATTTTGTGCCTCTGGAATGAGATGTTGATACAGAACTTGACCCCTTTAATTTGAGAAGGATTTAAGTGAAATCCACTGTGCTGTACAAGTAAGGCTTTTAGGCCTAATTATGCAAGGTGCCCATAATGAGCATGTTTGGAAGGTTACAAAAATATTCATTTTCATATCTGTGTAATAAACTTTTCATTGAAGTTCACTCATGCAGTATTATTGTTTATTGTACATTTCTATGGATTTAGGTAACATCAAATCAGTGCCTCTGCCTCATTAATACAGTGCATACATAAACATTTAATTAGGTACAACCATACATCTGGGACTGTTTAAGGGAAGCAGTTGGACCTTGTATAGAGGGAGACTGAAGCAGCTGAGGGTTGGTGAAGAAACTGCAGTGAGTAAAAAGACTTGAAAATACTGAATGGAGGGGAGAGTAGGAGATGCCTCAGTGGCGTAGGAAGCCTGTAGTGAAGATAAAATCACAGCTGAGAAATTCTGGGTGAGTAGAAAGAGCCTGATGAAGGAAGGGTTCTCCCCAGCTTAAAACTGAATGAAGTTTGCTGTTTTGATTTCTGTTTTGACAGACTCTGCATGGCTTAATAAATTGGATCCCAGAAGGCGAATGTTTCGAATATCTGGACTTTCTAAGAGGTTCCTAAGCAAAAGCAAAAACAGGCAGAATGCCGCAAAACAATCCCTGACTAGCAGAGGGTGCTAAAGGACAGTTATGCCCTTCAATGCCCTTTTTGAGAAAAGTGGAGTTGTACTGAAATAATATTTTGGTCCTGTTTCTGTCAGTGTTGCAAAATTGAGCCCTTGTTAAATAAATTCTTGTATAAGAGAAGTTCCATAAATGTTTATGGAAAAATCTGAGGTGGATAGTGCTCTCTCTCTCTCTCTCTCTCTCTCTCTCTCTCTCTCTCTGTATGTATCTGTACAATGTGATGCATATTTGACCATTTCACATTTAACTAAATGTCTTTATTTAAATTGTTACAAGAAACAATAATATTGCCATATATTCTCAATTATCTTCTAAACTTCCTAACTTCATGTATAAAACTTTTTTTAAAATCTCATCAAAGATTCTTTTCAAACTTTCCAAAATCTTTCCAAACTTTTCATAAGTGGGTACAAGAAAGTTTCATTTGAAAGATACAATCTTTGGAAATGTATGAAGGGTTGAAAAGAGTTATAATGGCATGTTTACTTCAACTTTCATTGTAATGAAGCTACATTACAGTAAGGTGCTCTGTCATAACTCCAGCAGAGGTCACTGGTACCAAAGCTGTGCACGGATACTAGTCACATCACAAGTGACGTATTGGGAAATCCAGAACAGTTTCTACAGGCAATTGGCTACATGAAATCATTTAGCTTCTTTAAAGTAAGAGCCCTTTTGGCAGACTGATATTATCCACTGTTGTTTGGACAATAACTTGTCTTGAGGTTTTGGGGAAAAAAACTTTGCTTCGTTTTTTTAACTGCATAATCAAAGATTTACTTGTAGCCGTTCCATATATATATATATGCCACTGTCCTGGATGAAACCCAGAGCATCCAGGAGTACATCAGTAAGATGGCACCCAAAGATGAGCTGCTGAGAGAATGCCTGAGGCAGCAGCAGACATGGGAGGAAGATCAAGCAGAAGAAATGCCATGGCAAGACAAGACCCTGCATGGGATGTACCATCGACAGATAGCTGAGGTGGCTGACATTGGGAAATCCTACCAGTGGCTGGAAAAGGCTGGACTAAAAGACAGCACTGAGGCACTGATCATAGCAGCACAAGAACAGGCACTGAGCACCAGATCCATTGAAGCAGGGGTCTACCACACTAGACAGGACCCAAGGTGCAGACTGTGCAGAGAGGCCTCAGAGACAGTCCAACACATAGTGGCAGGATGTAAGGTGCAGGCAGGAACAGCATACACTGAACGGCACAACCAAGTAGCTGGCATTGTGTACAGGAACATCTGCACAGTGTATGGGCTAGACCCTCCCAAGACCAGATGGGAGATCCCACAGAAGGTCATGGAGAATAACAGGGCTAAGATCCTGTGGGACTTCCAGATCCAGACAGACAGGCAGGTACTGGCCAATCAACCAGACATCGTGGTAATAGACAAGGACCAGAAGACAGCGGTGGTGATAGATGTAGCAGTGCCAAGTGACAGCAACATCAGGAAGAAGGAGTATGAGAAGCTGGAGAAGTACCAGGGCCTGAAAGAGGAACTAGAGCGGATGTGGAAAGTGAAGGCCAAAGTGGTCCCGGTGGTGGTAGGAGCACTCGGGGCTGTGACTCCGAAGCTGGGAGAGTGGCTCCAACAGATCCCAGGGACAACATCAGAGCTCTCTGTCCAGAAGAGTGCAGTGCTAGGAACAGCTAAGATACTGCGCAGAACCCTCAAACTTCCAGGCCTCTGGTAGAGGACCCGAGGTTGAGGATGACACATACCACCCATAGGGGGTGAGAGAGGAATTTTTTTTTTTATTTTATATCCCTTATATTTCAGTTCCTAGAGGTGCTTCTGTTTCACTTGAAATAGCATTCATCTGTCTTTGCTTGTGAAAGTCTGTCAGTTATGTAAATGAATGAACTTAATTGATCTGTTTCTGGGGAATACCACTGCTACAGTAGTAGCAAATTAGCTGCTTGATTTGCAAGAAATATCCACAGATAACAACAATTAAATAGCGTTCTGTCAGTTGTTGAACTTCTCAGAATGTCCAGAATGACTTCTTGTAACTCTCACATATACTAATTTTGAGTAAAATACTTTAAAATATTATTTTACTCCCAGCTGGAATGAGACCTTGTTACATGACCCATGCATAAAAAAAGTATTACATTTCTTGACAGCAATCTCAATAAACTAAGTATTAAACTAGTATAAAGAAACTAGGATGAACTAATAAGCAGGAAAGAGATGAGGGGGACAAGAATTTAAATAAGGTAGGAGAGGGCCAGCGTGATCAAGAGAGGGTGAGAAACAGGAGGAGGGAAGGAAAGGTGGAAACTAAAAAGAGGTGAAGAATCAAAAATGGAGACAATGTCCTCTCCTTTCCTTTAGTTGGAAGAGTAATTATTACTGGACTGGAGGGAATAAGACAAATCCAAATGTATGAGTGGAAGGAAGGGGAGTTCCCCCCCACACACCGTGTTTTCTGCTTAGTCATTGGCTGGGTAAAAGGAAGATGGGGTATCTTGTTGCTGTGTGCATTCCCTCATTCATCATCCCCAATGCCTAAATGAGCTAAAGCAGGGCTTTGCATAACCGTCTTTTGGGTACGTCTATATTGCAATAAAAAAAAAAACCCACAGCAATGAGACTTAGTCCAGTAGCCTGAGCCCTGCAAGCTTAAGACAAATGACCCATGCTAGCTGCAGCCATTGTGGGTTTTTTATTGCAGTGTAGAGGTACCTAGGATACTGGTGGCACCATCTAAGAGCCCAGGTCAAATGTCTCTGACTTGCAGAACATAGACTGGGCTTAAAAACAATGGTGCAGATGTCCATGCCCAAGATCTGAGACCCCATGGGGTGTGCGTGTCTCAGAGTCCAGGCTCCAGCCAAGCCTGAATGTCTGCATTTCTGTTTTTAACCTGAGGAGCTCCCCTGACCCAGGCTCACTGCTGGTTTTTTCCCCCCAGTGTAGATACACCCTTTCACTCCACAATTAGCTGCTTTACCCTCTCCCCCTCACCCTTAGTTGGAGATCATCAGCCATTCTGGTCATGATGCTGTGAATCTATTCAGATAGCTCTTTTTAGGGGTCAAGAAGGGATTTTTCCCATTCAGCCAAGTTGGAATGTAATCTCTTGGGGCGGGACGTTGTCTTCCTCACAGGTTCTGGTAGTACAACTGGGTTGGAGGCAATAGGAATTGAGATTCATATAAGGCTGGTATGATTGCTAACTTTGTCGTACGTGCAGCTGTTGTCCAGGGTGGGGAAAGGGTAAAAAAGCCAGCTCCCTGAAATAAAGGAGCCCTAGGGTTATGCAGTTTTAACTTGTGATCTTGCAGGGGTTTAAGTATAATTTGGGGGGCCCTGGAATGCTCCCACATGGATGGGGCCCCCCAGACCCCAGCTCCTTCCCCCCAGATGCCAGTCTCCTGCCCCCAATACCCTCCCCAGCACGGGCCGGGCCACCCCGATGCTTACCGGTGGTGGCATGGCTGGGGAGGTGGGGGTGGTAGGTCCAGGGTCAGGGTGGCAGCGCGGCTGCAGAAGAGGCAGCAGGCCCCAAGTTGGGATGGGGTCTGGAAGGGGAGGGGTTTGGGGCAGGACTTGAGCACCCCAGCAATGCTTATGGCCCCTGCCCCACCCCCTACCTGCCAGAACTCAGCAGAATGGTGCTCTGGGGTCCACTATTGTTGGGGGCTCAGCATTCAGGCCCTTAAAAATAGAACATGGAACAGGAATACTGTGTTCCGGGGCCTGCTATTTTTAAATGGTAAGCCCTGGAAAGCGGTGTTACAGCTTCATTTTCTATTTTTAGGGGCCCTGGAATGCTGTGCCCCTAAAATAGTGGGCCCTGGAACAGCATTCCGGTGCATTCCAGCATACTTTAACCCCTGTAAGAGGATGGTCTTCTTCAAGTTTCTATCTGGTTCATGGTAAAGGCCCTCCCTAGTATCTGTGACCTGGAGCAGCTGATATATTGTTCCTCCACAAGGAATAATTTATAAAGTCATGGCCTTCCATTTAAGCCCATCCCCATGTGTCTGTCAGTCGTTTATCTGCTTCTATGGGACACGCTAATCAGTCCCTTTATCAGTCAGAGACATGAGATGCTTCCTCAAAAAGTATCAGTTCAGGTCTTGGGAAATGCAGGAGGGGTAGGAAAGGAACACATCACCTGTCCTAGGGTACAAAAATGTGAAGGAATGGCAGAGAAAGTGTTGTGTTCTTTTGGAATCAAATTCTGTTGGGCTGAATTTATTTATTGAAAAATCGTTTTGGATGTACTCTGCCAGGGGCAAGCCATCCAGTTCATGACACACAGCCTTCAGTAAATCCAGGCTCTTCTTCAGCATCTTTTCCATTCTCTCTTTTCCCTTTTAATTTTTGAGTCTTCAACCATGAGAGGAAATAACTTACAAAATATGAAATCTTGTACACTGTGCTTTTCATATGTGCATCATTAAAAATTGTGGCCAGACATTCTGTGGCTGCTTTAGTATATCTGAACTAAGAAACTGTTTGTTGTCAGGCATAAAACCTTTTTTGTCCTTAGCTCCTTGCTTTGTGAAGATTTTGTTCCTTCCACAGTGAAAGCTAGTCCCATCCCCCAGGCTTGGTTGTTTTTAGTACATTGGGACAACTTACAGCACAAATAGATCAAATATCATGCCCACAATCTCAGATTTTGGCAGGGACACATGAAGCAGCACTAGCTCAAGTTACAAACTAGAATCAAGTCTTCTGGCAATCAGCTTCATATATTAATATTTTTAAAAAATAAAATAATTCCAAATGTTTGATTTCTGATCACTGGTGCAGTTGAAGACAAAAATAAAAGAAATCAGGGATCAATTTACTTGATAGTAGAGAATTATATGGATATAGAAGTCAGTCAAACCTAGTATTTAACTGCTCCTTCCTACATTACAGTGATAAATGTTGTAAAGGGAAGCTGCATCACACCCTAGAGCAGCTGTGCGTGAAAGAAGAGACTGCTGTTTTGGCCTTGGGGCATTATACATGTAATTAACCAGAGCTGGAAAATTACATTTCAATAGTATAAATCATTTATTTTGTAGATGGTAGAACTACTAATTTGAACTATATATTGTACTAAAACATAGATTTTATGTTAAAACAGCTAACCTGGAAAACATGTTGTCTAATTTATAATATATAGAATGAACCAGAGAATTTTTACTGTTTCAACAAATGCAGAAGTTGGAGGATCATGTTCAAACCCAAAGAGTGGAAGATTTGAAACCAATTAATTTAATAACACATACAGAAGATCATTTTAAATAAACCAGCTCAATAGCATTGCCAGTGTTCCAGTATTTGTTGGATCTAGTAACGTAACCTTTGGTGTTTGCCATAAACCATAAAAACAAACATACAAGTCATTAAAAAAAATGCCTAAAGTATCAATGTAAATACCATTGCCATTGCTGATAAATAAATAAAACAATGCTGTCAACATTCAACAAAACAGAAGAATTTACAGACATCTCAGGATAACTACTGAAGTGGTTACAAGTATAAATACATGGCTGTGGTTAAACAGCATAGCTCTTCTATGGAAATAAATGGAGTCTGAAAAATCTGATAAATCTGAATATTAAATCAGAGCACTAAATAACAAAATTAGATCATTTGGAGCCTATTAAATTATATCAAATGGAAGATTAATGGAGATGTAGTAAAATGAGAGTAATATATGAGAAATACTGCTATTTGTGACTATAGAGCATGCAGAACTAGAAGGAAAACTGAATATTGGTTAATCTTGCCTTGAAAATGTGATCTGAGCCTATCTTTCAAAAACAGAATCTCAAAAATATCTGGCCACAATGAATATCCAAGAGTCATACATTTATCTAGTTTTTTAGGACGGGTATGTGTGTCATTCTCACAGCTCAAAAAAATTGGTTATCCTAGGGAGGAAAAAAAGTAAAATAATACTTATAACGTTACGCAATTGTGGTTGGGATGGAGGTGACCTGTGTGATAGTATGGCACATAAGAAATGACATGGTCCATGAGGCAATTGTTCTGCTAAGATGTGGATCAGTCTATAAAAGAATTGGGGAATGCTTTTTTGTTCATTCTTGCTAATATCTGTAAATATCCATACTGCTTCAGTTTAATGCCTTTGAAATGCTCAGCAGAGGATGTAAGAAATGTTTGGTACACTGACATGGTACAGCGCATTCATGGCAGTAGGTGGAAATGGCTATGTGTAAATATGAATAAATCTGCATGTGCATGATCTCAGAGTCAAATTTAACCAGCAGAAAATTCTCATCAGGATTTACTGGACACAGTTAAGAATGGGGAGAGGAGAACAGATTAAAAGGAAGATGCTTTTAGAACTGTGAATGATCTAATGGTATATTTTTACAACTGCTTTGCTTATACTTTCAGGTAAATCAGCTCTGTGATAGGACAATAAATAAATGTTGAAATTAAGACTTTTCCATCAACTACTAGGGCAAGATGTCTGGCTTCTTTTAAATCTTTCTAGTTTTCTACTCCAGAGCCACCCTGAAGCTCCTAAAAATGGCCCAAAGGTAAATCGGAATCCTGGGGGTCAAACAGCTTGTTTGACTCACTGGTCACATCCCACTTGAAAAAATGTGCAGCTCTCTGTGAGAGTTCGAAAGGGGCAGCCGTATTACTCTAGTAAAGCAAAAAAAGGATGGAGTCTTGTGGCACTTAAAGACTAACAGTTTTATTTATCACATGAACTTTCGTGGGAAAAAATCCCACTTTGTCAGATGCTTTGAAGAGGGGGAACTTACAGAATGGAGTGAAAATAAATGCAGGGGAGGGTAAGACATGGGATTAGGTCATACTGCAACAGCAAATCAGAGCATTTGCAAGGATTCAAACTCAAGGAAACAGCACATGGAGGGTGAAGTCAAATTACCTGTTATAATGTGAAAAGAATCCATAGTCGTGATTAAGTCCTGCTTTCACACAATCTAATTTGCATATTAGTTCAATTTTGGCTGTTTCTCTTTGAAGTCTTGATGTCCCATTGATTTTCTTGATGACCATCATTAACAGATCATTAATGGAGTGATTTGGAAGATAGAAGTGCTCAGCAACTCTTTTATTTTTTGTGTTATGATTTCTGATGTCAGTTTTGTGCCCATTTATTCTTCTGCATAGGAACTGTCCTGTTTGTCCAATGTATAAAGCAGAGGGGCATTTCTGGCACATGATTGCATAAATCACATTAGTGGATGAGCAGGTGAAGGACCCTTTGATGGAGTAGCTGGCTTGATTAGGTCCTATGATAGTGTCTTTTGTGCAGATACGTGGACAAAGTTGGCAGCGTGGTTTGTTGCAGGGATATGTGCCTGCTTTAATGTTTCTGTTGTTAGGTCTGTAGTTGCTGGTGAGTATCTGTTTAAGGTTCGGGGGCTGTCTGTAGGCAAGGAGAGGTCTGTCTCTCAAGGCTAGAGAGAGTGAAGGGTCATCTTTTAAAATAGGCTGGAGGTCCTTAATGATCTGTTGTAGAGGTCTGACTTGAGGGTTGTATGTGGTGACCAGTGGCATCCTATTGTCTTCTTTTTTGGGCCTTTCCTCTAGTAGTTGACTGCGGGGTACCCGTCTGGCTCTGTCAGTCTGTTTCTTTACTTCCCCAGATGGGTACTTTAGTTTTAAGAAAGCTTGATAGAGATCCTGAAGATGTCTGTCTGTGTCTGAGGGATCAGAGCAAATGTGGATATATCTTAGGGCTTGGTTGTAGACAATGGATTGTGTGGTGTGTTTAGGCTGGAAGCTTGAGGGATGTAGATAACTATAACGATCAGTAGGGTTTCGGTATATAGTGGTGTTGATGTGTCCATCCCTAATTTGTACTGTAGTGTCCAGGAAGTGGATCTCTTGTGTGGAGTGTTCCAGGCTCAATTTGATTGTGGAGTGGAAATCGTTGAAATCTCTATGGAAATCTTCAAGAGCATCCCTGCCATGGGTCCAGATGATGAAGACGTCATCAGTGTAGTGTAAGTAGAGGAGAGGTGCATTGGGATGAGACTTGAGGAAATGTTGTTCTAAGTCACCCATAAAAATGTTGGCATATTGTGGGGCTATGCGGGTACCTATAGCAGTGCCACTGACTTGGAGGTATAAATTACCCTCAAATCTGATATGGTTGTGAGTGGCCACAACATCACAAAGTTCAGTCACAACCTTTGCTGTAGCATCAGCAGGGGTGATTCTTCCAATAGGCTGTGATCAGACATGAGTTTAGTTTCAAAACAACAGCTGTTGTTTTGAAATAAAATTTCTCATGTCCACATGATGTACCGTTATTTCGAAACAACGGGTCCTGTTGTTTCGAAATAATGGCTGTTGTTTTGAAACCGTTAAACCTAGCAGGAAAGCAAAATAGCTGTTGTTTCAAAATGGTTGTTTTGAAACAACGGTGTTTGGACATGTTGTTTTGAAACAACACCATTGTTTAGAAACAACTGTTTCAAAACAACATGTCCAAACGGCCTTATTTCGAAATAACCATTTCGAAATAACAGCTGTTTCGAAAGCAGGCTTTCCCTTAATTCGAATTAACAAACTGTTAATTCAAATTAACTTATTTCAAAATAAGGATTTGATTTCAAAATGAGTTATTTCGAAATGGATTATTTCAAAATAACAGTTACCGTGTAGATACACCCATAGTTTGTAATGCATCCTTGTGTGGGATGTTGGTGTAAAGAGCTTGTACTTCCATAGTGGCCAGGATGGTGTTTTCAGGAAGCTCACTGATGGATTGGATTTTCCTCAGGAAATCTATTGTATCTCGAAGATAGCTAAGGATGTTGATAACATAGGGTGTGAGGAGGGAGTCCACATAGCCAGATAAGCCTGCTGTAAGAGTGCCAATGCCTGGATGATGGGACGTCCAGGGTTTCCTTTTTTATGAATTTTAGGTAGTTAGATAGAATATTCCTGGTTGGGGTTCTGGTGGTGTGTGTCTTTGTTCCTGTGCTGCCTTCGGTAGTTTCTTGAGTAGGTGTTGTAATTCCTTATGGTATTCTTCAGTGAGGTCAGAGAAAAGAGGTTTGTAGAATGTTGTGTTGGAGAGTTGTTTATAAGCCTCCTGGTAATCCAGTTCATCCATGATGATGACTGCACTCTCTGGGAGAGTAATGCCTCCCTGTCTGACACTAAGGCTAAGGTACTTTGATTCTGCTATACACAAGGATTTTGAAGCAGCTGCTAAGGATATGAGAATGTCTCATGCTTTGAGTTCTCCTGAGGTTCAGTGAAGTGCTAAATGGTCTCGGAACCCATAAGTATTCCTCTAGCTAGGTAAAAAGTGGGTAGATTATTTCCTTTTAAGTAACTGTGCATTAGGCTACAACTATTGCAAGCCATGTGCTTCCTAGAAGAGACACCGACTCAGGTTGAGATTGAGTCTTTTCAACCAAGTTGTTCCGTTGCCCTTCTCTTCTCTTGAAGCAAGTTCTTTAAGTCCTTAAAACAGGGGTGTCAAACATGTGGCCCATGGGCCACATGCAGCCCCTAAAACTATTTCCTGTGGCCTGCAACGACATTATCATTACCAATATTTGCAATATTGTTGTATGAAGATGTTTCAGTGGTGCGGCCCTCGTGCTACCATACTAGTCCTCACGTGGCCCTCACTGTGATTTGAGTTTGAGACCCCTGCAAGGCTTAGAGGTTTTAGATATTAGAATAAACCTTCCCTACCTATTGCCAAACAGGGTAAGATTTCGTGATGATACTCTTACAAGGGCAGGCACAGCTTCAAACATTCTTCCAGACCTGAGATCTAGAAAGTTATAGGTATTAGAAGAAACATAGTGAGTCCTAGTATTAGCTCCAAAGATCTGAATTTTAAGCCCCATTAATCCCTTTTCTGGAGGCAGAAGAAGAGGTTTAGACATCTAAGGAAATGACACAATGGATAGAATCCCTTTATCAAGAAGAATATAGGGAAACTCAGCATTGGACATCCAAGCATTTTGCAGAGAGTGTGAAGAAACTCTGTTTTCAGTTATTGGTTACAGTAAGATGTTATTGACAGAAAGACAATCACATCTTTAGAAAGACTTTAAGGCAACCTCTTCTAACAACTTTCCGCCTAGAGTGAAGTGCAGAATGAAGTGGATTCTGGCATTTCAGATATGCCACCTTCTATTTATTGATCTCTACCCCCCAGACCAGGAAGCAGCCTGAACTCTTCAGAGTGCGCCACTCCCGGGGGCCCCACTCCCAGCAAGCTGCAGCGCTGCGCCAGCTGCTCTCCTCCCTCCACCAGGGTACACACGGATGGCTGGGCGTAGGCAGGGAATGCCGTTCTGCCCCCACTGGAGAGAGGCCAATCTGGCAGGTGGGTGGCAAAGCTTTTGGACCTGGTGGTCTTGCCACCCTCCACCTCCCCACCGCCAGGTGTGTATAGACCTGGTGATCGTAGAGTTGATCTGGAATCTTTCATGGAATGTAGTAAGTCGTTTGTCTTGTCAGTGAAGAGGTAAATCCTGTCGAAGGGAAGGTCCTCAATCTTGCCATGCAGTTCCTTGGGGAGGGCAGCACTGTTCATCCAAGAGGATCTCATTACAACTGCTGTGGCAATTGCTCTAGCTGCTATTTCGGCTGTGTCCATGGCCGCTTGTGACATGGTCCTTGTAACTAGCTGGCCCTTCGAAACGAGTTGGTCATATTGGTCTCTTGTGTGTTATGAAAAGTCTGGAGCAAACAATGACATTTTCTTGTAGATGCCATGGTTGTAATTAGCCAAAAGGGCCTCATAGTTTGCTATTCTTAGAAGTAAAGTGGCGTAAGAATAAATCTTTCTTCCTAAAAGATCTAACTTTTCCAGTCCTTGTCATAAGGGGAGGATCTATGGGTTGATCGTCTCGCCTTATGGGTGGCTGCGTCAACCACTAATGAATTTGGAGTAGGATGTGTAAACAGAAATTCCATATCTTTGGAAATACTTTTTATTGTTTCTTCTATTAGTGGGAGGTACCGAGGCTGGGGTGGATCATATAGACTGAGATGGTTCTATGATTGCTGAATTCATTGGCAGAGCTATCCTGGAGGAGCTGGAAGTATGGAGAATTTTTAATAATTTATGTTGGGACTCCTTAAGTTCCTTGAGGGGAATCTCAAGGCCCCGTGCAACACGTCGAAACAATTCATTAAATGCCTTTGAGTCATCAACGGTGGAATTCAACATAGGGTTCACCACATCAGGAGATCTGAGGAGACAGTGATAGATCGTGTGTCTTCGAGGTGGAAGCATGATAATGTCAAGAAGTGCGAGATAACGTGTCAGAGGTGGACCGTCTGAGGGAAGGAGACGGTGGAACTGCTTGTACCAGTGGTGCAGGAATGTTATAATTGCCATAGGGATAATAAGGATTCCACTGCACTTGGTAGTGAGGGACTGTTGGGTAATATGGAGGCATGTAGTAAGATGGTGGTTGCTGCACTGTAAGGAGAGATATGTGGGAGTGTGGAGAAATTGGTCTCGCAGATGAAGAGTTTTGAGACGAGAAATGACCACCCTCAGCTGAAGTGTGGGAGGTCTGTGAGCATGGAGAAGGCGAATGCCTCTTGCTGTGCACTGTAACTGGTTTGGAGGCAGGGGACCTCGATATATGGTTTTTCTTGGATTTTCTCTTAGGCGGTTGAGAAGTGTTGTGCTGTTGTAGAGTGGGAATCAGCAGGAGTGTCCAGCACTGTAGCTGAAGGGGTGTGTACTGCTGCACTGTTTGGTGGCAGTGGAAAGGGAAGCGGTGCTGGAGGAATAGGAAGTAGCAGTGCCAGAAAAGCGGTCAGATTCTGTGCCAGTAGTGACAACGGTGGGGGGCAGTGGCGGCACCGTGGATGCGGACAGTGCTGCTGAAAGCCTGGTCTTTATGGAACTAGTATACAGCTCTGAAGCCCGGTAATTGCCCCTTGAGGAGCCTGTATGTTTGGCTCTGTCATGTTTGTGAGGCTGTTTGTCCACTCTAAGTGAGGGAGAAGCAGTGGTGCCCAAGGAAACTTTTGCCTCCATGGGCACGAGTGATGGAGGATCCTGAGGGAGAGGATCTCCTTTTGATATGTGAATGGGAGGATACTGGGGACCTTGACCGCTTTCTGGCAGGACCCTTAGTATAGTTGTCGGAAGGACCAGGATCAGACGCTGGTCTCAGTGACTTTTTGAGGAGGAAACAGCTTCAAGTGCAGTTCCTGATCTTTGCGTGCTCTGGCAGTAAGGTTTTTACAATGAGGGCATTTTAGTGGAATATGGATCCACACACTAAGGACCAAACATAAATATGGATGTTTGAAGTATTTTACTAGGTAGTACTTTCTCATATGTTACAAAAGATGTATATCCTAAAACTGACGCCTGGCCTACACTTGCTGTCCTTTTTGGGGAATTTGCTGCCGTTGGTATACACTTGGCCTCACATTCTGTGCGGTTTGCTTCTGGTGTTATCTATGTATTGCCTTTTAGTTTATATCTTTGTTTGGCATCCATTTTTCCTGTGTGAAACAGAGTTAAGCACCAAGTTGTTAGACTTGGCTTTTACGGGTGTTAGACTTGGCTTTTACTGGTGTTTTGCTCCTTTTACAGCATTGGGTGAATAATTCAAGATATACCAACACTGCAGTACGTATTGCAGCAGCAGTAATGATTCTAGGATCTTGAAAGGACGAAGACAAGCGAAAAACAGAACAGAAAATGGACAATTATTTCAGAAGAAAGAATTCAGGAAGCTGAGTCACAGCAAACAAACCGGTAAAACGTGTTCCAAAGGGGTAGCCTTGTTACTCTAGTTTAGCAAAACAAGCAGGAAGTCCTGTGACTGACAAAATTTATTTACTGCATGACCTTTCATGGGAGAAAATCCCACTTTGTCAGATGCTTGAAGATGGGGAACTTATAGAATGGCAGAAAAATAAAAGCAGGGAAGTGTTAAATCACAGAATCGGATACTCCCCAGCAACTACAGACTAAACAACAAAAACATTGAAGCAGGTACATATCCCTGCAATAAGCCCTGTTGCCAACTTTCCCCACATATCTGCACAAATACACCATCATAGGACCTAATCAAACCAGCTACTCCATCAAGGGCTCATTCACCTGCTCATATATGAATGTGATTTACGTCATCATGCTAGCAATATCTGACGGCCTTATACATTGGACAAACAGGACAGTCTCTGCGCAAAAGAGTAAATGGGCACAAATCTGACATCAGAAATAACCAACAGGGGAACACTTCAATCTCCTTGCTCGCTCCATTGATGATATGTTAATAGCTGTACTTAGACAAATGGATTACAAAGCAAAGTTTCAAAGACAAACTGCAGAATTGGAGTCTATATGCAGATTTGACACCATTGCCTTAGGGTTACACAGGGGATCTTGGGTTTTTTTACTTGTCACAGCAGGTGATTTGACCTCCTTTTCTTCTATATGCTGCTCTCCACTGTTTGCATCTAAACAACTGCTTTGATTTGCTGTAACAGACTGAACTGATCCTATGATTTACACCTCCCTACATTTATTTTCCTCCGATTGTGTAAGTTCCTCATCTTCAAGCCTCTGACAAAGTGTGATTTTCTCCCACAAAAGCTCATGTGATGATTAAATAAATAAATAAATAAATGGGGGATGAGGGACACAAAGTTTGTAGTTTTGTGCATCTAGTTCTGTGCATCTGTGCTTCTTGTGCCTTTGGGCATCCTGGCATCTGCTCTTAAAGTACATTTGCTGCTTCTGGCCCCAAAGAGGCCATCTGCCATCAGACTCCCCCATTTTAACTGGGAAAAGCTTACTGGTTTTATAGTTTCCAGCCCCTGTGGGGTAGCGATCAATAAATAGTGGCCCGAACTCTTCGGAGCAGGCCGCTCCAGGGCACCCCACTCTGGGCAAGCCACAGTGCTGTGCCAGCCAGTCTCCTCCCTCCCCCTGAGGAGACGCAGACGGCTGGGAGTAGGCGGTAAGTGCTGCTCCAGTGCCACTAGACAGAGGCCGGTCTGGCTGGTACACTGGCCAGTAAGTGGCAAAGCTTTTGAACCTGGTGGTCTGCAGCCCCCACTTCTCCCTGTGGGAGGGCGGTTAGGGCATCAGTGAGGGCCCAGAGCCCCAGAGAGGGCAGCATTGGGGGTTCACAGGGGACCCCATAAAGGGCCTTCGCCTAGGGCCCCCAGTCGCCAAAGGCTGCCTCTATGCCAAAAATGGCATGGGGGCTGAGCCTGAGCAGCATGTGGTGCCACTCAGGCTCCCTGCCGGCTCTGCTCCCCTGGTGCTGTGTGGCCAGCAAGAGCTGTGTGTTGTGGTTCAAGGTCTGCGCTGGCTGTGCTTCCCCACTGGCAAGTGCAGCCAGCAGGGACAAAGAAACTGTGGCGTGCAGCTCCTGGCCCCCTGCTGCTCCCGTCCCCTGCTAGGCAGGGCTGGAGGGGAGTGGGGTGGGTTGGCCTGTGTGCTTCTGGGTGAGACCCCAGAGCTGGAAGCCAACTTCTGGCGGGGGTGGGAGCTGGCTCTGACCAGACCCGGAGGCTGTCCATCCACCAGTGGGAGGGAATGCCAGCCACAGCCTGGCCCTGAACCGGAGGCCTGGCCCTGCCCACTTTTGGCCCTGCCCAGGCACCTGCTGAGGATGCAGTGGCCAGGGCTGGCATGGGGGCCAGCAAAGGTTGCCTGCCTCCAGGGGTATTGCTGGCGACAGGCTTACGGGGCTCAAGCCCTGAATGTCAGTGCCAGAGCCCTGGGTCTACCACCACAGCGGCGGTGCACTTAAAGTGTGCAAGCCTGGATGTCTGTGCCCGAGCCCTGGATCTTTTTTCAGGCTGGGGGCACTCCTGCCTACCCCTGGCTTACACCCATTGAGGCTCTCATAATGCTTGGTTGTGGCAGGAATTTTAAAAAACGGCTCTTCTTATCTTTTGAGTGCTGCCCCCTGTCCCAGGTGGTCGCTCTTCTACTTATGTGTACTTAGTCCATGTCCTGTAACCGAATTGCTGTGGTTGTCCCCAGTATCTGCGCTGAGCCTCACTGAAGAGCCCTGTGGCTGCTGCTGCCGCCTGACTGGCCTTGATCCATCTAGG
>ML681984.1:45104247-45124482 GCA_007922195.1 Podocnemis expansa
TGTCAGGTAGTAGCAGTAGGATATGGATTTAGTGAGCATCCCCACACTCCCCCTACACCTCCTGAATTTCCCAACACCCCCAGTTGTCATCTAGTAACAGCCTTATACCAATTTTGTGAGCATCCCAACAACCCCCTTACACCCCCCTTGAATTTCCCAATACCCCCCTCTTGTCAGGTAGTAGCAGTAGGATATGGATTTAGTGAGCATCCCCACACTCCCCCTACACCCCCTGAATTTCCCAACACCCCCCAGCTGTCATCTAGTAACGGCCTTATACCAATTTCGTGAGCCCCTCACGCCCAGTTGGAAGTTGTGGGGAAAACGCGGGCTCAGGCCTGCTGTGCCCCAGCCTGGCAGTGCTGCAGGCGGCCAGGCGCGCTGCAGAGGCGCCAGCCCCGCGGTGGATGCAGCACGGGCTGAGGGGGACGCGCTGCCCGCGCTCGGGGCGAGGCGGGACGGGCTCTGCCGCCCGGTCACGCAGCCCCAGCGCCGCACGAGCCGCCCGCGGGCCCGGCTGGCTGCGGACTCCTCCTCGCGCCGCCTCCCCCGCCGGGCCGCGGGCGGGACTGAGGCAAGGTGACCGCGCCGGGGCTGGGAATCCCGCTCCGCGCTCCAGGCGTCCGCGTCTTGGCAGAGGCCGGCGCGGCAGCCGGCGGGCGGCAGCGGAGAGGCGCGGCGGAGCAGCCAGCTGTGCGCACCGCTGGCGGGGGAGGCCGCCTCGCCCCCCCCCCCCCCAGCCCAGCCCAGCGCGTGAGGCCCGCGGCGCCCGTCCCGCATCTGCCAGGTGGGTGCCTCGAGGGCTGCAGCGCCTGCCCTGCGCCCCCAGCCCAGCCCGGCCCGGCCGGCAATGGCAGCTGGCTGGGGGACGGCTGAGGCGGGTTCCTGCACAAGCAGAAGGCGGCCGGTGAGCTGGGTTGCCGGGGCGTGAGCAAGAAGCTAGCAGGGATGCGGATTGCCGAGTCCGGGAAGTTTTGTAGCGTTGCATGGGGCCGGCCACCGAGGCATTTTGGATCTGCCCGTGCTGGGACAGCGGGAGGCGGAGATGGGGCCCAGGCAGGCGCGTGCACACGTCCAGGCCGTGGCTGCCTGTCCAGCGCGCACACACACAGGTGGCTGAATGTCTCGGCTCGCCCCGGTGATGGAGGGGCGAGGGTTTGCATCGCACAATGCCGGGTTGCACCCACAGTCGGTGTAAATAGGGAGAAATCTCTTTCAGACGGGTGGGAGAGGTGCTTTATCCATTGTGACGGAGCGGAATTTCCCAATTTCTAGCGGTGGGACGTGCACACGCGCAGCCACGGTGATATGTCTGCATTTGCCAGCTGACGCTGGAAAGGATGAGGATGGGAGTAGGGTTGGCATTGCAGTCAAGATGTGTTGCCTGCATAGAGCAAGTTGTCTTCCCTGCAGGAAGTAATCACCAGCAGAGCCAGGAATGGTGAAGGATGTTGTGCTGGTGTATAATAAGAAAAGGAGCTGGAGGTGGATCCTCAAAAGTGTGAGCTAATACCGTACCAATGGCTATGATGAACCTCTAGGTGAAGCTTACACATCTGGAACTGGCAGTGGGGCATGATGTTATATAACTGACTCAGAGAGAATGAAATCGAATAAAACCCTTTCAATGATCCACTTTTCTTTTGGGAAAAAAATAATAAATTTATGATTTTTCCTCCCACTTACAGAGCCATTTAAAATGTTTCATCATAAATTATGATGTGTGTTTTGTCAACATGAAGGGTAAATCAGATTTTACTCAGGAAGGTGGTATGCTATTTGAGTATCTTTTTCATTTTTTCCCACTAGACTCCAAAAATGAAACAATGCTGTATATTTTTAATTTGTGAGGAATGCTACAAACTCCTAGCAAGCATCTTGAGTTTCTGTAGATTATTTATAACTGTGCGTTAGAAACCACCACGTCTCCAGAAGTTCTAATGCTTACCACGATCATTTGACCTGGGTTTTGTCACTGTCTCCACATTTAATTTTATAACCATTTTGGCATTTTGCAAGTCTGCTCTGTTGATATTCCTATCAAATAAAACAGCAGTGCAGATATTTTGGACTAATAACACATGAAACAGAAAATCTTGATGTGCTTCTCATAGTGAATTAGGTTTCCAAGGTTGAAGAAAAAACTCCAATATAACTTACATATGATAACTTATTGGTACAGAAACATTAATGAACCCCTTTGGAGAACTTAATAGAAAAGTCCTGCTTATACAGGCTTTTAAAAAAAGTAAATATTATTCTTTTGTTACTAGTGTATACTTTAAATTATTACTTGGTTGAGGTGCAAGAACTTGATTGATTTTACCCCCAGATGTCCACAGCAGCTGAGTTCTAATGGGACTAGTTTATTTCATTGCATGACTAACAAATTCTCTGTTCACTAAATGATTAACTTGCAGGATGCCATTGGCTCAGAAATTAAAGTCTCATCAAATATATTTTATTTTCTTATAATGTGGTACTGGTTGTATTGTAATAGTTCTCATATATAACTAGCTTTTGTTCTTATATCCCTACTTACTACAGTTAATTTTTTAAATCTTTATATAAATAACATAACTTTCACTTTTGGAGGTTAAGCAAAGCTGGTTAGAATAATCTGAAACAACTGTAATGGAAACAAGCAAGGAGGAGTCCTGTGGCACTTCAAGACTAACAAATTTATTTACCGCATAAATTAGTCTTGAAGTGCCACAGGACTCCTTGTTTGTTTCGCTGAAGTAGACTAACACGTCTACCTCTTTGGACCTTGGCAACTGTAATTGAGAAATTCAGTAAGATAAAATAGTGAAGTCGAGTTTTGTGTTACTTGAAGAGTTAATTAACGTAGTTTTATCTTCATTTATTAGAAGTTGACACAGGCAGAAGACAGACTTCTTTCATACTCATGTTAAAAAATTTAATACAAGGGTATGTAATTGAATATGAAGTATGAGGTTTAGTATTTAAAAATATTCTTAAGAGAGAGGCGATCAACATTCTCTCTCAGATACAAATTACTTTTTTTGTATATATAGCGTTTAACCCCATGCGAATATCTAATAGGGACATTTTGTAGTATATGTGGTTGAAAAGTCGTTAGCAAAACTCTCCTTCTTTCTCTCATTGCCTCTCCTAGTTTTCATCAGTTGCACTTTTATTGGAGTTCTTCGAGCCTGCTGCTTCCTCTCTCCTTTTTTGCCCCACTCTTGGCTCTTTCTGGTGTTGGCTGCATCATTTTCAGTCTGGCCTTTTGTGCTTAGTTGCCTCATGGAACTGACGCTTATTGTGCTACACCTATAGCTTTTTTGGAAGTGTGATTTTAACCTGGCTCCACTCCTTTTATCTTCTTTAAGCTTAGGAATTATTGTACCATGGGACGTCATTGCTCATCTGTTCTTGTAGAAATAAATTTCATTTTAGATGCTGTTACTTGCCTAATGAAGTATAAATAAAACATTGCAGAAACTTTTAAAAAAAAAGCTTTGTTCACAAATAAATGGAAAAGTAAATTTAATAACCCATCAGACCCAATTATAATGAATATTCCTCACCATCCAACCTCAGCTAAAAAGGAAATACAAGTCTTTAGTTTCTCCTTGACAGGGTGCCACATGAACTAATAGTATTTATTAAAGGAGAGAGCATGCTAATGTTATAGTCTTTCAGCTTAGGAAGCCTTGCCCCTCTTCATGAGTTGGGCCCTAGAGAAAGCAATACTAATTTCCATTGCCACTTCCTTACTCTGTGCATTGTTTGATCTCAGAGGAAGGCAGAATATGTTCAAAATGTTATTGCACCATATTCCTACTCCACTTATTCCAAGATTAAGAAACTAAGAGAATTTGTATAGAGAGAGATCTACATCCACTCTTGGGAGACTAATGATTTGCTTCAGTACTGTCGGATTTTTGAGGAGTGAAAGCTTCTGATTCACTTAGGTTGGGTTGTTGGTTTGATTATCTTTGCTTTGGTTTTTCCAGGTGCCTTCAGCTTCAGTTCTGGGGTGTGAATGAGGCTTTCTCAAAGGATTCTTGTGTACAGGGGCGTTGCTGGATAGCAAAAAGACCCGGGGCACAGGCCCACAGGCTCCACCTGTGCTAGACCCTGCCCCTGTCATGGGCCCCACTTGAAACTGGAATTCACATGAAATATTTTGAAGTGGGGAAGTTCCACATGAAATGGAAATTTTGGAAACATGGAGATGTGATGTTTCTGAAAGGAAATATGCTCCCTGGGACCATGCCAGCTAATGACTAAAACTGAAGCTGTCAGCTTCTAGCCAGCAGCTGTCTAGGCACCAGTGCAGTCTGACCATGTAGATTACCATGTATTATCCTGCTCCAGAGTGTTTAGCCTCTGTACCACTCTCCCACCACACAGAGGCCCCATGCCATGTGGTGATACAACAACTCCTTCATACCCCTCTGCATTAAAACTGTAAAATGAGCAATCATTCACCTCCAGTGTTCCCTACAAATGAATCAAGGTGCTGGCAATATCCTCTTAAAAGCTCACAGACTATGTGAGGAGGACATATAAAAATTCTCCTCCTCTGACAAGGCATATCATTCCCTATCTCCTACAGGTTTCTGTTGCTAAACATCAGGAGTCAGGGAGATCAGAAAATAGGAGTAGGAGGGAGGGTGGTGGATCAGACCATCCCTGGGACTTCCAATCAATTTGTTTAGGTTCTCCGGGTACTGGAGAAGTGGATAGCATCTAGGTGCCCAGATGAAAGATGGCACCCTGCTGACCCACGCTGAAGACACCTACCGCTGCAGTTCTCAAGCTTTTAAAATAGAGCCCATGCCTTCCCTGAACTTTGCTGTAATGCTTTGCCCTCCACTTTGAGTGGCAGCATGAGATTGTGGAGCAGGGGAGTGGAGGGATGGCAGCACAGCAGCTGCAATTTGCCATGCTGAGTTGCTTCTACCACGGGGCAGAAAATTTAAAAAGGCTCTGACCCTCTCCCAGCTTCCAGGTGTATGCAATCCATGTAGGGGAGGTTGGGTAACTCATGAGGCAAGCAGACAGGCTGGCTGGGGCTGCCAGTGCAGTGCTGTGAGCAGGGTCACACCAAACTGGCAGACCCAGCCAGACAGCCAGGCTACCTGCCTTCTGCCTCCCCTGCAGATAGCCAAAGAGAGGACAATCAAGTGAACTGAAAGGAAAGCAGAGAAGCCTCCTGCAGTATTTCTCCCACCCTGCCCTTAGCTCCTGCCAGACTCCCAATCCCACTTCTGGGGAAACAAAGTAGAGAGGATTAGCAGCAAAAACTAAGTAGGCCCACTCTTACAGGAAAGAGCGAGTCCAAACCAAAAATACAGCATTACTGGGATCACACTATCCAATGCAAGACAGAGAACATTACAGGAATTCATAATAAAGTACAGCAACTGTAAAACAAGCAAGGCACTTTCAAAGTGTAACAAATTTATTTATTGCTAGAGCTTTTGTGGGTGAAATCCCACTTTGTCAGACACTTGAAAATGGTTCCAAATGGGATTTCGCTCATGTGATAAATATATGTATTACTTTTTAAAAGTACCACAGGATTCTTTTCTGTTTTTACTGGATTAGACTAACATGGCAACCCCCCCTGGAACTTTTCAGTAAAAGGATGGTTAACTTCATGGCATGCTGCCTGGTACGTGTACTTAGGCTGTGCACAATTCATAGGAGGGCAAAACTGAAGAGCAGAATAAATAGTGACATTAAGTAGTGACATAATTGGTAGGTAAAGCCTCACTCATGATCTCCTAATAGAACTCTCAAATCTCAGGAATTTTTTCCCCAGGCCCAGTCTGCTAATATTTGCTCACTCTTCTGTAGCCATGTGGCTCCTTCTGTTTTCTTTAATCAGAGATGTCTGCGTTGTTCAGCTAGTTAGATGGTAATTGTGGTCCATCAGGAAATTGAGACTGGCCCATTAACTCGTTTAAATGAACATACACAGCATATGCCTAAACCAGGTTTCATCAAGTATACAAAATGGAGTACAATGTTTAAGCAGGAGTTCCAAACTGGCAATATGGAGTCTTGTTGTACGTTGGTTATAATGCCTATGTGTCAGGGTTACAGAATTATTTCACTTATGACACTAAAGGACATATACACAACATTAATTAACATGTACTTTAAAGGTAAATACAATTAATTATCTCTGTCCGTCCATATTATCTGTCCGTGCCCCACACCTCCAGTCACTTTCTGCTTAATGTAGAACAATCTCTCACACAAGAGAACAATTTCAAGCACAGGATAAATACTAGGCACAGCATATGGTGGTGTTCAGCAGAGTTCAACTTTACAAATATTAGCACTGTTGATGAGGTTACCCTCCTAGACCATCTGCTGCCCCAGCCTCACAACTGAGGCAACAAGGCAAGGGGAGGAGACCCCACAGTTGTGCCAGGCCGGCCCCACCACCATGTGAGACCCTGTGGTCAGACCAGGCAGCTCCACCACCTGGGCATGTGGTGAGGGCAGGGGACCCCAGGCCAGGCCAGCCCTGACACATGGGCATGGGCCGAGGGCAGGAGACTCTGGGTTGGCACCCAAGCCTCGCCCCCTGAGCTGTGGGGGGCTCCCTGGCCAGGGCTGCATCACAGCAGAGGCTGAGGAACATCACTTGGCCCACCTGGGGCTCAGGTGAGGGGCTTCATTCCCAGGCCACCCCTCCCGAGGCCCATAGGCCAT
The DNA here is from genome assembly GCA_007922195.1 of Podocnemis expansa. NCBI lineage: Eukaryota > Metazoa > Chordata > Testudines > Podocnemididae > Podocnemis > Podocnemis expansa. Next base: position 45,110,950 of record ML681984.1, read on the forward strand.
AAGGGGTCCCCCCTGCAGGCAATGGGGAGACACTCATGGACCCAGCTGGAACCCAGAGGCCATAGGGGGAATGCCCCCAGCCCTGGGGCACGCCCATCAATCCCAGCTGGGCCCCAGAGGTCTATGGACACCACCCCGGTCCCACCCAGGGCTCAGAAGTCTAAAGGTAGCCCCCTGAGTCCCACCTGGGCCCCAGAGGCCTAGGGACACCCCCACCAGTCCCACATGGGCCCCTGAGGTTTGGGGGCACCCCTGCCCATCCCACCCGGGGCCTGGAAGCCTATTGGCACCCTCCATAGCCCCACCTGGGTCCCAAAGGCTTGGGAGAATCCCCTCCCCACCCCACCTGGGGCCCAGAGGCCAGGGACTCATTCTCTGCTTCCACCCAGGGCCTGGAGCCCATGCAGGGAAGCCCCCCTTGGCCCCAGGCAGCCCTTCCTCTCTCTCCCGCCTGACCAGGGCCTGCAGCCCCCACCCAACTCGTACCTGCTCTGTCCTGCGGAGAGAAGCCCATGCTGGAGCTGCTGCTTCTGTTTGAAACTCCCTCCCTCCTCTCCCCTGGCTGAGCCACAGATGCTGCTGCAGCACGTGGGTGGGGAGGGACAGCTGCAGCTCAGAGGCTCGGTGAGTTCCCTCTCTACCTGCGCTGCCAGGGACTGGCCCCATCTCCCTGTGCCAGCACTGGGGGTCCACGGAAAAGATTCGGGGCACCAGTGGGGAGATTCGGGGCACAGGCCCCGAGTGCCCAGTGCAATGCCCCTGCTTGTGTATACCTAAGACTTACGGTTTCTAAGTGTTTGTGCTTTTAGCTCCATAGAGCGTTTTTATCTTGCTACAGATTGTTTCTCTCTGGAAGGCTAGCTGTCTGCTTTGGTAATGAGTGGCAGATTACCACACAGACCTACGGGTCCTATGCCCAGGGTCCTACCATGATGTGGGGGCCTTTTTTCCTGCTGGTGCTGAGAGGATGGGGCCACCCTGGGCCAGAGGCTGGGCTCCATGCTCCTACCCCAGCCCTGGGCCAGTCAGTCTGCCCTCAGGAGCAGGCTGGGCCAGACCAGAGGCTGGGCTCTGTGTTCCCATCCTGCCTCTGGGTTGGCCTGTCTGCAGCTGGGGGCAGGATGGGTTGCCACAACTGGTAGCTCTGCTCTGGGGGTGGGGCCAACTGGTGTGCAGTATGGCCTCAGGTGCAGCCTTTGGGCTGCACCAGAAGCAGTACCCTGCATGTCAGTCTGCCCCACTGCGCCTGGGGGCTGACCAGCCAGGCTGGGGTGGTCACTGGCCACAAGGCCCTCCTAGCACTGGCCAGCCTGCAGAGGGCCAGGACTCTACATTGGAGAGGGGTTCATGGCTCATGTGGGAGTGGAGCTGGGCATCAAGTGGGGTGGAGCCCACTGGTGGAGGAGGCCCAGGGGCCCTGCGGCCCCTAATCCACCTCTGTAGGTAATCCTGTACTCTGCTAGAAGCCCTTCTGCCATCTTCTGATGGGGCACCCATCCTTCTCTTGCCTGGAAGGTGTTTGGAGGGTCCTTGCAGAGGCTCTGTGAAAGGTAGCCAGTAGGAAGGGGCTGTGTGGCAGCCAATCAGGGCCCAGCAGCCTGGTGTAAGACAGAGCTGCTGAACAGAACAGATGGAGAGTCCCAAGATCTTGAAGAGGGAGGACTGTCAGCACCCTGGACAGAGGAGGCTGCTGGGACTCAGCAGAAGCAGAATCAAATGCTCTGAAGCAAGGTGGAGAAGGTACCTGGGCTGTGGGGAATTGGCCAGAGAAATCCATGGAGGAATTAGGAGGAGGCACTATGGAGGGCTGCCACATGCACAGGGTCCCTGGGCTGGGACCTGAGTATATGGAGTGACCTAGGTCCCTTCCTCCCATACCCCCCTCTCCAATTATCATAGAAGTAGTGGCAGGAGACAGGATGGAGAGCAAGACAGCACTGAAAGTGGTGTCTGCCTGACTGAGAGCTGATTCCCCAAATAGCCAGGAAGAGGTGCCAAGGCAGAGAGTTGAACCATGTTACATACTGTAGAACCTCAGAGTTAGGAACTGACTGATCAGCCACACATCTCATTTGGAACCAGAAGTGTGTAATCAGGCAGCCACAGAGACTGCCACCCCCCTCACCCCTAAAGGCAAATACAATACTGGACTGTGTAACATGTAAGCTACTAAGAAGAGAAAGGGAAAGCAGCATTTTTCTTCTGAATAGTAAAATTTCAAAGCTGTATTAAGTCAATGTTAGTTATAAACTTTTGAAAGAACCATGATGTTTTGTTTAGAGTTGCGAACATTTCAGAGTTGCAGACAGCTTCCATTCCCAATCATAATCACTAGGGAGGTTAGTTTTAGGAGTGGAGGAGTTTTCAGTGATAGGAGGTTGGGAGGAGGGGAGTGAAAGAGATTAGCCTGGTCATCTCTGGTAGTTTTGTCATGAAACATGGAAGGCAAAGTTAGCACATGGAGTTACAAGTTGTAGACAGTTGAACCATTGTGCCATAGGGAAGCTTCTAAACCAGGGGTCAGCAACCCAAAAGACAAGAAGTGTCATTGTTTGAAATTCCTTCAATAGCCAAGTGTTTTGAGAGCCACAATGGGCGTAAGCTCCTGGTAGAGGGTTGGCAGGAGCTGAGAACTGGGCCAGGGCACCTGCCACAGGATCCCCTGGTGGGAGAGGAGGGGGGAGCCCTGCAGGGTCCCTTAGTGGTGTTGGGCAGCCCAGAGCCTGGCGTGGGTTGCCAGCAGGATCCCCTGGTGGCAGGGGGGCCCAGAGCCAGTAGCTGGCTGTCCACAGGGTCCTTCAGTGGTACTGTGGGCCTCAGAGCCCAGAGCCGCCCGGAGGTAGCCAAAGAGCTGCATGCAGATCCCTACTCTAAGTAGACTAATTAAGATGTTAGCTGGGAAACATAAGAGACTAAAATCAAAATACAAAGTTGGCTTTGAAAGAGTTGGAAGCAGGACTGAAACAGAGAGCCTGGCTGTGCCCTCCCAAACGGTCCTCTGTACTTCTCCCCCATGGTCTGCTGCATGATTTGAAAACCTCTGCCTTACTGCTACAAAAAGAAAAAACAGGAGAGGGGAAGGAATTGGAAATTTTAGCTTTTAAAAACCACCAGAAAGTTAACCTCTTATCTTTAATTTGACACTCAAGTCCTGTGAGGAAATTATATATATAATTTATTAAAGATCAGGAGGATTTGTGTAAGAGCCTTTCAGAACTACTCCAAAGTAGCAAACAGAATGATTGTAGTTTTGGAAACCAAATTAAATGATTTGTCTCTTGTTTTGAATTCTCTAGGGTTAGATTTCTATTTTCAATTGTATTTCTTACACACAAAATTATTTTGTTTTGTGAAGAAATAATACATCTTTTAATGTATATTAAGATGAAAATTCAGATGCGAGTTAAGCAAGACCTTTAGCCAGAGCTGGAATAAGTAAGCCTTCTTAAAGTAACTGATGATGTACAGGAATATTGGAGCTTGAATTTGGTCCTGATAGCCAGAGGAATAAACCTAGTAACCAGAGGTAGGTATTATCCTGGTTAGAGACTCTGCCCTCTTGTCACCCCCAGCTGGAGACTCTTGGTGTTCCTACCCCAGAGTGCTGTCCCTGGGTACTGTATAGGGACTCCATCTCCCATAGTCCTTTGGTAATTGGCATTTTAAGAACTGGGAGCACTAAATCCTCCACTTGCTGAAGAGAGAAAGTGCTATCTATTACTTTTCCCCTTTTGTGGCTGCTGAGAAGGAGGTGGAAGCAAAGAAGGAAATTACAAAGAAAAATAATTGCCACGAACATCTATTGTTTCATTGTATTCCCCTTCATTTATCAGTTCTGTCCGCCCTTTGGCTCTCATTTTATTCTTAGATTAAAAGCTGTTCTAAATGGAAGCCACCTTCTTGTTTTGTGTTTATAGAGGGATGTGACAAAGTGGGAAGGTTCTTACTGAATACCTCAGTTTACCTCTTTTATCATTCAAGTATTCAGGTGTTGGGTTAAGGGTGTGTGGTTTTTGTAGTGACTGTTAGAGGGCAGGTGTGGCTGGCTTTTGCTGTCTGTGCACAAATAATGGCTGGAGTGGAGCCCAATCCCTTGCAAGGTGTTGGAATGGAGGGGAGTGGTCGGGTGACCTTCTTGCCCCCAGGAAGCAGACAAAGGCAAAGGGAGGATAAAGATGTGTCTGCAGCTAGCTAACTGGCTGGGAGAGTCAGTCCCTTGTGGGAGGTCCAAGGGACCATAACCTAAGAATGTGGCTCTGGAACTTCCCCAGATGGTCATTGCTGTAACTTTCTGATTCATCTGTTAACAAATGCCACTCTACAGTGTGTTCCAGAGGACTAATAAACTCTTCTGATTTCCATGCTGTCTGTGAATCACTTCTGAGTGCAAGGTGGGGTGCACAGTCCCTTTGGGGGCTGGTAAGAGCTCACAGGCATCCCACCCAGGAGAATTCACTGAAGGGAACTCACGATGGAACAGAGTGCTGGACGCTCCAAGGTCAGATTCAGGAAGTGGGTACAGTCGTGCGAGGGATCCTAGAGGAGACCCACCCCACTAGAGTCCTGTATGGCTTCATCCCCAAATGCTTCCAGAGCACCATGCCTGTAGGGCTCCATCACAAGAGGCTAAAACAGGGTTGTGGCAGTATGAATGATAATAATAACTGAAAAATTCATGAGGAAGAAAAACTGGGCATGCAGGTAGGAAGGATGAGCACAGGCTTGTGAACAGACTGCACAGACGGTCCTTGTCAGAGTGTCCACTTAAGAAATACAAATACGTGTTCAAGAGCAATGGTAATAAGATTATAGGTAATTGGCCCCATCACAGCAGTGTCTGAGCACTTTTAATGTATTTATCCTCACAATACCTCTGTGAGATAGGGAAGTACTATTATCCCTGTCCGTAATAGGCAACCTAGCGACAGATGATGTGGAAAAAGCTGAAGTACTCAATGCTTTGTTTTGCCTCTGTCTTCGCAGACAAGGTCAGCTTCCAACCTACTGCACTGGGCAGCCCGGAATGGGGAGCCCTCACAGGTGAAAGAACAGGCTCAGGACTATTTAGACAGACTGGACATACACAGGTGCATGGGGCCAGATGCAGTGCATCCGAGGGTGCTGGCAAAGTTGGCTGATGCGATTGCAGAGTTACTGGCCATTATCTTTGAAAACTTCTGGCAACCTGGAATTCATGGATGAATGGAAGAAGATAAATGTACTTCCCATCTTCAAAGAAGGAAGATATGAGGAACTACAGACCAGTCAACCTTACCTCAGTCTCCAGAAAAGTAATGGAGCAGATCCTCAAAGAATCCATTTTGAAGCCTGTGGAGGAAAGGAAGGTGATCACGAACAATCATGCCTGTCTAACGGGATTGCCTTCCATTATAAGATGACTGGTTCTGTGGATGTGGGAAAAATAGTGCATGTGATATACCTTGATGTTAGTAAAGCTTTTGATATGGCCTCCCATAGTACTTTTATCAGCAAGTTAAGGAACTATGGGTTGGATGAATAGATTGTAAGATGGACAGAAAACTGGCTATATTACTGGGCTCAGAGGGTAGCGGTCAACGGTTACATAGCTAATTGGCAGCGGGTAACAAGTGGAATGCCTCAGATGATGAGGCCAGTTTTTTCAGCATCTTCATTAATGATCTGGAGGGTGCAGTGGATTGCACTCTCAATAGTTTGTAGGTGAAATTAAGTTGGGCGAAGTGGTAGGAACTCTGGGTGGTAAGGATAGGATACAGAGCGTCCTAGACGAATTGGAGTATTGGGCCAAAAAACATCAGATGAGGCTCAACAAGGACAAGTGCAGAGTCCTTCACTTAGTGCATGGGATTCTTCTATGCTATTACAACAGAATGGGGTCTGACTGGTTAGGCAGCAACTTTGCAGAAAAGGATCTGGGGGTTACAGTGGATAAGAAGCTGGTTATGAGGCAACAGTGTGCTCTGATTGCCACGAAGACTAGCGGCATATTGGGTCACATTGGTAGGAGTGATTATTCTCTTCTATCCAGCACTACTGAGTCTACATGCAGAGCAGAGTACTGTGTCCAGTTTTGGACAAATATGATGTGGTTGAGTCGAGACAGGACAATTGCTGGCTGGAATGCTGTACACTTTCCTTCGTCTTCTGCTGTTTCTCAGCTCCTGTTGCAGAAAGGATGTGGATAAATTAAAGAGAGTCCAGCAAAGGGCAACAAAAATGATTTGGGGGCTGGAACACATGACTTATGAGGAAAGGCTGAGGGAACTAGACTTGTTTAGTCTGCAGAAGAGAATAATGAAGGGGGATTTGATAGCAGCCTTTAACTACCTGAAGGGGGTTCCAGGGAGGATGGAGCTAGGCTGTTCTCAGTGGCAGCAGGTGACAGAACAATGAACAATTGTATCGAGTTGCAGTGTGGAGGTCTAGGTTGAATATTAGGAAAAAATGTTTGCACAGGGAGGGTGATGAAGTACTGGAATCAGTTACACAGGGAGGTGGCGGAATCTCCATCCTTAGAGGTTTTTAAGGTACAGCTTGACAAAGCCCTGGCTGAGATGATTTAGTTGGGGCTGATCCTGTTTGACTAGCTGACCTCCTGGGGTCCTTTCCAACTTTAATCTTCCATGATTCTATGATTCCCCATTTGTAAAATGGGGAACTAAGTGATATGGGCTATGTTCACACACAGGGGGTTATTTCGATACAAGTTGTTTCGAAACAACTTGTATCGAAATAAGGCGTTATTTCAAAATAAGTTAATTTGAATTAAGAAAACATTAATTCGAATTAAGGAAAAAAGCTCAAAGTGAAGTAGCATGTTCGGACAACAGTTATTTCGAAATGAGTCACCGTCGTTTCAAAATAACATGTTCTGACGGGATTGTTTCGAAACAATCGTTTCAAAACAATGTTGTTTCGCCACCAAATGGGGTTTAAGTTGTTTTGAAACAACGGTACTTCGTGTGAACATGGCATTTCTTAGTTTGAAACAACCTCTGTTGTTTCGAAGTAAGACTGCTGTGTGAACACACCCATGGAGGCTAAGTGACTTGACCAAAGTCACAGGAATTCTTTGGCACAGAAGAAGATTGATCTTGGGTCTCCTAAGACTTTTGCTAGTGCCTTGCCCACCATTTCCTCTTCATTGTGCGCCACCCAAATGGCACTTGAGAGGCAGGTGGATTACTGTTCTTGAAACTGTATCAAAAGTGGTAGTGTGAATTTAGTTACATAGACGTAATTTAAAAAAACACATAAAAGCCATTTCTTCATCACAAAAGTCACACTTAACCCTGATTGACACAAGTGTTGATAGTATAAGCAGAGGTGTAAGGATTAGTCATGGAGGATGAACTATCATCTCACTCCTGGAGGAAGAGTGTGGATTATTATACACGTTGTGGTAGCCCGCAAACAGCATTGTCAGATCAGGGCCCTGTTGTGCTAGCACTCATACAAATACACAGGAAGACAGTCTTTTCTCTGAAGAGCTTACCATCTTAAGGCTTCTCTATAAACAAAAATTGTACCAGTTTAATTTGTTTGCTATCCCTCGGTATGGGGATGATGTCTCCTGGGCAAAAATTACTAATCAGACATAAGATGGCTGAGGAATACAACTCAGGCACTGCAGATTTTTCAGCATATGTGATGGGTGGTTGCTTGGAGATAGCACAGTTGCTGGCTGGGATGCTGTATGCTTTCCTTCCTCTTTTGCTGTTTCTCAGTCTTATGAACGTGGCAGTTCTCTTCAAACTGGGCTAAGTCTTGATATATGATGTCTGTTACCAGCTAGCCAGCTTTTCTCAATTCATGGGGTCGCTGCCTTTCTTCTTAATATATACTTCTAGGGTGTCTTTGAAGTGTTTCCTCTGTTCCTCCTAAGTCCTCTTACCATGACTAGGTTGAGAAAAGAGGATTTGCTCTGGAAGATGAATATCAACCATCCTCACACAATGAGAAGCCCAGGAAAGTTGCTGTTTCATAATCTTCACCTCAACATTAGTCATGCTGGCTGCAAACAAAATGCTGGAATTGGTGTGCAGTCCTCCCATCTGACACAGAGAATCTTCCTAAGGCAGCACCATTGGTACCACTCTGGACAGTTGAGGTGTCTTCAATAAGTCACCCATCTCTCGCACTCATAAAGAAGAGTGGGGATAACTACTGCATTGTAGACCAGGATCTTAGTTTCCATCCATAGATCTCTGTCAATAGAGCCATAACAGAGCAACTTTCCAAAGGATGTGCTGGCACAATGGATCCTATGTTTGATCTCCACATCAAGATTTGGTGTCTGGGAGTGGTGGGGCTACCAACATAAGGGAAATGCTCAGTGTTTTCCAAGGGTTCACCACTGATGACAGATCTAGGGTGGAGTGCAAGTAAGCCTCTGTGTGTGTGAGGATAGCACAGTCATCAACATGCTGGAGGTCAGTAATAATGGACCTTAGGGGTTCAGAATGAAGACTCCACAGAGTGAAAAGCTTGCTCTTCATGTGATCTTTAATCCCAAATTCCAGAGGAAAGATGGTAATGAATAAAAATCAGGATTACAGCAGATGGAGAAAAGAGTTGGGGCTATAACACCAATTAATACTAATACGGATGGTGAACAGGGCTTGTCTGTAATCCATTACAGAGGATGGTGGTGGTCATTCCATTATGAAGTAGCCTGAGGAAAAAAAAATGAATTTCAGTGGAGAACCAAACCTAGACAGCACCTTCCAGAAGGCTTCAAGTTTGATGAAATCAGAAACTTTAGTTAGGCCAACAAATGCCATAAATAATGGCCAGTATTCATTCTCTACACTTCTTTTGAATCTGGTGTGCAATAAAAAAAGCATCCCAAGATGGCCTGAAACCACATTTGGATTCTGGAAAGATATCTTTGGCAAGCTGGAGGAGACAGTTCGAAAGGATGTGAACAAGAATATTCCCTGCAATGGAGAGGAGGGCAGTACCTCAGTAATTTCCGTACATTGACTTGTTCCCTTTTTTAAAAATGGTCACAGTATTGGCATTCTTTAGGTCAGGTGGAATTTCTTCATTAACCTGAATTCTAAGAAGAATTCAAAGGTTTTTCACAAGTATTCTACCAGTTTTGAAGACAGGAATGCTATCTGGGCCTGGTGCCTTATTTCTCTTCTGTGTGATGACATAACCAAAACTCCTCAGAAGATGGGGGTAGAGAGGTTGGCAAGAATCATTCTATTACTGGAAGCTGAAGAATGGACTCGATGTTGTCTGGTGAGACATCAGATTCATGGTTCAATAGAGTCTCAGAATGCTTCTTTTAATGTTGCTTGAGGGCTACTTTGTTCTTAAGAAGGGGATAGCTGTCCTGGGATTGCAAAGAGGTTGTGCTTCTCATGTAATATTAGTGAGCCAAACTCTCGATCTTCATGGCCTTTGTTTCCCACCACAAATTCTTGACGGGCGTGTGTAGATACAGTCAAGTGATACAGCTGCCAAGTATGGGTGCTGTTATATGTGTTTAAAGTAAAGTACAGTTAGTACTCTGAGGCAGTGGTCCCCACACTTTTAATGGGGTATCCCCTCTTTGTCCATCTCTGAGCCCCCCTGAAAGCCAAGGCCAGTTGCAGAGCCATGGTTGTGGCCAGGGGTTGATGCTGGGGAAGGAGCTGCAGCTGGGCTGGGAGCCAGGGGCTGAAAATAGGATCGCAGTTGAGGGAAGGTCTGGGGCCAAGAACAGGGACAAAAGCATATCACGATTGTGGCTGGATGTGGTGTGTTGGGTGCAGGGTTGGTGGCTGGGGCTGTGTATGGAGCCAGAGCTTGTTGCTGTGACCAGGGGACTGGGTGTGGATATGGAACTGGGCCCTGGGGATATGGTCAGGTGAGGAGCTGGGCCCAGGATGGCAGAATTGAGACCTGAGGCTGGAGTCATGGCTGGGTGTGGAGCTGCAGCCTGGGCAGACCTGGGCGTGGGATTGCAACTGGGGCTGGGGCTGAGTTGGGGGCCAAAGCCAAGCCTGAGAGTGGAACTGTTCCTGGGAGCAGGGCCAAAGCCACAGCAGACTGGGGCTTTGTGGCACTCCCTCCTTGCCCCTTGTTGGGGCTAGCCCTGGCCTGCTGTATTCCTTCAGACGTTGTTTCTTGTTCCCTTAAGGCGGGGCATGCCCCACAGTTTGGGAATCCCTGCTCTAATGGAAGAAAAATATATTTATACATGTATACACTAGTATAAGGCTTCTTTATGTTGGTGTCACTGGCTATGTCTACATCTAACTGCTTAGTTCAGACTGATTTAGTCCAAACTAAGCAGTTCACAGTTTGTTCAAACTAACTGGAGTTTTTAGTTTGAATTAAATGCTTTTCTTTTAGTACAAAGTAACTTTTTAGTTTGAACTAAAAAAACCACGGTTAGTTCAAAGTAACTGCTTAGTTTGAATTTATTTAGTTTGAACTAGCATGACTACTTCATGCTAGTTTGAACTAAAATTCAAGCTAAGTTTGAACTAAGTGGTTAGTTCAAACTAACCATTTGAGCTAAGTTTTGCTTAGTTCGAACTAAGAAATTTTTTAGTTTGAACTAGGCAAAGCCTAGTGTAGACCGGGATCAAATTAGTCCAGATTAAGCCTCCTTAATCCAGACTAATTTGCTAGTATAGACATAGCCACTGCATTCAGCCATTATAACTATTTCAATAAAAAAAGAAAATGCCTTTAATCTGAATAGCTACACTGATACAAGAGGTCAATCTTAAGGTACGTTGCTATTGTTTGTGCAGTCCTTGTGTAGATTAATAAAAAGTTTCAATCACAGGAGCTGTCAGGCACCTTTTCATGAACACTTTTTAAAAAAATAGTTTCTTTCTTCCGTTGTTCATGCTTTCATTGTTACTGCAGCAGACCTATTGCTGTGTTGCATTTGTTTAAATGTAAACTCCTTCTGGCAGAGGCTGACTTCAGTGTTGTTAACTCTGTATATTCAGTAGAATACTCAGAATAATGTAACCAGTTGCGTGAGTTGCTAAGTGTTGCAATGTCATTTCAACCCTGTGTAGCAGCTGGCTAGGAGAACCAGTGGTGATAGAGGAAAAAGTTGGCTATTTTTGTAAATAATGTAAAATTTATGTTGAAACTAAATAAACTGAGGGCAGACCTGGAGTGGATTTAGATCTCTAAATAGTCTGTTGCTACAGTCCTTCTCTCCAGAGAGATTTAGCCTTTTAGTTTCTAGATATGTGCCATCAGCTGAGATTGCATTTGAATCTACAAGTTATAACAAGAACCAGAACAAAATTTAAAATAGTGGTTTCAGGTGTTGTGGGGTTGGGAGTGGAGGGACATGGGGTGAATGAGCAGGCAGAAGTCTCTGTATCAGCACAGCTAACCCTGGAAATAATTATTAATCATTAATGTAATTTGTTGGCCCATTCATCAGGGAGATCAGGCAAGCTCAGAGTGTCTGAAGAAAAACCACTGAATGTGTTATGGGGGTGAGATGAGTTCAGAAAGAATTGGAACAACAGAAGAATGTATGTTGGGATGGCCTGTAAAGATCTGGGCATGAGGAACATGAAGAGGAAATGATGACCTTACTAGGTACATGACAACTTTCTTCCCTGATTTATTCAGGGTTTACTGAGTAGTTAGTTCATGAATTCCATGATCTCACTCACACAAAAAATTCATGGTCTCTGCTTCCCTTCTTACTCCTTTTCCAAAATACAGTAATGAAAGTAAAATTTCATCTCGCATGGATGTCATGGTGCTACTTTGAGGATGTAGCAGGTTTGAGAGAAAAAGACCCAGAAAGAGAATGGCTTGCTCTTTCTCAGGAGAGTGGCACTAATCAGGCTGTGATGAGGTTTGGGTTTTCACTTGCACAGTAAAAGCTTCCCTAGTTTTGAGTGCTGAGGAGGGAAACTTCTAGGAAAATGGTGGGTGGGAGCTGCCATCTCTTTCCCTAAAGGGTACCACTTAGCAAGACTACTGTCTTTAAGGTGGGTACAGTCTCTGGGGAAACAAGGATACTAAAATTTGGAGACAGGGGCACAGAAATGAACAAAAATTTTCTAGATACAAGAGAAGAAGGTACAAACTGCAGATTCTAAAATGGTTTCTATACAATAGCAGCTGATAAGCCCGCTGCCAGAGGAGGAAATGTGGACCGATGGTGTGGTAAAGCAGGGCTCGACAAAATTGGCTTCCAGCTAAGTGCCAGCAGTTTTCTTTTTGGCTGTATTCACACACACATGGTTATTTCGAAACAAGTTGTGTCGAAACAACTTGTTTCGAAATAACGCCTTATTTCGAAATAACATATTTCGAATTAACAAAATGTTACTTCGAAATAAGAAAAAAAGCAGGAAACGAAATAGCAGGTTCACACTGTGAACCTGCTATTTCGCTTCCTCAGGGGGCTGCAGTCACCTGCGGGGTTCAGCGCTGCCCGGCGCTACTCCCCGCCGGTGCCTGCAAAGAGGGGTGCCTGCAAAGGGGGGCTGCGGGCACTGGCGGGGTTGTTTTGAAACAAAAGTGCTGTGTGAACACAGCCTTTGAGTGCCAGAGGTCGTTCCTCAGCTGCATTTCTGCAGTGGAGCTAGGAGTCAGGCTACAAACCCTGGGTGCCATGGCAACCTGGCTCCCGGGTTTTGTTGAGCTCTGGGTACAGGAATGTAGAGAAAAGGTGGGAACTTAGAAGTAAAGCAATTACTTGGAACTTGACTGTCTTTGAGAACACACCTCTGGATGGCACTGATGGGGACTCAACAGTTAAGGTCAGGAAGTGATGTATCAGCATCACATATATATTGTTAGGGAGAGTCACTGTGTGTTTAGCTTATATGAGGTATGTGGTTTTTATTTGTTAATCTGTGTTTTATTATATAAATACCTTTCAAAAGATGCCTGCAGCCTTGTTTTTGCTTTTTTACAAATACATATATTTTTAAATTACAATATTGTAGTCCATAAAAATAGAAACAAGAGCTCAATATTAAATAGAGAAACAGGTGAAGTCACACAAGGATTCTGGCTGGAGATCCAAAATACCACCCCTGTTGGAAGAGTGGTTCCATACTTTCACAGATTCCATATGTTTAATGTAATTGTTGTTCCAGCATAAGATCCCACTTCTTTTTGTTTCTCATTTCCTTTCTGCTAAATGAAGTCTAGTTTCCTAATTCATTTACATCTGAGACCTGTTCTTCTTTTAGACACATCTCCTGCTGGTAGCCGGTATTGGCTGCCAATCTGTTTTAGTTTTTTTTTGGTAAGAAGGACATAGTCAAAACCAGTATGTTCTCTGTTTGAAAATTCTAATATTTCTGTGACCATCTAAGGCTCTACACTGCATCTGTCTGACTATGCAAATCACACAGACACTTACACTGTATGTACAGATACAAATAACAGTTTACAGTAGCAGGCTTCTTTCAGCCTCTGCTACTGTTGCTAATTTAATCTGCAAGTAAAATCACTTGGTTTACAGTATGGTGGATGTACAGCATGTCATTTTGAGAAGTAGTAGAAATAATCTTTTATTTTTTCCCCATGAAGTCT